>LPNX010088742.1:420034-511348 GCA_001517045.1 Pseudotsuga menziesii | reverse complement strand
TATATGCGTTTTGAGGGCTTCTATGTAGCACATGAGTAAAAAATCAGGTTTTCATCGCCAAATTTGGCCAAAAAGTGTTACCCATCTTCATGGAATCACCCAAGGGCATTACCGTATACTGGAATGAGCCCCATTCTGTTGCAAAAGTGATCTTATGTCGATCTTTTGGGTGGATTCTGATCTGGTGATAGCCTGAAAAGCCATCAGTGAAGGAGCAGACCTCCTGTCCTCCCACATTGTCTAATACTTCATCAGTGAAAGGTGTCGAAAATGGATTATGAAGCGATGCATCGTTGAGTTTACGCAAGTTGACACAGATCCTGATGTCTCCTTTGGTTTTCTTTTCTTGCGTGACCATGGGACTAACCCATTTGCTCTCTTCTACGGGCTCAATGATGCCTTCCGCTAGCATCTTATCGATCTCATCCTTAACTTTTTCTTTATAGCGTAGATTTAATTTATATGGACGCTACTTGACTGTTCTAGCATCCTCTTTCAATGGTATCCTCATTACTCCTAGGTCTCCGACTATTCCCTTCATCTCTGTGAACTTGATGGGAAATAGGTCCTGATAGTCATGTAGCAAGTTTTCAATCTGTCCGACTGTTTCATCATTCCAATAGTCTCCAATAGAGGCAAACTTTGGTTCCATGTCTGTGCCAATATTGATCTATTTAATCTTGATCAGTTCTGTGATTGCTGGAATCTGTAGCTTCGTCCCATCAACATCATGAGTCCCTTCTGACTCTGGAATGTTGATGTTACGAGGATCCTCATCCTCCTCCTTTGGTTCTGATACAAAGTTATAACACTCTAGCGCCTCTTCTAACTGGATGGCCCACTCAGGTTGAGCTGACACTGATAGGGTACAATCCTCAAATATCTTAATCTTTATTACATCTAGGGCCTGATCAACATTTGGATACTCAGATTCAAAAGCGAAGGTGAGTAGAAAGCTGTCTATCATAAGTGGCCATGTAGTCGTTCTCTTGCGCAATTTAGTCTCTGTGTACCAGTTCTTTGGAACTGTGTCCAAAGTGTGAATGAATCGGTGAACCCATTCATCCTCAGGAATGTCCGACCAATTCTGTTCACACGTCTGAATATGTGACCTGGGGTCACTTTCTCCTGTGTATCTCTGCTGGACATACTCTCTGTCGGTAGAGAATCTGATCGCCATCAATCTCTTGAGATCATCCCATGATGCGATATTCTCTTTATGTGCATACCACCATCTTGCAGGTGTGGCTCGTACTGCTAAGTCCATAGCTGCGATCCTCTGCTCGTGAGGAATTTGTTGTTCAAACTGCGTGAGAAAGTCCTGGATATCTGTTAGACCATGAAATGATGGAATCTCATTGATCTCTGCACCAATCCATCGCAGTGACTTAGTCATGTACGCACATCTATGCGTTGAGACTTCGTAAAGTCTGTTCTGTCAGTTCTCTAGACCAACATCCAACTCCGATGCGCATGAGCTATTGCATCGCCAACTAATGTTCCCTTCTGCGGTTGGATTGATGTAGTCGCTCTGGTTCGTAGTCATCTGATAGAGACTCTCCATGTTACGTACCTCTTCCTTTGCTCGGATAGGTTCAATGTATCTAGGACCCTGAAGAGAATCTAACGGTGCGATGACCCGGATCTGCACGTCCTCAAAGGTCATTTATCTTCTCTTTAAGTTGATAATGGCCATGTTATCGATCACCCAATCAATGCCTGGTAATGCTGGATATGGTATACTATCACCAATAATTTCTATAACTTCAAAGTCCGCAGAGCTGCGAACTCTGTCAATGTCAACTGGCACCTGCGGTAATCGACCCAGGGGTGATACCCACTGCTGATTAGCTAATCTCAGATGGATAGGTGATCTGACTAACTTAGGGCTACCCATCTGTTCCCATGTCTGCTTAGTTAGAACATTTACCTCTGATCCTAGATCTAGGATCACCTCATCCATTTCAAATTCTCCAACCTGTGCTGTGAGTAGCATCTCTCTTCCTGTTCTTGTATGTCCCATAATATTATGAATAGCACAATGTGCACTGCTCATGGAAGAAGATGGATGACACTGATCTATGATGCACTGAAGTTCTCCAATAGCTTGCTCATTTCTCACGAGTTTTAAACAACTCCGCAGGAAGGATTGTACACTTCCTGTCAACTCATCCTCGTCGCATGTGCTCGATGTGGTAGCCTGCGATATCTGTACAGGGCTAACGCCATAAGGTTCTTGCTGCGGTACGCCCCTAGAGGGCGGTACCTGCGATCCTGATTGCATAGGGTCATCAAAGAAAGTCTTAGCTTCCTGAAATGTCTGTTTATTTTTCTGTAGGTCGAGTGGTGTTGCTTTGTTAGGAGCTTTGCGCACCCACTCCTGACCTGTGTTCTTTTTAGTATCCTGCGATGTCCCATTGGTGGAAGCACCAATGCAAGTCACAATATTGACTCTTGGTTCTGGTTCTTCTTGCTCAGCAACAATAAGCTGGATGTTCTGGTGTACTGCTGGCTTAGGTTCTCTGATCTTAGCTATCAAGGTAGGACATTCTTCTATAGCGTGATCATAATATTTGCAATAGTTACATGTGGTGCTGGGGCTCTGACAGTCCCTAGCATAATGTCCTATAACTCCACAGTTGTAACAAGTGACTGGTCCATGACCACGGCCAAAGCCTCCTCCACGTCCTCGTCCTCTGAATCAACCTCCACGGCCAACATGAGCCGGATCATGCTGTGGTCCTGCTACTGGACCCTGTGTTTCTGATTGGACTCTGTACAAGTCTTGCTTGCTCCCGACCATGAGATCATAGGCTCGGCAATCGTGTTCATCATGGCCTACGGACTTGCAGAAGACACAGTATAAGTTCTTAAGTGTCTGCACGTACTTCTGAAGTAGAGGGCATTGCTGAGGTGGATGTCCTCATGTTTTACATATTTGACACCACGGCCCGTGGGTCTGTGGTAAGGGGTTAGGAGCCCCCGTTGCTAGATATTCTACAAAGACTGTATAGTTGTCTTTAGTATGGCCTTGTGCTTTACACTTTACACACCATATGTCTTGCGCAATCTCTTTCCCTTTCTTAAGCTCATGCAACTATAACGTGAGATTAGCCAACTGGTTTTGCAGGTTTGTCATATCTGTGCTGGTTTCAGCTAGAGGTGAAGCCTCTAGTTTCATCGCCATCTCCAACATGTCATCCCGTGTCTCGAGTTTCTGCTGAATTAATGGCAATCTGATGTGAGGGAGTAGGGCTACAATAAACCATTCCTTATGTTGCTCTGGTGCAAACTCAAAGTTGACTTGGTCTATAAGGGCTTTGAATTTCTGATCGAAGTCCCACACTGACTCTGTAGGTAACTGTTTGATGTCTTTGAGCTCTGTAATGCACTGTGACTCAGACTTAGGTTTCTTAAACTCTTTAATCATGGCAGTCCTGACCTGGACAAGTGTTCTGGGTACCGCTGTGGCATACTTCATATACCATTTTAAGGCTCGTTCTCTCAGTGTGGTGACCAACTGTACAAGTTTAATATTATCATCATGGATTTCTTTAATGGTCCACATGGCTTCACATAGAAACCAATGCTGATCTGGGTCCTCTGCCCCTATACCCTTAAAGATAGGTAGCTTCATATCATCCCCCATTCTATTTCTACGTGGTGGATGTTGATTTGCTGTGTTACTACCACTCGGCGGTGTAGGTGGAGGTGATGTAGTGGTAGTATGTACTATCTGGGAGCTACTGGATGGAGTTCCTACGGGATTGTTCTGAGTCCCGGTCTGTTTCTATGGGGTATAAGGGTGGTAAGGGATACCCTCTTATGTTCTGTCTGTGTGGCTATGACTCTGTTGTCTAGTACTATCTGAACTGTCTTCAAATATGGGAGATCTGAAATCTACTTTATATTTCTTTCCACTACATGTACGTCCAATGTCATCAAAATCACTCTCAAACTCTTGTGACATTACAGTTTCTTAACTTATTGATCTAAAACCATATCCATTACTCCTATTTCATGTAATAACATCTTAATGGACAAGTTTAAAGATTTTAGGTACTTGCCGTGATATCCTTTGAAGAAGTACCACTCAGCCTCGCTGAAGCTTTTTCTTTGTTCAACTGCAAACTCTGTGACGAAGCCTTCTAACATGCTCGCAAGCCAGAAGTCTACTGTCCTCGTGATGGGATTATCAAGGTTCTTCACGGTCTAAATCAGCTCCAGTGTCCAGACAATGTTTCTTTTATTCTTGAATATGTTCTTATCAGTCAACTTTGATAACTAGTCATAAAGCTCGTTTCCATAGGTTGCAAAAAATATCATATGCAGGTCTATAAAGATATGTTTTTGTAACCAGTCCTCTGTACTCAGTATAGGACTCTTGTTCTCGTGTTCGGCAAACTCTTTATCCTTAGACCCAACCCACTGGTTGAGTTCGTCTCTAGTAGGATGCCAACAGAACATCAGTGCTCAGTTTGTTCAAAACCGGCAACGGAACCATTTGTTGGTCGCTATGGGCAGACCCAGGTTTACTGTAATGTACCAACAACACCCCTAGCTCACTAGCCCTTTCAGTGACATACCGTGGAGCGGCCTAAAGTCTCACCCGAAGTGATTCTAATGGGTTGGCCAAAGACTCAAGTGTCTTCGACCAGGTTCTGTGGCATCCTGTGTGCGTCTTGTAGCTCTTCTTAGCCCGCGAGGTCTCTCTCCGCAATGCACAGTTTCCTCTTACTCGCGATGACTTTAGCCCTTACCGCATTTCCGCGTCCTGGAAAACACGTAACTCTCTCCTACGCTCTATCCTTAACCTGCGGTACCGCACACCACAGCTCCTCTGATGGTGCGATATCATCTCCCTGCGATATCCTACCGCTGCGGCTCAATGTACTTAGCATTACTTGTGTCCGACTTACAGGACTCAACATACAAGGTTGTTTTACACTGCGACTCTTAACTGTCTTGAGTGAAACATAGACAAACTCTTATACATAATACTTAAAGACTTCAACCTACATTTATCCTTCTATAATGCTGTAAACTGAATAACACATACATACATTTAACTGTAAGCAAATTTCATGTAACGAGTGACAGATACAACAAGTAAACACAATCACAAGAATCAATCACATAACACTCTGATTTTACATGGTTCACTTCTAGGGTAGAAGCTACGTCCACAGAACTGTGTTTCTATATTATAACTCGGGGGAAGTAAACACAGTTCTGTTGCACCGCATATGCAGCTCGAGATCTTCTGGGTAACTCTGCACACAGCCTGGAGCCCTTCTCTCCTAGATCTCTTCTCTATCTCTATATTGCTTCTCTACAATATCCTCTTCCCTCTCCGTCAATCCTTGCGGATGGTTACATACGGGCTCAATGAGCCAGCTACTGGTTACAGTAAGATAACTACAGCTAATAACAGAACCATAGCTTAGCCTCTATAATACAACGGTCTGAGTGTCTACTTGTCTAACTACCCAACCCATTTACAATACAAAACTGCCCAACCAACCCTTTTATAATACAAAATACATTCCTTTATAGGCGGCCTGAAGGTCTCTCCATTACAACACTGTGGGCCTGTCCCAATAGTAACCCAAAAACCCTAACTAGTGACAGTCGGCATATCTATACTTGGGGTAGCTTCTTTCCGTCACACCACTGCTCTCTGCAGTCTTCCATGCTTCCCGGCGCTGACCATGGGTATTGTGCACCGCTTCCCTTCTTCTGTCCTTCATCTTCAATACCTCGGCCTTGTCGCTCCTTTTCCTTTATGAGGGTAGCTGAGTCCTCCTGTCTTCACCGCTGCCTTCAATGTAGTGGGTGAGCTCTCTCTTCTTGGCCGCTCAGGTACTGTCGTCTTCCTTGAATTCTCTGTCCTAATAGTCATGGTTTCTGGCTCTGATCTGCAGCTAGAAACATGCTACGGAATCATAGCTTTACCTTATCTCTTCATCTTCACCAAACTGTCTATCCACCAAAATGGCAGCTTTTCCTATAACTGCAGGACCCTACTCCAACAAGTTGAAAGCTCCTGGCTCTACTAGTATGGTTTTAATAAAATGTTTTCAATCCTGACAATGCCAGTTTTTCTTCTTTCATCATTTATTAAGGTCTACTGGGCCTAATAGATTTTCTTAAGACCTGTAGATTATGGAGTTGATATAGCAATTCATGTTGTACACCCTGTAAGCATTTCAGTTTCAGATTTGTTATACTTCAGGAGATATGGTTCCTCCAAATCAACCTCCTCCAGAATAAAACCATAAAAAGGTGACCTAGGGATATTTCCTATATCTTGGTATAGGAAGGTCCAAATGAAATTTCACAAGATTTTTCAGGTAGGGCATAGACTATAGTTTTTGTGGTACATGTTTCAGACCCAGAATGTGAAACAGTGACATATGGAAGTCCATACAAGTTCGTTATGTTGAACAGTCCCCAAAATAGTCACCTTGGGAAGATAAGCATAAGTCGCACTTGGATAATCCATTTCTACTCTAACCTATGGGGTTGGAAATAAGACTTATCAGGATATCACAGTGAGAAGTTTCAGACTTTAAGGATCCAAAAATTTGGAGACACATAGAATCAATATCAGTCATTTATGCAAAAGAAATTGGAAAAGTAGGGCTTCCTATTTCGAGAGCTTCCCTCCACTATTTTTAGAAAAGAGTACATTGGATATCTCACCTTGAAGAGACCCATCTTTCTATCCAATCAGAATTTTGAAATTCAAAGTTTTGAAACTTAGGGTTTCTCTAACAAACCCTAGATCATTAAGCTCCAGAACCAATACACCTCAAATCGGTAAGATCTAAATTTTTTCTATTTACATTTGAGGTTCTCAATTCAAAATGACTAATCACACTAGCTTGATGACAAGCTTGGTGAAGCTGAAAAATTATGAGTATGGAAGTACAGGACTTTCATGATCCTTGAAGAAATTGACTTGGATCAATATTTCAGTAAGAAAGTTCTAGGAGCTAGAGGGAGATAAGGCTAAGGCTAGACCCAAGAGAATCATTGGAGATCATCTCATCCCTCATGTGTCATCCTTGAAGACACCAAAAGGAAGTGTTTGATGCTATGAAAAAGAAATCGGAGAAGAATAAGATATTTTTATAACCACCTTGAATGGCCTCCCAAGATCATGGGATTCATTCATTCGATAAATTTGTGCAAGAAGGAAGTGATTACCTTCAACGGAATCTGGGAAGAGTGCACATAGGAAGAAGCTCGACTCATAATGAGAGAAGAGAAGTGTTGGAATATATTATATTCCTTGGAAGGTAATAATGTCTTTGTATTATGTTGAAAGTTGTCTACAATCTTATGTAAAAGAGTAATACATTTAACCCATAGTTATATGGTGTTGTATTTACTTGTGTAGAGTATTTGTCCATGGTATTGTATTAAGAGATGTTATTTTGGAGAATTATATTATCCCACATGCAATATGTGAGAGTAATCCCTCCTCATCTCTTAGTATATAATAGGGTCAAGTGAGTCTCTACATAATCATGTATTCTTCATGTAGTAGTGGTACTATTGTGAAATTGTTGTACATCATCTATATTCTTTGGGGTATTTGTGCTTTGCTCTCTTGTAAGATTGGAGAAGACATTATGGAGATAATAGAAGACTACCTTCTCATGGATGTAACCCATTAAGGTGAACCATGTATATTGGTGTTTTCTTGTCATTTTCTTTTCTTGTTCTTATCTTTTATGATATGTTGTTGGTTGCTTAGATAGGTTAAGTAGTTTAGCTTGACTATACTATTCTAACATGGTATCAGAGCGAGTTGCTATGATCTAGTACCTTTCTATAGATTTCAATCAATAATGATTATCATTTGGGCATTGTCATTTTGTTGTAGATTTGCTTTCTATCTAGCAACCATTAGGCTTCTCTTCAGATCTTGGCATATTTCTGTATTTTTTTTACCCTAACCCTAACTTGTTGTGTAAGATTTTTGCAAAAAAATTTCAAGGGTTTCATGATGTTTTTTCTATAGATCTACATGATTTCAGGGCTCTCCTCAAGGAGATCTTTTTTCTAATTATAAAAACAACAGTTATTAAAAAACATTGTAACTTGGTCAGTTTTTACTAGAATTTTTATTATAACCTTTTTTTGAAATTGGAAATGTCATTCTGGATCCACCCATGCAACTAGAAAAGAAAAATGGGCATTTATGGGCTTCCTTTAGGTAATAAAAATGACAGTTATAAAAAAGGGTTGTAACTTGGTCATTTCTTAGCTGGTTTTTTATTATAGCCTGTTTTTGGAATTGAAACAGCCATTCTAGATCCACCTAAGTGACTAGAATAGAAGATTGGACTTTACTGGGAACATTTTTTTAAAGGGTTTTAAGTAAAAGTTTATCTTTCCTTTACTATTTTTCTAACTGTGTTTTTTGCAGATTTAGATCAGTACAATAAAGTATTTAAGTTTTCTATTATTCATTTTTTGCATTTAGGTTTTTCTTCTAATAATGTTTATTAAGATATTATTTCTTGTTCTTACTATATGTTTGTCTCACATTTCTAATTGGAAATATTGGCATCTTTTAAGGACATGGATCTCTAGTATTTTTCCATGATGATAGATATAAACCATCTAATGCTTAATATTTTTTAAATATACTTAATAATTAATTTGTTCTTTTCTTTGTTTTGTTTATAAAAACAATTTTGTAAGAACAATCTCATATGTGTTATCTACTGATCATTATTTACTTTATTTATATGCTATTACTCACCTTTATGTAAAAGAAATTTCATTCTTTTATAAGTAATATCTTTATGATCATTAGATGCTATTGCTAATTAAATTCTTAAGTAAAATCATTTTTTTAATCTATGTGATATCATATTTTTTGGCTTGTCATAAGTTATTTAATTGGGATATAGTTTCTTTTCCATGTATTGCAGAGATTGTATCTAGTTCATGTGCTATTTGTCTCTAACATTCCATTATGGAAGCATTGTCATTTCTAAGGCATTTCGTCTCTTGCATATTTACATAGTGTTAACAAGAAATGAACCCATGATTAAGACCATTAGTGACTTGTCATTTCATAATTTTTTATAAGTGATATCATGAGTTGATCATAATTTGCTATATGTTGATCATATTAAACATTTTTATTTATCTATATCTCATGTCATGTTTATTTCGATCATCTTTTACTCAATATTTATATGGCTTTGAGCAATCTTTAAATCTTGAACTATTTATCATCAGCACCTTATTCTTGTTGCAATGAGATTTCTATTCTTATGATTGCGGAGGTTATCTTGTTCCTACTTGTCTTTAACGTTCCTATATGGAAGCATTGACATTTTCAGGGAATTCATCTCTTGCATATTAACCTAATACTAATAAGAAATGCACCTATGCTTCAGATTAGTTGCTTGATAACTAAATTTTCATATATTTAAGTGAAATCTTTGGCTCACTATTTATATGTTGTGGCTGACACTTAATGTGTAAAAGTAACTTCATTTTCCTTAATGAGAAAGTTAATCTTTTATTTGATCATATTATGTTTCCATTCCTTTATGTGATGTTTTCTAACCTTTGGTATTTAAGCATTTTCATTTTTGTATGAGCAATTTTATTTTATGATCTTTATATGCATTAATCTTGAAAGTTCTTGTGCAGATAAGTTCTCTGTTTAGGCTTTCACCTTATTCCAAAAGTAATGAACCACCATCTTTCACCATGTTCATTTGTATGATATTATTTTCGATGTATAGACCATTGGGGTCTTATTTCTTCGATGTTTGAGGTCTTCTACATATATTTATATTGCACCTTGATTGGAAGAATGTCTGCTATCCACATGTGCATTGGCCATCTGGGTTTGAATGTACATTGTTTTGGTGTTCTTAACCACGTGTTCTATTGTATCGGATGTCGAAACGTATTTGTACAATGGTGTGGATGTTATGTCAGATCTCTTCAGCTATCATGTATGGTTGTGATGATTCTGGTGGTGATCTGGGCAACTTGTGATTCGATTGTGTCACATGTTCTTAGCATTTTATTGTTGGGTCTTTCATTGTACAACCTGGTTCATGTGCACTTTCATGATTCAGCTTTGGTTCTTCTGGAAGTTGTCTTCAAGGGGGAGAAAGAATGACTCCTTCCTTCCTTAGTGTTAGTGTGGGCCCTTCTCCCAGCCATTATTAAGGGGGAGTGTTGGAATATGTTAGATTCCTTTGAAGGTAATAATGTCTTTGTATTATGTCAAAAGTTGTCTACAATCTTATGTATAAAATTAATACATTTAACCCATAGTTATATTGTGGTGTATTTACTTGTGTAGAGTATTTGTCCATGGTATTGTATTAAGAGATGTTATTTTGGAGAATTATATTATCCCACATGCAATATGTGAGAGTAATTCCTCCTCATCTATTAGTATATAATAGGTTCAAGTGAGTCTCTACACATTATGTATTCTTGATGTAGTAGTGGTACTATTGTGACTACCTTCCCGTGGATGTATCCCATTAGGGTGAACCACGTATATCGATGTTCTCTTGTAATTTTCTTTTCCTGTTCTTATCTTTTATGATATGTTGTTGGTTTCTTAGATAGGTTAACTAGTTTAGCTTGACTCTACTATTCTAACAATTCTCATAAGTAAGAGATTCAATGAAAGTGTCAAGAGTAGGCATCTTCTAGTTTGGATTATAGATATTCACAGAATGAAATGTTGATACAAATACTGAATAGTCTACACCAAGCTTGGAGAGAATGGCAAGGATGATTTGATCATCCTCCTCTACCTTGCACAGCTTCAATTGGAATGATAGATTCTTGAATTTTGTGAAGAAGTCATTGAGAGTTTCGAAATTGGCTAGATGGAGAGAGATCAATTCATTCTCCAGCTAATAGACCCTCATATCATCCTCCTTGTCAAATAAGGAGGAAATCTTATTCCAAACCTCCTTGGGAGTCTTCAATCCATTGATATGGAAGAGAATATTGAGATATATCGAGAGGCACAAGCATCTGTAGGATTCATCAAGCCTGTTCCAATACTTTTCTTTGTCAACATAATGAATTGGCTCTTTCTCTACTTCCATTGTGATTCTGAAGAGTCTTTTGGAGCATAGTTTCATCTCCATGTCATCCTTCCACTGGTGATAGTTGAAAGGAGTGAGGAACTCCATTGGAGGGGCCATATAGAATGCAGTAGAGAAGATTGAGCTATTGTAGCAAATGTTGTGAAGGATACTGAGCTTCTTGTAGTGAATGTTGTGAAGGATACTGAGTTGCTTGTAGGAAATGTTTTGAAGGATACTAAGATGTTTGTAGTGAATGCAGTGAAGAGGAATGATAAACCTGTAAATCACACAATCAAACAGACAAAATAAGGTCGATAGTATGCACTTTTGGAATTTCCTTCACACCCAGCATAGTTGATCAAGCAAGCTTGATCAACAATTCCTTAACTTTGGATATTAAGTGGTAAATTCTCTGCTTCTGGTGCAGTACTGGAAGGAGCAATTTTTCTCAAAAAAATGATCCAAGTATGGATACATAGTAGGAGAATTTCCTTGTCCTTTTGAGGCTTTGATACCATATTAAATTGAGCACATAGATTTATGGATCAACTCATAACTCACATAATAGATCACACAATTTTACTTAGGAATTGAAGAATGAAACAGTGCAAAAAATGGCTTGCAGTTGTGAATACTTTCATTAATAAAAAAAGTAATTGGATAATAATTACAATGAAGCACAATAGCTAAATAGCCACAAGAAATTCAAATCCATGTGAGGAAAATTGAATTGATTAGACTCTACTTGACTGAATGGTTAACTGACCTTGTCTAAATCATTATCGGAGTTCATTGGAGTTCTAAATCACAATTCAAGTGTCTAATTCAGTGTTAACTAAGATTAACTGACTATGGTAGGTGAGGAATGAGCCTCTCCTGCATGCAGCCATGCAAACCTAGCGCTAAATGAATGTAGAGGACTAGAATTGAATGTAACTGACTCCTAACTGAGCTTGACTAGTCACCAACTCAACTCAACTAACCTGGGTTGGTATCGACACTCCCGATGGCTCCTAAATTGTAGGGATTGATATAGGAGGCTCCTAAAATGATGCATGCAAGTGCAATCAGTGGCAGTAGGCCTCAATACTATTCCCCACACTTTAGTAACTAGAACATGTGCCCCAATTAGGCCAAGTGGACCCAATGGTGCTAGTGACTAAAAATAGACTAGATAGACTCCTGATTTAGACATGACTCTTGATTTAGACATATGACCAAAATGGACAAGGGAGGATTACTAATACTAACAATATTAAGAAAATGTTGCCACTTTCATTAAAGATAAGTTCAATTACATAATTATCCACACCCACTATTACAAACGTTTCTTCCAAAATAAGCCTAACCTTGTGAAACATCTCGTCTTCCCCTAAATACTGGACATGATAATCTAGGTCCTCTTAATTAAAAAAAACATAAATATTGAAGATATTTAGGCTATCAAACCATCATTTTCATAAAGAGAAACAATTTCATTCATAATTACGTCCAATGAAATATGTTTCACAAGCATCAATATCTTCAATGATCTGAATTGAACCAATGCCACATGAGTCTTAGCTAACCATGTGGAAGATAACTTGATTTTTTCGCACAAATATATGAAAATTATCCTTAAAGGTGTAACGAATGACCATTTACTTATTTATCTTCCTATATCAACAAGATGATAGGTCCAAATTCCCTACAGTCTCGATTGATTTCATGAGTTTGTCAAAAGTTAGCTTCATTAGGAAACAAAATCAGAATCATAGGAAAAACTATAGGAATTAATAAAAAAAAGAAATACTAAATTATACCTGCTTGGAAACATTCTCTTCTTTAAGAAAGATACCAAATTTGTCACATTAATAAGGGAAAACAGAGGAAGAGAATGACTAGTCATTCCCATGAGCTCGAATGACTAGTTTTCATGTATCTGGCTTCTACTTTGAAAGAGTTGTATATCAGATTTGTATGAAGGAATTTATATGATGTTTAATGATTTTGGGGAATCCATTTGAATTATTTTCATTTTATTCATATTTCATTATCTGAACCTTTTAATCTACTTTTCATGAGTCAAAACTAAGTTATTAACAAGTTTTAATAGATAAATAAACATTAATAATGACATAAATTAATGTCTTATATGCATCCCCATGCTCTTTTCTGAAATTTGGGAGGGTTGTACTGCATTTGGAGAGCAAAAAATGTCATCCACCCTTGGGGGTTTTAACATAGATTTCCTAGTGTTTTTTTCCTTCTTTCCCTATGGCCAAAAGAAAGTTTCATAAGAAATTGGAGACTTTATTAGAATTAATAATATGCATTATTATTCCCTAATACCCCTCAATATCTTCCATACCAAATTTGAAGTCATTTGGGTGCATTTGGGTGCATTCAGGTCAACTTGGGTTTCACTAGTCTCAAGCAAGAAATTGGCCAAAGTTGTGAAAAGTTGAGTAACATGTAACTTATGATTCGACCATTAAGTGTAATAGGTATATTATTATGTTTTAAACCCCATATTATCTCTCCATAATAATTGTGGAAATGTTCTGTGGTGTTTGGGACCAAACCAAGGAGGACTAGTTGACCACATTTTCCTAGTAAATTTACACGGTTTCTCCTTAACCACCAAAAAAGGTTGCAGAGGTATTAATTCAAATAAAAAGTGTACATAAACCACATTTTTAGGTTTTAATACTCACCATAATATTTAATTTCATATTTTTCACCATTTGGATAAAGTTGCAACCCTCTAGAGTCATGATTAGTCAAGCTTGAATTTTCCCAATTTGTAATTTTCTCCAAAATTCCAAAAAGGGACATTACAGTGGTATCAGAACATTGTCATTGAACCTATTGAAGTTATGGATTATAATTATGAATTTAATAAATTCATTAAGTCATATTTCTATGATATGACCAAGCAACTTATGCAAGGGTTCGAATTGATGGCTAGCCAACTTAGGGGTAAGCTGGAAGCAGGGGGTAGTAGTAGTTTCCATAATGGAGAGACACATAAGACAATTATTTTTGAATAATTTGATGATTTCTTGTATGCATTTAGGAACAATAAGGCATATTCAAACTCATTAAGGAAGAATCAGCAATCCACAAGTATGGAGGAGACCAAGGAGCCACCACGTTTTGTGGATAGTGAAGTAGAAAATGTATTACATCAAGAGGATCGAAATTCACTCCCAAGTGACTTTGAAAAATATGAGGAAACATCACATTATAATGAATAAGAGTACCTTGAAAATATTGAATATCATTCCAGGACACATTTTACTGTGGACATGGACGAAAGGAATCTACTGATGGATGCTTGAACTGTGAAGGAGTACTTACTGATGGGTGCTCACAACTCTATGTTGGTGACATAGAGATAATATTTGAAAATGTTGTTGCAAGAAAAATTTCTAATGAGAATAAATATTAATAGCTTATAGTAGCTAATGAAGAACCAAGGTCAAATTCCCCATCACCACTTGAGCTTCATGAATTTGATCAGATAAAGAAGAAATAAGAAAATAAGGTTTGCTTCCATGAACCGTCCTTTATTGAAGAGTATTTGAAGATGAGTGAAGGGAATATACATGAGGCCCTTCTCATACTGAATGAAACTAAATCATTGGTGTCAAATTTACTTTGTAATTTTTATTCATTGGAGGATCCATCCTTCCTTGAAGACATGGAGAAGATTCAAAGAGAAATGTGCAACATCGAAGGTAATTTCATGTGTTCATTTTTTATAGAAATAATTTGGTTGAGATTAATGAATGGTCACATGAATAATACTTGAATAATAATGAGGATATTCATAAGCCCAAAACTCAAAATGAGAAACTTATTAATAGGTTACAATATACTTGTTCTTCCTCCTGTGTTTTAGATTGTCATATGGTAGATTGCTTGGAGGATTCTCATGACATGATGGATCATGAGAAACATAGAAAATTGTAGGTTATTGATGTGTTTGAAGATGAGATTTATGAGAGCCAATAAATTTTTGTGGTGGAAGAGGAGCTTGAGCCACCTCTTGATAATGGTTACACACTTTTGGAAGTAATGCATGATTCCAGTACCTTAGAACCAACATCTGAGGAAAGTGTCACACTTTTGAGGGAGATGCATAATCCTACCCCTATGGATCCTTCACATGACGAAAATTTTGAGTCTAATCCTTTGGGTGAGTTGGTCCTTTCTCCTACATCCTACACTTCCATATTTTGCAGCAATCATCCTAATGAAGTATGGCTGAAAGGTCTCTTTTTGATGGTGCCACATGAAGAGTATGAAATTCATATCTCTCCTTTTGATGATGAAAGGAATAGAGTACCACCTTCTTTACATTTGTAGAAACATCCTTTGTTACATTATGATGATACACATCTACATGTATGCACCTATGATATCCACTTGAGTCACTTGGAGACTCGTGGTTTTCCTTGCTCCTTTCGTAGTCCATTTGATGTTGGAGGAACTTCATCCCACAGTTGGGTAAAGAAATATCTGATTGAACAACACTATTATTGGAAGCAACATCCTTCGTTATTTCATTATGATATACATATTCATGGATGTATTGATGAGACTTCTTTGAGTCACTTGAAGACTTCATGTTTTCTTTGCTCTGTATTTGGTTCAGATTTTGGTGGACGTTATTCATTCACATATTGGATGAAATAATACATGGATGATGATCTTGATTCACCTTATATTCTTTTAGCGCAACCTTATAGGACATGGGATCCTCTCTTATGTCATTGGAGTAGATTTGATATAATACTTGATGTTTGTGTATGGGCCACATAATTATCTACTTAGTCAGAAGTAACAACACTTCCATGATTATTTGATGAGGTAACTTCTTTGTGTACATTTGTATGATGTTATTATGTCCTTTCATTATCTGTATTTTGTACTCATGATGTTTGGAAGGGTGTAATACAAGCAATGGGATCCTAGTATTGCTTGGTTCACATTTTGGAGGAAACAAGCAATAGGGGCTATTGAGTCACCACATGAAAAGGTGATTGTAATTAATGCTGTTGTTTTCACAGGAAATATTTTTATTCATTATTTTGTTATTGGAAACATGTGTCAGTTTTCTCATACTCGATGTACATTTCGGCCTGCTCAGCAGAGTCCATCATCAGGAGGTGTGATAGGATTTGAGGCAACATCTTATATAAAAGAGAAATGGAACACCGTTTTTTAACCAAGGACATGAAGAGTCTATCTAGTAATATATTTTTTTCTTTGTTTCCACATGAGAGGTTTCCAAATTCCACAAATAACCACACCATCATCTCTATTAAAATTATTAGGGTGTTTTTCAACAAATTCCACTAATAACTAGGCCATCATCTCTATTAAAATTCTTAGGGTGATTTTCAACAAGTTCCACTAATAACTAAACGATCATCTCTATTGAAATTATTAGGGTTTTTTTCAACAAATTCCACTAATAACTAGACCATCATCTCTATTAAAATTCTCTAGATATTCAGGTAGATGAGAACTACATGAAGTTGAACAAAGATCCCGGCACCAAGATAATACGGGAGGTGACGAAGGAAATACAAGCGTCCTCATGGGATGAAGCTATGAAGAAAAAGGTTATTCCCAGAAACGATCATCCCACGTATTTATGAACTGCCCAAACCACAAAGAGGGAGCTCCATTGAGACCGATCATGAATATTCCTGTCAAAAACTCTCAATTCGTTAGCAGGTCAAACGTTCTCTAGATATTCAGGTGGATGAGAAATACAAGAAGTTGAACAAAGATCCCAACACCAAGATAATACAGGAGGTGACAAAGGTAATACAATCCTCTTCATGGGATGAAGCTGTGAAGAAAAAGGTTATTCCCAAAAACAATCATCCCACGTATTTATGGACTTCCCAAACCACAAAGAGGGAGCTCCATTGAGACCAATCATGAATATTCATGTCAAAAACTCTCAAGCCATCAACAAGTCAGATGTTCAATAGATATTCAGGTAGATGACAACTACAGGAAGTTGAAAAAATATCCCAGTGCCAAGATAATATGGGAGGTGACAAAGGAAATACAAGAATACTCATGCGATGAAGCTGTGAAGAAAAAGGTTATTCTGAGAAATGATCATTGTTAGAATTTCAGCATTAAGCTAGCATTATATTTGGATCTTTACTGAGAGAATAACAAGCACAGTAATCAAACACAAGACACAATGAACACAGTGTTTATCCTCGGGGAAACCATAAATGGTGAAAACCCCACAACTTCCTCAGAGATAGAATTAGCACCAAAATAGAAAATCCCCAAAACAATAAGTGATCTCTCAATAGCAGTTTCCTTCTTCTTGTCTAGCCCCAGTGTCTTCTCCTTCCTCAACTATGCACTACACTTGAGTGTGTATGAGTTGTGTGATAAATAGAGACTCCAATTCTCTATTTATACTAATCCCGACGTGACTAAAGCCCTACCAGGGCCGAACTCTACTAGGAGAGTCTAATAACCCTAGTGCCTCGGAACTGCAGGGACTTTAACCCTTAGACAATAAGAGGGTTACCCACAATGACTCGACATGACTTTTTTACATGATAGACCTTCCTGATAGGAACATCGGGGCATGACATAAATTAAGTACATCCCAGAATAAACATCAGGTTACAATATATAAGAAATACAAGTGAAATACATTCCAAAGTTACATATACATCAACACTCCCTCTTAACTAGGAAGGTATTCTTTCGACACAATTTTCAGCACAAGTCTTCTTCTCTGTATCTTTTGGATCATCATTGAGTCCTCATCATCTTCAAGTCTTCTTCATCTTCAAGTCATCTTCATCTTCAATTCATCTTCATCATCGGATCTAGATCATCACTCGGTCTGGATCATCACTGGACATCATCACTGGATCTGGATCATCACTAGGCATCATCACTGGATTTGGATCATCACTCGATCTGGATCATTTTTGCTGGATCATCATCAATAGATCTAGATCATCATCACTCAATCTGGATCATCACTGGGCATCATCACAGGTGCTATCTCTTGATTCTTCTCATCATAGGAACCTCTACAGAGCCAGTCCTTTTTCATATTGGATGTATCATCTCATAGCTAGTTTTTTTTCATACTAGATGAGGCATCATATAGCTGGTCCTTTTTCATACCAGATGAGGCATCACAGAGCTGGTCCTTTTTCATACCAGATGAGGCATCACAGAGCTAGTCCTTTTTCATACCAGATGAGGCATCACAGAGCTAGTCCTTTTTCATACCAGATGTGGCAGCTACTCAGAGCTAGTCCTTTTTCATACTAGATGAGTCTTCTCAAAGCTATTCCTTTTTCATACTAGATGAGGCATCATAGAGATGGTACTTTTTCATACCATATGAGGCATCACAGAGCTGGTACTTTTTCATACCAGATGTGGCAGCTACTCAGAGCTAGTCCTTTTTCATACCAGATGGGTCTTCTCATAGCTAGTCCTTTTTCATACTAGATGAGGCATCATAGAGTTGGTCCTTTTTCATACCAGATGAGGCATCATAGAGCTGGTCCTTTTTCATACCAGATGTGGAAACTACTCAAATCTAGTCCTTTTTCATACTAGATGAGTCTTCACAGAGCCAGCCCTTTTTCATGCTAGATGAGCCATCTACACAGAGCTAGTCCTTTTTCATACTAGATGTGTCTTCATAGAGCCAGCCCTTTTTCATGCTAGATGTGCCATCTACACAGAGCTAGTCCTTTTTCATGCCAGATGTGTCTTCACAGAGCCAGCCCTTTTTCATGCTGGACGTGACATCCACATATACCTGACAATGGAAGGAACCAATCCTCTCACCATGTCACATCTCTTACATCCGACCATGGAAGGAACCAATCCTCTCACCATGTCAGAATGGCACAGCACTTACATTTGATCATGGAAGGAACCAATCCTCTCACCATGTCAGAAGGGCTCAACACGGACACATCACTTCCTCTTGGGAGGAACCTCGATATGGAGAACACCAAGCTTCTCCCTGGAGTACTCAAACTTCACCCTAGCCAATGGCTTATTCAACACATCAGCTATCTGTTTGTCCATCGCAACATACTGGAGCTTCACTGCTCCTCTCTGCACCATATCCCTGATATAGTGATACTTGATCTCGATATGCTTCAACTTGTCATGGAATACTAGATTCTCTGACAACTTTACATAACTCTGATTTTCACAGTATATACAAGTAGCATCTAACTGGAGATCAAATAAATCAGACAGTAGCTTCCTCAGCCATGCTGCCTCACAACTAGTTGAACAAGCTACAACATACTCTATTTCAACTGTACTCAGTGCCACATAGGATTGCTTCCTGCTAAACCATGAGATCACACCTGATCCCATACTGAAGCAACACCCTGAAGTGCTCTTCCTATCGATGGCACTGCCTGCCCAATCTGAATCAACATAACCCTCCAGGTTAATCCTTTGATTAGCCTTATACTTGAGCCCATAATCAACCGTACCATTCAGGTACCTCAGAATATGCTTTGCAGCAGTCAAGTGAACATGTCTCGGATCTATCAAGTATTGGCTCAAGGTGTTCACAGCAAAGCAAATATCTGGTCTTGTGTTCGTCAGGTACATCAAGGACCCAATCATCTAATGATACATCATGGCATCAACTATCTCTAATGAAGCATCACTCAATAGCTTCGGGTTTGATGCCATAGGTGTGGTTAATACCTTACAGTCCATCATCCCAAATCTCTTCAGGATCTCTAATGCATACTTTCCTTGTCCAAGGAAGATTCCATCTGTAGTCTGCCACACCTCCATACCTAGGAAATAATGCATCATTCCCAAGTCCTTCATCTCAAACTCAACAGCAAGCTTTCTCTTCGTATCAGCAATCAACCCATCCATACCTATCACAAACAGATCATCTACATATAGTAGAAGTATCACCGGGTTGCCATATTCGACCTTGTAGTAAAGGTTGGAATCTGCTTTACTCTTGGTAGAGCCCAAACTAGATAGAAAGCTGTCAATTCTGCTATACCATGTCCTGGGTGCCTGTTTCAAACTGTACAGGGCTTTCTTCAATCTACACACATGAGACTCCCTGTCATGTGTCTCAAAACCGAGTGGTTTCTCCACATACACTTCCTCTTGTACTACACCATTCAAGAAAGCAGTCTTGACATCCATTTGGTGTATCTTCCATTTCATCACTACAGCTATAGCAAGTACCGATCTAATGGAAGTGTAGTATCTGATGGAGGTGACGAAGGCGATGCAAGCATCCTCATGGGATGAATCTATGAAGAAAAAATTTATTCGGATAAATGATTGTCCCACATATTTACAGACTTCCCAACCCACAAAGAGGGATCTCCATCAATACCGATCGTGAATATTCTTGTCAAAAACTCTCAAGCCGTTAGCGGGTTAGACGTTCTCTAGATATTCTGGCATATGAGAACTACAGGAAGTTGAACAAAGATCCCAGTGCCAAGATAAAAATGGGAGGTGGCGAAGGCGATACAAGCTTCCTCATGGACTGAAGCTGTGAAGAAAAAGGTTATTCCCAGAAACGATCACCCCATGTATTTACCTACTTCCCAAAACACAAAGAGGGAGCTCCATTGAGACCGATCATGAATATTCCTATCAAAAAATCTCAAGTCGTTAGTAGGTCAGACGTTCTCTAGATATCCAGGTAGATGAGAAATATAGGAAGTTGAACAAATATCCCATCTCGAAGATAATACGGGAGGTGACCTAGGTGATACAAGCGTCCTCATGGGATGAAGCTATGAAGAAAAAGTTTATTCCCACAAATGATCATCCCACATATTTACGGACTGTCCAAACCACAAAGAGGGAGCTCCATTGAGACCGATCGTGAATATTCCTGTCAAAAATTCTCAAGTTGTTAGTAGGTCAAACGTTCTCTAGATTCGGGTAGATAAGAACGACAAGAATTTGAACAAAGATCCCATTGCCAAGATAATATGGGAGATGACAAAGTCAATACAAGCATCCTCATGGGATGAAGGTGTGAATAAAAAGGTTATTCCCAGAAACGAGTGTCCCACATATTTAAGGGCATCCCAAACCACAAATAGGGAGCTCCATTGAGACTGATCATGAATATTCCTATCAAAACATCTCAAGCCATTAGCAAGTCGGATGTTCTCTATATATTCATGTAGATGAGAACTACAGGAAGTTTAATAAATATCTCAATGCCAAGATAATATGGGAGGTGACGAAGGTGATACAAGTATCCTCATGGAATGGAGCTGTGAAAAAAAAGGTTACTCCCATAAATGATCATCCCACATATTTACGGACTACCAAAACCACAAAGAGGGAGCTCCATTATGACCGATCATGAATATTCTTGTCAAAAACTCTCAAGTTGTTAGAAGTTCAAACGTTCTCTAGATATTCAGGTAGATGAGAACTACAAGAATTTGAACAAAGATCCCAACGTGAAGATAATACTGAAGGTGACAAAGGCGATACAAGTGTCCTCATGCAAGGAAGCTTTCAAGAAAAAGTTTATTCCAAGAAACGATCATCCCACATATTTACGGACTGCCTAAACCACAAAGAGGGAGCTCCATTGAGACCGATCGTGAATATTCCTGTCAAAAACTCTCAATCCATTAGCAGGTTAGATGTTCTCTAGATATTTAGGTAGATGAGAACTACAGAAATTTGAACAAAGATCCCTGCGCAAAGATAATACGGGAGGTGGCGAAGGAGATACAAGCATCTTCATGGGATGAGCTTTAAAGAAAAAGTTTATTCCCAGAAACAATCATCCCACATATTTACGGACTACCCAAACCATAAAGAGGGAGCTCCATTGACACCGATCTTGAATATTCGTTTCAAAAAATATCAAGTTGTTAGTAGGTCATACATTCTCTAGATATTCAGGTAGATGAGAACTAAAGGAAGTTAAACAAATATCCCAGCGCCAAGATAATACGGGAGGTGATGAAGGCGATACAAGAGTCCTCTGATGAAGCTATGAAGAAAAAGGTTATTCCCAGAAACGATTGTCCCACATATTTACCGACTTCCCAAATCACAACAAGGGAGCTCCATTGAAACTGATCGTGAATATTCTTGATAAAAACTGTGAAGCCATTAGCAGGACATACGTTCTCTAGATATTCAAGTAGATGAGAACTACAGGAATTTTAACAAAGATACCAACACCAAAATCATACGAGAGGTGATGAAGGAAATACAAGCATCCTCATGGGATGAAGCTATGAAGAAAAAGGTTATTCCCAGAAATACAATTGTCCCACGTATTTACAAACTTCCCAAACCACAAAGAGGGAGCTACATTGATACCGATCATGAATATTGTTGGCTCGCCAACCTGTTAACTAGCGAAATTGCTGTCAAAAAATCTAAAGTCGTTAGGAGATCAGACGTTCTCTATATATTTAGGTAGATGAGAACTATAGGAAGTTGAACAAACATCCCAATGCCAAGATAATATGGGAGGTGATGAAGGCAATACACGCGTTCTCATGGGATGAGGCTGTGAATAAAAAGGTTATTCCCAGAAATACGATTGTCCCACTTATTTACAGACTTCCCAAACCACAAAGAGGGAGGTCCATTGAGACCAATCGTGAATACTATTGGCTTGCCAACCTATAAACTAGTGAAATTCCGGTAAAAAACTCTCAAGTCGTTAGCAGTTCAACCATTCTCTAGATATTCAGGTAGATGAGAACTACATGAAGTTGAACAAATATCTCAGTGCTAAGCTAATACAGGAGGTGATGAAGGCGATACAAGCATCCTCATGGGATGAATCTATGAATAAAAAGGTTATTACCAGAAATACAATCCTCCCACGTATTTATGGACTACCCAAACAACAAAGAGGGAGCTCTATTGAGACCGATCGTGAATACTATTGGCTCACCAACCTATCAACTAGCAAAATTCCTGTCAAAAACTATCAAGCTGTTAGCAAGTCAGATGTTCTCTAGATATTCAAGTAGATGAGAATGAAATAATGGTTAGTTTTGATGTGGTTTTTATTTACACCAAGGTTCTTGTTGAAGAAGACATCAAGATTATAAGTAATATTACCAATGATGAAAAGAAAAACATGGTCAAAATCTGTTTAAAATATACTTAATTTACCTTTCAGAATGAATTCTATGAACAAAATGATGGTGGCACAATGGGATCTCCTTTGTTACCTGTAGTGGCCAATATTTACATGGAACAATTTGAAAAGAAATCCATTGACTCCTGGCCCTCAAAACCAAGGAATTGGAAATATTTACGACACTAACGTCATTTGGCCATATGGGAGTTAGAACCTAGGTTGTTTCTTAAACTACCTCAATAGACAATCAGATCATATCAAATTCACAATGGAGATTCAAGAAAATAATTTGCTTCCCTTTATTTATGTGCTCATCACGAGAAAGAACGATGGTTCTCTTTCCCACTAGGTATACAAAAAAAAGACACACAGAGACAAATACCTTCATGCAATTTTTCACCGCGTACCTTTACAAAAACTTGGCATCATTAAAACCCTTACCACCAGAGCGGTGCAAATTGCGGATAATGAAGTACTAGACAAAGAATTGGATCATATTTGCAAGGTTCTTCAAGATAATTGTTACAAAACTGGGGACATAAATCGAGCCTTCAAGAAAGCTTTGGAAAAGAATATTTAGAACCTGGAAAAAATGAATGAAAGAAAAGGGGTAATATCCCTACCATACATTCATGGAATGATGGACAATATATCTAGGGTACTAAAGAAGAAACATATTAGGACTACCTTCTCTCCTCCAAATTCATTGAGAAAATTACTTGACAAGACTAAAGGCCTGGTGGATTTAAAACTAAAAAAGAGGGTCTACTCTATTCCCTGTTCCTGCGGAAAACTATACATTGGTGGGACTAGGCGTTCCATAAAAGTAATATTGAAAGAGCGTTGCTTGGACATAATACATAACTGAACAAAAATCTATGCGGTAGCAGAACACTCCATAAAAAAAAACCACTACATGTGCATGGAACAAGCTAAATTCATAACCATTGAAGATCATTACATGAGGAGATGCATTCAAGAGGAGGTGGAAATTGAAAAGAACCCTAAGAATATTAATAGAGATGATGGTCCGGTTATTAGTGGAATTTGGAAACCTCCCATATGGAAACTAAGAGACAAAGAGTTACTTAATAGACTCTTGAGCTCCTTGGTTAACCAACAGTCTTCCATTTCTCTTTTATAGAAGATGTTGTCTCAAATCCTCTCACACCTCCTGATGATGGACTTTCTTGAGCAGTCTGAAACATACGTCGAGTACGATAAAACCGACACAGGTTTCCATACCAAAAAAATGAAGAAAGTTGATTGTAATCAGGGTAGAGAAGAAACAAGCATGGTGTTTCCTCTTTGAAAATTTCTTGGAAACTTGAAAAATTCAAGTTTGTAAAGTCTGTACCAACTTCAAAGAATTATACAGAATAAAAAAGGGATGAAAGTTCAGAAAATGTTTCCAAAACATGGAGGTAAATATTATTTTTGAAAATTCTATTTTTGATGTATTTTACTAATCCTTTTAGTGTTAGTGGTGATGTCACAATATATATCAATATGCAAATATTCACATATCTTTACTTTTGGAAACACATAATTGTAGTACATGAGTTCCACTACTCAAATTGCAACTAAGGTTTGAAGCAAAGTTTTGGAAGGAAAGAAGGTGATTAAAAATCCATGTTTTAAATTCCTTCAGGACAAGCAATATTGAGTGGGGAGGACTGTCATTTCCCCAATTAAATAATTTCCAAACAAGACTATTTGCAAATAATGTTCCACCAACCTACTAGTTCCCTAGGTTGAGATGGAGACATAAATTTTGTATTAAGGTGATATGAGACCCAAATGGAATTTGGCTTACCATATTAACATTTAAATGGGTCACATAAATGATAAATTCTAAGAAAATAAGGTGGCATGGTTTCATGAATACAGTTGGAAGATTGTGGAGCCTTTGGATGACTAGATTCTCCATACACTTGGCATGTTGTTCATCCAAATTCAAACACATGGGTAATGTAATGTTATTGGAGGGTGATGTGGTGTCAAATATCATATAATGAACCAAGGAATTTGAATAGGTAAATTATAGTAACTATCATGGAAGAGGAAGAGACTAGAATATAAGTTGTGCCACTTGGAAGTAGATTCCATGCACTCTATGACAAAAAATGATGAAAGATTCTATGGAACATATGAAAAATTCAGACATAATTGCAGACATATGAAAAATATGACATGACAGGGATAAAAATATCCACCAATAGGTCTAATTTGGGAGTTAGAGGCAGCCATTCGAATTGGGAAAATTATTGGCGCATGAAGAGGACGACAAGTGTCATGAAAGTTACTAAAACACTAAGATGGGTTGGAGAAATCCCATGGAGGGAAATTAATACTTAGGATGCCTCATGAAGTTAATAAAAGGATTTCATGAGGAAGGAGAATATATTTTGATAATTTCTTAATTGGCATTTGGCATTTTGGAGATATTTTGCTTGTCCATTGTATGGTTAGTGTTCAGTCTCTCTGCTTTTGAACCAATTTTGAGAGAGTTGGATTCCTTTCCAAGTTGTTTGGTGGAAAGGCCATTCAGAAATATAATTGGATCATAATTAAGGATTTTTAGTTATATTTTTAATTTCCATACAGTCAAATTCTCATCTATATCCCTATTCTCTCATTCCTTCTTCTCCATTCCTCCGCACTCTCAATTGATGGTGCACTTGTTGGAGTAGTGCTTGCAATTTTCTGAGAATATTTGATGCACAATATTGGGTACATTATGTATGGCTCTATACTCTTGTTTAAATATTATATTTAATTTGAAATATAAAGAATACATATAATATAGGCCTGCATTCCCATGCTCTTGAATAACTAGTTTTCATGGATTTGGCTTCAATATTAAAGTAGATTTATATCAGATTTGTATGAGGAAATTTATATGAGTTTGATGATGATTAAAAATAAATATGTGATTTATTTATCTTTAAATTTATGTCCATACTCTATGTAATTTGAAATATCATAAATCCATGTGTAAAAGGATTGCATTCCCATGAGCTCGAATGACTAGTTTTCATGTATTTGGCTTTGACTTTGAAAGAGTTTGTATATCATATTTGTATGAAGGAATTTACATGATTTTTTAATTCTGTTGGGGAATAAATTTGAATGATGTTCATTTTATTAATATTTAATTTCATTTTCTGAACCATTTAATCTACTTTTCATGAGTCAAAACTGAGCTATTAATAACATTTCCCATTAAGCAAATTCAATGAAAGTTACCATATAGATGTTGTGCCTCATAAAAAAATATAAAAGGTCAATAACCATGAATAATGACATAAATTTATGTCTTATATGCATCATCATATGCTATTCTAAAATTTGGGAGGGTTGTATTTCTTTTTGAGAGAAAATATTGTCATCTAACCTTGGGGGTTTTAACATTGATTAATTCCTAGTGTTTTTGTCCTTATTTCCCTATGGAAAAATGAAAGTTGAAGAAGAAATTGGAAAGTGTATTAGAATTAAAAATATTCATTAGTATTCCCTAATACCCCTCAATATCGCCCATACCGAATTTGATGTCATTTGGGTGCATTTGGGTCAACTTGGGTTTCCCTAGTCTCAAGCTAGAAATTGGCCAAAGTTGTGCAAACTTGAGTAACATGCTAAAATGAACTTTTGATTATACCATTGAGTTTATTAGGTATTTTATTATGTGTTAAATCCCATAGTATCACTCCATAATAACTGTGTAAAGTTTTGGTGGTGTTTGGGACCAAACCAAGGAGGACTAGTTGACCACATTTTCCTAGTAAATTTACATTGTTTCTCTGTAACCAACAAAAAGGTTGAAAAGGTATAAAGTCAGATATAAAGTTTCCATAAACCATATTGTTATTTTTTAAAACTCACCATAAAATTTCATTTCAAATTTGGGACCCTTTGGATAAAGTTGGAACCCTCTAGAGTCATGACTAGTCAAGTTTGAAATTGCCCAATTTGTAATTTTCTCCAAAATTTCAAAAAGGGACATTACAGCTGCATCCACACTAGATTTATTTGACAGTGATGTCTCTAAAACGATGCCTAAAACATATATGGATGGATCCATATACTTCATGACCTTCATTTATTATTGTTCAAGGTATTGTTGGGTTTACCTTCTGAAGCAAAATTATGAGGTATTTGAGACCTTCAAAATATACAAAACCTTGGATGAGAAAAATATTAGAAACAAGATCAAAGAACTTAGATATGATAATGGAGGTGAGTATGTCAAAATATAATTTAATAATATTTGTGCATTAGTAGGCTCAAATGAAACACTCAATCCCATACAAACCATAGCAGAATGGTGTAGCTAAGAGGAAGAACATATCCTTTAAAGAGATGGTTACATGCGTTCTAGAAGCAAGAAGTCCTCCTCCATATCCGTGGGCTGTAGAAGTCAATTATGCTTCATATATCTAGGACAGGCTTCCCCACAAGTCAGTGATTTGGGATACTCCTTTCGAACCATTAATGGGAGATAAACTCAATGTCTCATATCTAAGAGTTTTTGGCTCCAAGACACGGGTCATAATTCCTACTAACAAGAGGAAATCCTTCCAAGACCATAGTAGTGAATGCATAGTGTTGGGATATGCAGATGGTGCTAAGGCATACAAACTGATGGACCTTACAACCAAAAAGTGCTTCATAGAGCGTAGTGTTCAATTTGAAGAAGATCATATACATGATCCACAGTCACCAAAGAAGAAGAAGGTATAATTTCCCATCCCTCTCCATTTATAGATGATGATGTTTTGACCAATGTTTTAGATTCAGAAGATGAGGATATAGATGATCATGATCTTGATATTGAGATTGAACCTCAAGAAATTCTAGATCCAGATCCAACACCTTCTCCCAATTAGAGTCCTAAATGGGCCCAAAAGATCATTGAAGTAGCAGGGAATAATGCTAGTAATCCAGATGACAGAAGAAGAACAAGGTCCCAATATCAACATGAACAGGTTACACTCTCCCATTCAGATCCACTTCTCCAAGAGACGTGTTTCATGATGACGATGTTATATCATCAATAATACAAGGACATTTTCCATTATCCAAGGTGGCAGGAAGTTATGGATGATGAGTTTGGTTCGCTACAAGACAACCAAGTCTGGTATCTTTTCACTTTGACTCATGGGAGGAAGTTAGTTCAGTGTAAATGGATCTACAATACCAAGCTAGCAGTTGATGGAACCGCAACCAATTACAAGGCTCAGTTGGTGGAAAAGGGGTATTCACAAGTCCATGGGCTTGAATACAACAAGACATTCAATCCTATTGCAAGAATGGAATCTATAAGACTAATTTTGGCCATTGCAACTTCAAAAAGGTGGGAGGTACATCAAATGTATGTGAATAGTTCCTTCCTCGATGGTGACATGGAAGAGGATATCTATATGATACAACCTAAGGGGTACATTGAAGATTCATCCTTAGTTTGCAAACTGGGGCAATATCTCTATGGGATCAAGTAATACCCAAAAGCATGGTAAGCCAAGGTGGATACCTTCCTTATGTCACATAAATTTGAGAGATGCAGATCTGAATGCAATGTCTAAATGCAACAAAAAGGGGGACTCTTACTGTTGATTGTTCTATATTGGGATGAATTTCTCATTACTAGTAGCTCAGTTGTTAGATTGATTGGAATGAAGTTAGCTTTGAGTGAAGCATTTTCCCTGACTAATCTAGTGCTGTTAAGGATGTTCATTGGTCTCCAAGAAAATAAAAAAGATTCGAGAATCATGATTACATATTCTAGATACATTGGATACTTTCTCAAAATATTCCATATGACTAATTGTAAAGAAACACCTTTACCCTTCCTTACCATTCAGGAACTAGTGCATAGTAAGGTTATCACTATACATTACTTCCCTAAAGAGGATTATATTGCAGATATATTCACCAGTACTTCACTGAAAAGAGATTTCTCTATCTTAGATCTCTTCTTGGTGTAAAGGATTGACTCATCTATTGTTCCTGATTTACTTTCTTATTTTGAGGGGGTTGGGGGGGTCCCCATGAGGTTTTCCCCATTTACTTATTTGTTAAGAAGTCATTTTCTATTTCAATTAGATTGTATGGGTGAAATTTTTCCTAGTTTCCACGACCCATGTTGTCCAAAGTTAGGATTAAACGGGGGTATTAGGATTAATTAATCATCCCTTTTCCCACATAGTCTATTTGTTCTTTTTCCTATCTTAGGAGGTCTTCATCACTTCACCAATGCTTGGGGGACACACCTAGGGGCCACCTACCACTCACTACGCTTATTTTCATGAGTTTAGGAGCTCTAGTGACGAATACCTATGATTTAGGAACCCACTCTAAGTGCCACCAGCAGTCTCCAACAATTGACTCTAGTAGGTATTTATTTATGTTCAGTTATGCTCTGATTCCCCTCAGCGTAACACCTTGATTTTGAACCCATTTTCATTAAAAATGTATATGATGTATATATTGTAATTAATCGTGGTGTGGAGCTAAAGGCAAAATCCCCACCATCGATTTAATATTTTATGTTACGGTGATTAAAATCATTGCCGATGGTATATCGTGCTATCCAGCACAATATAATTTTGGCATCATGTAAATATGCATTTTAATTAAAATACCCACAACCAACTATGTCTATGCAACATTAAAAGAGATGGGGGCATGATTTTTCTAAGGAAAAGGGAGGGAAATTATTTAAACCTTTGGGCCAATGGGGAAAAGCCAAATGTCAAAGGGAGAACCAATGAAACAGTCAACTACCTTTCTTGTCTCATTCACCCAATCATTTAATTCTTCCAAAAATGGTTGAGTTAGTTAATGCATGGGGATGGGGGAAGAGTATGGTAGTCAAAAATTCGAATTGAGGAAGTCATTAGATTTTGGAAAACATTTCTGTGACTTGTGGGGAAAGTAAATGCTTGGGGAACGCATTCCCAAGCCATTACTCACCCATTTTCCTTCACGTGGGCTTCCTACATGCAGCTGAAGCTTCCTGTGTGTTCATCCTTCATGTTGGAGTCATTTTCGTCACATTTGCATGCCTAGAAATTCATTTTGGTATTGTTCAATAAGTGGGAAAGAAATATTTATGTTTTTCCTGCATTTTCATGGATTCTTCAATGGCTGGGAACCATTTTTACCTTGCTGAGTGGCCAAGAAGCTAGATTCACATTTTTAGGGTTTATAGTAGTTGTTTTGGCTCCCGTATGGCCATAGATTCCTTTAGAAATAAAAAACATGATTAGGGTTTTTGCAAAGGTCGATTTTGGCTCTATGGTGCCATTAAATGATTGTTGAAATCGTAATTCTCACCTTGGTGTTTTTTTTTCTCGATCTGTAAATCCATTTTTGGGTTCCCCAACCTTTTCTGTTGTTTTCCCCACCATTTTCCAAGCTGAAAATCATTTGGTGTTTCCCATCGACTTAGAGGAGAGACCACGTTCTCTTGGGTGTGTTTGAATTTCATTTTTGGCCATGTTAGGGCCAAAATTTCCCTAGGAAATTGAATTGCAGTTAGGGGTTGTTCTTACCCTCCTTGGCAATTCATTTTGTTGTTGAACTGTCTTCCTCAACTCAAAAATTGTGTATACTGCTGTGTATGCAATTGGTCTTTGGACTGTGTAGGAGTGGAAAGGATTCTACTTGAGAAACCTAGTGTTTTGCAGGAGTCTCATAGCTAGAACTAAAGGGGTGGCTCTCTTCCCTACACCCCCTAAATAGCACTGGAAGGGAAGTCATGTCCTAAGGGACTGTGTAGCATCGGAAGGGAATGATTCCTTGTGTTGGGTGTGTGTGGATGTCTTAGGAGTCAAGCTAGTTCTAGTGTAGGAATCCTTAACTCTTCAGTGAGCCCACTAGATTAGCAGACAGTGCTTTGATCTCCTGATAACCTGATAAACCCAACTTGTTGGCTTGGTTATGTGTTTTTGTGTCCCCTTGGCAGTCTGATAAACCCAAACATAGGTTTGGATTGATTGAGTTTTCACATATATTTGGCTATGTGTGAGCCTGCTAGTTTCCTTTTCCATGGGGAATCGTGCCTAGCTTATGGGTGGCAGTGTTGCTAAGAGATTAAGGAGAACACTGGCCTATGGTTGGGTGGAATTTTGCAGTGACATAGTCGGTTGAGAGGAGCTGAAGGTATCTGCTGGGAGGACCCGAAGGGATCAATTGGGAGGATCTGAAGGTATCGACTGGATGGAACTGATGGTCTAGGCTAGGATGATCCGATACATTGGCTAACAACCCAAGACCAAGCCGACAAGGCAAACGGAAAGAAAAATTTTGAAAATTTTGAAAAAAAAATTCGAAGAGTAAAAATCATCGAAAGAAGTTTGTTGAAGCTAGCTGATACATCGGCTCAGTTGTTCAAATGGATGTTGAGACTGCAGATGAGAAAATATGAAGGGATCCGACACGGCGACAAAAAGAGGAAGAGGAGAATAAAAATTCAAATTTTTTTCTAAGCATAGGAAATCTTGGGAAAAGTTTTTTGATGTCACTCAAGTGAAGCTCTCTAAGGCATCTTGAAAGAGAAAAGAAGATCGATCCGAGACATCGGAAGGGAAAATAAGATTGATCCATCGAATCATCGAAAGGGAAAATAAGATCGATCCGAAGCGTCGAAAGACAAAGGAATATCAAGCCGATGCATCGGAAGACAAAGGAAGGTCAAGCCGATGCATCAGAAGACAAAGGAAGATCGATCTAATGCATCAAAAGACAGAGGAAGATCGAGCCGATGTATCAAAATATAGAGGAATATCAATTCGATATGGTGTCAAAAGGGAAATGAATATCGATCCGCCAATGCATCGGGTGAGAAGCCTGAAGTTTTACCGATAGGATGGGAAAAGCCGAGTTTCTAGAAGGATATTTTCAACAGTTTTTCAGTGGATTTACAAGTGCTAAAAAGATGGAAAATGGTAGCGATATTATGTGCCAGATTGCATGAAAGACACAAGGGGGCAAGCCCCCTTGACCCCCGTCAACCCCCTCAGACCGTCGTTCTTGGTGAAAAGAAAATTATGTGTTTTGACAAAGTTGTCAATATAGTATTTTCCAATGCAGGTAAGTAATGTATGAAGTCATGAGATTGTTATGCAGCTAACAATTGTGTTTATTAACACATTTTGTAGAACTATAGTCACCTTCAAAGGCAACATTCCACATAGAGCAGTTTCAAAATTTTCGTTCTTGGTTGGGCCAAGATGAGAATCAATGACATGAATGATGCACAGTACCCCTATGAGTTCGAGGAAGATGCTATGGGAGGAAATGTCAGAGTTGTAAATGACGAGATAGAGTCCAATGGTAGGAGAAATCAAGAGACTCCCCCAGATATTGCAGCCACCATGAGGAGCCTAAGGGTGGAGTTGCAAAGTTGCAGAGAAGACAATGAAAGGATGCTTAAAGCTCAAGAAGATCAAAATCAGATAAATGCAACTATACTACAGAGTTTGATAGACATCCAGGGACAGATAAACTATGGGCATCAGAAAACTAATCCAAAAAGAAGCATGAGTAGCACTAGGGGAGATTCCCATAAAAGGTCCCATGTCTCTAGGAGGTCTCCCAGGGATAGAAGGAATAATCCAGAATGGACTACCAGTGGGTCATCTGATTCTGAAAAACCCAGTGGGGATTCAAGCTCTCCATATTGCATGAATAAGAGGAGGAGATGTTACAAGAATAATTCACAAGATGAATTCAAAAAGGTAAGGCCTCCTACTTTTAATGGTGAGGTCAAGACCAGTCAAGAAGATGAAGCTTGGCTCCTTGGGATGAGGAGGTATTTCCAAGTTCAAGACTAATCCAAAAATATGAAAGCAAGGGTAGCTATATTAAATTTGATTGGAAGAGCATCCATAAGGTGGGAACACCAGAGACAAGTAAAGAAGGTTAATGAAATAAGAATTGTGTGGAAACAATTCAAGAAATACTTCAAGCAGAAGGACCTCTCTGACAGGTACTATGATGATAAGATTAAAGAATTCCATGAGTTGAGATTGGGACAATAAACCATGGAAGAGTATGAAAATAAGTTCTTGGATCTATTGAGGTATGTCAGGTACATCAAAGATGAAAAACTAAAAATCCAGCATTTCCTAAGTGGATTGCCTCAGTCTGACAAAGACATAATTGAGTTTTACGAACCTAGAACTCTGGAAGAAGCAATAAGGAAAGATAAGTATTTCTATGAGCAAAGCAAAGGTAAACCTGATTACCATAAGACATGGAAGGACAAGAAGAATGAGAAGTCTGACCAAAGGAAGTAAGGTTTCAAACCTTCTAACTTCAGGAATCAGCAGAACCAACCATCCCAAGCTGCAAGTAAGCAAGTTGGAGTGGTGGGAGAAAATCCTAGAGATCCACAACAGAGAAGAGAACCTCTCCAATGTTGGAAATGTGGAGGAACCCACATGCATAGGAATTGTCTACTCGATAATGAGAGTGCAATTCCAACTTACAACATTCAAGAAGCATAAATAGTGGGTCAAGTAGTAAGGGTCATCCCTAGGATTTATGCAGCACTAGAGGACCGCCAGGAGTATCACCAGTCAACTGTGGTTGAAGTTGCAAGTAATATTGTTGAGCAATCTATTTCTATTTTGATTGACCCTGGTTCTACTCACAGTTACATTACTCCTAGAGTAGTGGATATTTGTGCTTTTAAGAAAGTAAAGCATAGCAAATCTTGGTTAGTTCAGTTAGCCACTGGAACCAAGAGAAAGGTTAGTGAAGTGGTATAGAAATTTCCATTGGTCATCAATGAACTGGTCACTTATGTCAATCCGAATGTTCTACCACTTGGTTCCTATGATGTTCTCATTGGAATGGGTTGGTTAGAAGCTCATAGGGTAAAGCTTGACTGTTACAATAAGAATTTCAAATGCATGGATGAAGAAGGGATCCCAATAGTTGTAAGAGGCATTCCAAAGGTGATTTCTGTGAGGAAAATTTCAGCAATGCAGTTGAAGAAGTTCTGTAGGAAAGGTTTTCAGTTGTATGTAGCTCATATTTTGGAGGCCACAGAGAATGAAACTCCTAGGTTGGAATACTTTCATGTGTTACAGGAATTCAGGAATGTGTTTCCTAATGAGATTCCATGGATTTCTCCAAGGAGGGACATTGATTTCACAATTGAACTTATGCCAGGAGTAGCACCAATGTCCAAGACACCCTACATAATGAGTACACTTGAGATGTTAGAGTTGAAGATGCAACTACAGGATTTGTTGGAGAAGAAGTATATCAGCCCAAGTGTGTCTCCTTGGGGAGCACTAGTTCTATTTGTAAAGAAGAAATATGGTACACTCAGGTTGTGTATTGATTACAGACAATTGAACAAAGTCACTGTGAAGAATAAATACCTGTTACCTAGGATTGATGAACTCTTTGATCAAATGAGAGGAGAAAAGGTATTTTCCAAGATTGACTTGAGGTCTGGTTACCATCAGGTGAGAATCAAGGATGAAGACATTCATAAGAAAGCCTTTAGAAAAAGGTATGGAAATTATGAGTTTGTATTGGTACCATTTGGTCTCACAAATGCACCAACTACATTTATGTGCCTTATGAATAGTGTCTTTAGCAGGTATTTGGACAAGTTTGTTATTTCTTTCCTTGATGACATTCTTATTTATTCTAAGAATGAGGAAGAGCATGAAGAGAATTTGAGATCAACATTGCAATTGCTCAAGGAGCATCAGATGTATGCAAAGCTGAGAAAGTGTGACTTCTATAGAGATAGAATTTAGTATTTGGGTCACATTATCTCAGAAGACAATATATCTGTGGACCCTAAAAATATTGAGGCCATTATGAATTGGCCTAATCCAAGAAATGTGATAGATGTAATATCTTTTATGGGACTTGCATGATACTATAGGAGATTCATTGAAGGATTCTCCAAAGTTGCACATGCCATCACTTATTTGTAAAAGAAGGGGATAAAGTTTGAATGGACATTGAGGTGTGAAGAAAGCTTCCAACAGTTGAAGAATCTTCTCACCATTACACCAGTATTGAAAGTTGCAGACCCAGAGAAGGATTTGTGGTGTGTACCGATGCATGCGGACAAGGGCTTCGAGGAGTCCTTATGCAAGACAACCACATGATATGTTACGAGTCAATAAAGATGAAGGAACATGAGAAGAACTATGCCACTCATGATCTAGAAATTGCAGCCATATTACATGCCCTCAAGATGTGGAGGCATTACTTGATGGGAAGAATATTTGAGCTAAGGACAGACCATTATGGTCTGAAGTATTTGTTTGATTAGCCTACACTAAATTCTAGGCAAGCGAGATGGCTAGATTTTTTATGTGAGTTTGATTTTGAAATAAAGCACATAGAGGGAAAAGAGAATAAGGTAGTTGATGCGCTCAGCAAGAAGGTGTAGGAAATGAATGTGGCATCTCTTAGTATTTTCCAATCAGATTTGAGACAACAGATTGTTAATCATATTGTTGGAGATGAATTGTATGAGGAAGTAAAAGACAACTTGCAGCAGCAAAGTATTGAGAAGAGGTATGAGGGATATAAATTGGAAGAAGATGGACTTCTTACCTATAAAGGAAGAAATTATTTTTCCAAATGTAGCAGATTTGAGGAGAATGGATATGGATGATATCCATCAAGCTCCATATTCTGCTCACCCAGGATATCAGAAGACAATTGCTACAGCCAGGAATCAGTACTTTTGGCTAGGAATGAAAAAGGACATGGCTGAATATATTTCAAGGTGCATGAAATGTCAGCAAGTAAAGGTTGAACATCAACACCCTGTAGGTTTGTTGCAGCCTTTTCCAGTTCCAAAATGGAAATAGGAAGTTATTTCCATGGATTTTATTATAGGATTGCCAATGAATTGGAGACAACATGATCCCATCATGGTTGTGGTGGACAAGGTGGAAAAGGAAACACATTTTATACCAGTTAATTCTACGCATAAGACTGATGATATTGCAAAGATATTCATGAAAGAGATTTTTAAATTGCATGGATTGCGTAAGGAAATGGTCTCTGTAAGGAAATGGATTGTTTGCATATTTGGGTACAAAGTGGAATTTCAGCACTACCTACCATCCTCAGACTAATGGACAGACAGAGAGAGTGAATCAAGTACTCGAAGACATGCTTCACATGTATGTGATGGAAAAAAAAACCAAGTGGGAAGATTACTTACACTTGGTAGAGATTTCTTATAACAATGGACAACAAGCATCCTCAGGGATGAGTCCGTATGAAGCTTTGTATGGCAGAAGGTGTAGGACACCAATGACTTGGGATAATCCAGTGAACAGGGTTGTGCTTGGTCCAGAATTTATCAAGGAGATGGAACAAGAGGTTGTAAAGATTATACAGAATCTGAAAGCAGCCCAGAACAAACAGAAAAGCTATACAGATAAGCATAGGGTGAATAGAGAGTTTAGTGTTGGGGATCATGTCTACCTCAGAGTGAGGGCAAAGAATAGTTCCTTGAAGCTTGGAAGTTGTGCCAAGCTGTCACCAATTTATTGTGGGTAGTTTGGAGTGCTTGAAAGAATAGGGCCAGTTGCATATAGACTTGCATTTCCTGCTAGCACTAGAGCTCATAATGTTTTTCATGTTTCTTTGCTTAAGAAATATTTACATGATCCTAACCATGTGATAAATTGGGATGTGATTCAGGTGGAACCCGAGGGAAAATTCGAAATCGAGCCAATGCACATCCTTAACAGGAAGGTCACAATGCTCCAGAACTGAGCCATAGGGCAGGTAAAGGTGTAATGGGAGCACTATGGTCCTGAAGAGGCGACGTGGGAGCTGGAGCATGCCATGTGATTGGGACATCCATTTTTGTTCAATTTTGTAGAACACTGAGGCGGTACCAGTATAGCATTTTGTTCAATTTTGTAAAGCATTGAGAACAGTGCTATTGAAGGGGGAGGGGAATGTAACACCACGATTTTGACCCTATTTTCATTAAAAGTGTATATGATGTATATATTGTAATTAATCATTGTGTGGAGCTAAAGGAAAAAGCCCCACCATCGATTTAATATTTTATCTTACGACAATTAAAATCGTTGTCGATGGTATATCATGCTATCCGACACATTATAATTTTTGGCATCATGTAAATATGCATTTTAATTAAAATAACCACAACTAGCTATGTCTATGCAACATTAGAAGATATGGGGGCATGATTTTCCTAAGGAATAGGGAGGGGAATTATTTAGACTTTTGGTCCAATGGGGAAAATCCAAATGTCAAAGGGAGAACCAATGAAACAGTCAACTACCTTTCTTGTCTCATTCACCCAGTCATTTAATTCTTCCAAAAATGGTTGAGTTAGTTAATGCATGGGGATGGGGGAAGAGTATGGCAGTCAGAAATTCGAATTGAGGAAGTCATCAGATTTTGGAAAACTTTTTTTTGACTTGTGGGGCAATTAAATTCTTGGGGAAGGCATGCCCAAGCCATTACTCACCCATTCTCCTTCACGTGGGCTTGCTGCATGCAGCTAAAGCTTACTGTGTGTTCATCCTTCACGTTGGAGTCATTTTCCTCACATTCGCATGCCCAGAAATTCATTTTGGTATTGTTCAGTAAGTGGGAAAGAAATATTTATGTTTTTCCTCCATTTTCATGGATTCTTCAATGGTTGGGAACCGTTTTTACCATGTTGAGTGGACAAGAAGTTAGATTCTAATTTTGGGGGTTTATAGCAGTCGTTTTGGCTCCTATATGGCCATAGATTCCTTTAGAAATAGAAAAACACAATTTGGGTTTTTGCAGAGGTCACTTTTGGCTCTATGGTGCCATTAAATGATTGTTGAAATTGTAATTCTCACCTTGGTGTTTTTTTTTCTCCATTTGTAAATCTTTTTTTGGGTTCCCCAACATTTTCTGTTGTTTTCCCCACTGTTTTCCAAGTTGAAAATCGTTTGGTTTTGCCCAGCGATTTGGAGGAGAGACCACATTCTCTTGGGTGTGTTTGAATTTCGTTTTTGGCCACGTTAGGGCCAAAAAATCCCTAGGAAATTAAATTGCTATTAGGGATTGTTCTTACCCTCCTTGGCAATTCATTTTGTTGTCGAACTGTCTTCCTCAACTCAGAAATTGTGTATATTGTTCTGTATGCAATTGGTATTTGGACTATGTAGGAGCAGAAAGGAGTGTGGTTGACAAACCTAGTGTTTTTTAGGATCCTCATAGCCAGAGCTAGAGGGATGGCTCTCTTCTCTACACCCCCTGAATAGCACTGGAAGGGAAGTCATGTCCTAAGGGACTGTGCAGCAGAGAAGGGAATAATTCCTTTAGTTGGGTGTGTGTGGATGTATAATAGGATTCAAGCTAGTTCTGGTGTAGGCATCCTTAACTCATCAGTGAGCCAATAGCTTAGCAAATAGTGCTTCCATGTCCTGATAACATAAGAAACCCAAATTCTTTGCTTGGTTATGTGTTGTTGTGTCCCCTTGGTAGTCTGATAAACCCAAACATAGGTTTGGGATTAGTGAGTTTTGACATATCTTTTGCTATGTGTGATCCTGCTAGTTTCCTTTTCCGTGGGGAGTCATGCCCACCTTGGGGGTCGAAGTGTTGCTGAGAGATTAAGGAGCACACTGGCCTATGGTTGGGTGGAACGTTGTAGTGACATAGCTGGTTGCAGGACAAGCTTCCTTATAAGATAAGTATTGTTTTCTATTTCATCTCTGCAATTGTATTTGTTGTTTAATCAAAATGATGAACATGCTAAATGCTTGAATTGAATATATTTTTGTTCCATTGTATGATAAATAATTATGCACCTACGCATGCTTCAGTCCAATGCATTTCAATTTTTATTATTATGTTCATGGGGCTAGTTGCCCCGGTAGATAGTATGTCGGTAGCATCCTCTTTGTCGGTCGGAGGGTCAAGGACGTTACACTCAGTTAGTTCACTCTCAGTCACCCTAGCACCAATTTTCCTAATTTAAGGGAGGTTGGGTGCATTTACTTACCTACCCTCATCAGTCAACTGATTGTAGATTGGATTAGTGATATGGAGTTGCATTAGTGATTTCTAGTGGTGATTTTCCCACACTGAGTTAGCACCAGAGCCAGTTGAGGTGGTGAATTCAAATCCTCTCTAAGGTATTCTATTGCTCCCTATTGTATGCCTATTATATTACAAAGACATCAATTATTATTCATGTAATGATATTTTGACCATTTTTTGCCTCATGTGTGTGTAATTTCTGCCATGAATATATTGATTAGTTTACATTGAATTATGCATTCTTCTGCAAATTTCTTTTCAAATTGATTTGATTAAGGACCGAGGATCCATGCTTCACTAATATTAATAGAACTGATACTTGATGAAGGTTTTAAATTCCTCCCACTTAGTTATTGGCGGATCACACTCCAACTTAAGTGCTTCCATGTGGCTTTCCCACCACGTTAATTCATGGCCCTCTAACTTAAGTTGGGAAAATGATATCTTTTGATCCTAAACTATCTGATGTATAGTAAAATAAACTTCTAACTACTGCAACCAATTATTAAGTCTCAGAGCATGAATATTACCTTGATATGACTTAGTGTCAACCTGATTCCAGCTTGAAGAGATATTAGGAATGAATATTGGTACTGGAAGTTGATTGGTTTTTCTCGGGCTCTTTTTTTGACTCCCTTTCAAGTTTGTATTTGTCTTGCAATTTCCCATTTGATCATAAATCTGAGTTAGAGCCTCCAAAATCCCTAAAAGGTATGAACTTTCTCTTTAGAGCCGCCATGAGGATTGACTTCTTGCATGAGATATCAAAAACTTGTGTTTCTGATGTTGAAAATCGTTGCTCTTAATTGTCCATCATCTCTTGAATAGACTCATTCTCCATGGATAGTGTTTGAATACTTTTTTTTCACCAAATACTAGATCCCGTGATTACGCACAAAACACAAAGAAAAACTATTGCCTTACCTGTATGATCTCTAAAATGCTATGAATATTCCACCGGATTAGTTTGTCACAATGAATCTTTCAAATTAGTTCATTATGTTCATTTAATTCCATAAAATACCGAATATAACGGAAGTGAAAGAGAAATAACTAGAGCAAATAAGTATATAATCCACACAATAACACAAGATATGCCTTGGGAAAACACACTATGGGTAAAAATCCAACCACAAATGAGGACTATTCCTTGTTGTTCATATCAAAATGAAAATACAAATGAAATGACACTATCTATGGAGTTACCTATGACTTTGAGGCCATAATAAATACTATAGGATCTCCTATCTCCTCTATTCTGTCATAATATTCACTCTCATTTGGTTTGCTCAACTATGGAACAATACCATAACAACAAAATAATGTAACCCCTTCTTCTCCTAACAACCCATTATTTAAGATATCCTAATAGTATTCTAGGGTTAATTTATGGTTTTTTCATGAAAAAACCCATGAAATTACTCTAATTGAGTTGATTCTTGCACTATTGGAAAAGTATCAGTGTGTAGAATGTAAAATTCCAGTCTAGTTGTTTTTTACCAAAAACTAACGTTTAAGCCCTCAAAATGGCCCTTGCAGGTTTCAATTTTTTTTTGATCTCAACTCTGAAAAAGTAAGACCTACCCCTAAATTGGGCCCTATAAGACAATTCGTCTAATATTTTGATCTCTAAAACTCCAAATAGGTGACAAACTGTATATTGATCCATTTCGAATAAGAAAAACTTGTTAAAGGTGGGGCCAGAGTAGTTACTGGAAAATACCTACTCCTCCCACTTCCACCCTCAAGGGGAGTTAATGGAAGGAACCCTTATTAACTCCCCCATCCCCACCTTCAATAGCAATCCCTATTAATTTTTTTCCATAAATCCCTCCACCCACACTTTCTAAGCTTTTCCCATGAACTTCCTCCATCCCAACCCTCATGATCTCCTCAAAGCCATTAATTGGAAATCTAATTGTTCAACAAAAGCATAATTAATTATTTAAAAAAATGATGATATAATAAATAATTGGAAAAAATGGTGACACCTTTTAATAGGCCAAGATATAACAGCTATGATGCAAGAAACATATTAAGGAATCAAATTTTTATATTTGAACATAGTAGAAATTCAAATACTAAGGTATTATTATTTTTATTTAAGTTGAGAGGTCCTAAAGATTAATTAAGTTGCAAAAATGGGTAAAATTATGTCTTAATGTGCCAAGAGACACTTTTTACAACCCAAGTGGGTGATATGTGTCATGTCTATAACAATCATGGTACATGTCAACTCCAAAAATACATAAATAAAACAAATATAAAACTAAATCACATATCCACTCAAGTTTAAATGGTGGAAACTAATAACATAAAATAATTTTGAACAAAAATAACACCATCATAAACCCATCTTAATTTTGGCTCTATCAAGCTGTGACATTCAAAGACTAAATTACAATTATCCAACTCTATACAGAGGGGTGGCCACCACAATTTTCAAGCATATTAACTCGCTTGGCATTCCTATATGATCAACTCTTCATACATTTTATTTTGAATGTTTTTGAAAGCGTGAAATATTGTGACGAGAAATATTGGGATGGGTGTTTAATCTTATAAAAATTAGCAATGTATAAGCGTATATCTTTCAACCACTCAAATTAGCCCATTGATCTTATTTGATCATCATATTTTTTAAATTAATAATTTCTTCATCATTCTAACTCCTTTTTTATAACATTCAACCACTCAAACGAGCTGGTCAATCTTATTTCATTATCAGTAATTTTATTATTAATAATTTCATCATTATTCTAACTCTTTTTTTATAACATTCAACCACTCCAACTAGCCCATCAATCTTATTTCATTATCAATTTTTATTTATTAATAATTTGATTAACTTAGTTTTTAATAACTGAAATGGATAATTTTGATATTAAATGTTGATAGAAACAATAAAATACATTACAAAATTTCAAAAGGATAGAAAAACCCATTGTCCATTAGAGCATTTCCCTACAGTATAACATCAACTTGCACTTTCAAGGGCTGCTCCAAACAATGCCGCTAATACTAGGCAACTATAACATATTGATTTAACAAAAAGATAAAACATGAACCATAGAAAAAATCCATTAAGGTGAACTGCTCCCACTAGGAATTTCTCTATTGTCCTTTACGTCCCCAAAGGAGCTGGGGACATCCACTATGGCATGGGATAGTTGTAGAACAAAATCTTCATCAACTGACCTTGAGGTTGCATTCTAGGTGTGCCTAAACTAATTTCCAGTCAACATTTCATGGTGGAGATCAATAGTAACGTTCAACCACTGCAATTGGGCACCCTGCCCCCATACTTATCCTTTCTAGACCTCAAAGTGGCGTCAAAGTGGTGGTCCATAAGAGAAATTGTGAAGTAACTTGCCCTATGGCCTCAATAACACCCTCCAACCACAAGCTTACTATGCGAAGGATGACCCTCAAGTCCAAAATATATGTTTCACATCCTGCAAGATGGTAGCCAATTCCGACTCATCAAACTCAACATCCTCAGTCGGCTTCATTTTCAGGACAAAGATGAAGTTCAAATCCAAGCTACCGACAGAGATAGGGAGAGACCTAACAATAGACCACACATAAGGCACTCCTCCCATGTTCTCGATGATTAATGTTCTACCTAGAAGACAATCTCTAGAAGATAATTTGATCTTCTCCTCCTTGGTTGAACCCAAATTTTAATTCTAGCAAAGCCCAATATGCAAAGAGAAAAAAACCGTTGAGTTAAGAGGAAGAAATGCCCAAGCGAAGGACCATTTCAAGGCTCTAATATGTTGTCCATCCTTAACAAACATGTACTTTCAATCCATCCAACAAACCAAGAGCGAAGTCAATGGTTGACTTCGCTACTTGTTCGTTGGATAGCTTGAACGTACATGTTTTTTAAGCTCAAGCTAATCGGTTGTAGTTTTGTTCTTCTTTCAAATATGCATCACTTCACTCTTTCGAATAGGCTTGATTGAAAGTCAATCTGCTGTAGTGTTTTCTTAGCATCACTTAACAGGTCTGATGTCAATTGGATCTCAAGCATCTGGGTTTTATTTTCTTCAATTTTTTCGATGAAAGTTTATTCGAAAAAAGTTGATATTTATAGAGAATTTGACACTTGTACAAACAATATTATGGTTGTTTTAGTAGTGCTCAAGTATATTTGCAAAAAGTTGATATTAAGAAAAATTGACATTTGTTGAGCTTAGGAGAAATTGACACTTATAGGAATGATATTATGGTTGTTTTTATAGTAATCTAACTAGTCATTTCAAAGGTTTTTAAATAACCATAAAATCAGTATCATGCAATATCATTATCATGCAGGATAGCAATCTTCTTTCTAGAAAATTGGCTGCACATTCTGGGCCTTGAAAGCTTACAAAATATCTCACGTCTTTATCAAGCAACAATTGGAATAATTCCTACAAGGTGTAACTTAGTTTGTTGATCAAATTAGTGTTTTGTTGGGCCAAAGAGGCCCATTTTACAGCTTACTAGGAGGAGATGTGTAACTCCTTCTATGGTGATCTTAGAGCTGACACATGTACTTTATAAAATATATATATATATATATATATATTATAAAAAGTAATATGTAGACCCAAAATTAGATTTAAAATATTTAGAACAGCATATATATTAAACTACACAAACTAGATAAATTAGAACTATAAACATTGCATTATACACTTTTTCAATTTTTCTATTCTAAAAAAAGAGCTCTGATTCTTTTAAACCATTGATAAATCTCTTTTAAGATACATCTATACTAGTTATAGAAAATGATATAGAAAATGAGTAAAGAGAGATTTAATAATCTTGTCGTGTTTAAGAAGAAAAAGAGCTTGAAAAGAATCTTTCGAAAGACTCCTTAAACAATGTTAATGGAGAAGAATTCTCTTTCCTCTTTATTTCGGCAATGGAGAAGAATTCTCTTTTCCTCTTTATCTTCGGTGAACCTTACAGTGCCGTATTGTAGATACATCCCATAATAGCAGATGCAGAAAGCATGTCAAGTATTTAATTTATATTTTATGACATACATAAGACAAGAGAAAGAAATTCATAGAATTAATATGTAGAAATAAATTTATCCATATAATTTAATTTTTATTTTATAGTATACATAAGATTGGAGAAAGAAATTCATAGAAATAATATGTATAAATGAATTTATCCATTTTAATCTATGAAGTATTTAGGATTTTATTTATTATAATTAAAAGTCATAATAAATAAAATACAAAATACAAAATAAGTTTGGATGATTTATAGTCCAAAATTTATATTGCACCTTCAAATATTATTTTTTTTAAGTTTAGAAATGTTAATTTCAAAGCTAATTGGTGTGGATATCATTATTTTATTAAACATTTCATTTTTAGTCATTAAATTTGTTTTTATGATTATGATTAAATTTTTATTTTATTTTAGGTTTGGTAGAAGAAAAGTCTTTTTTTTCTAAATTGCAAGAAATGAAACAAATATACTTTGAAAATTTATTAATTAAGACAAATGCTTATATATCTTAGAATTTTGGGGTGGACTATCATCTATTTTTTTTCATCTACTGACGATAATGAGACAAGTGTACTTTCTAGATAGATTCTATGGGCATCGTCCAATATTAAATGAGAATGAGACAAGTGTATTATCGAGATTGATTTTATGGGTGTCATCCAAAATTAATAATTAATAATTTCAAAAAGTAAAAAATAGTTTAATTAACATATGATAAGTACATTTAGTGATAGTTGTAAAAATTAAAATTAATCTTCCTGGTTATTAGATACAACTACAAGCTTAACTCCATTGATTATTAGATACAACTATTAGCTTAACTCCAATTATTCTATAACTATTAGCTTAACTTCAACTCTAATTACAGTTATATTGGATAATCATTAGCTTAACTTTAACTCTAATCACAGTTATATTGGATAACTATTAGCTTAAGGGCGCCCACAAGAACCTGCTACCCAAATATGATGCAATGGGAGTGAGCAAGCGAGTCAAAACAACAACGTGCACGCGCCTCCTGGATGCGCGCAGACGCTCCTACTTTGGCAGTGGTGAACCTCCACGCCGGATTGCTAGCGTGGACAATAAGAGCACGCACGTGCCCCAAATGATGTGCGCGTGTGCCTATGCATGCACACATATATGGACGCGCGTGCGTGTTTGGCACGATCACACACAGGGACGCGTGCGCATCCCTGTGTTTAAAAAAAAACTATGAACAATTGTTTTGTTTTCTACCCACTCGCGAGCATGCAAGGAGGTGTTAATGACCCCCCAAGGAGACGAAAATGACCCCCAGGGAGCCCAACGGAATTGTCCAACTTGCCTAAAACGATGTTGGAGTAAGGTAAATAGAGTAGGAATGCAGTTTTTTTGTTTATTTCAATGTTTTTTATTGTTTTTCAAATAAAATACAAAATTAAAAATAATTGAAAATCAATTGAAATGGGCAAAATTTGATATTGCAGGTACAAATTACCTAAACACAATGAAAAATACTAATGAACCATCCCAAGAAAGGAATGAAACAAACCAATAAGAGGACCCAAACCCCGAATTAAACCAAGAAAACCCCGAATTAAACCAAGAAAATCTCGAAGATGAATTACACGGGGATTTAAACTAAAAATTTTGAGTGATGAATTGAAGAACACTAGGGAACTCTCTCGGGTTTCCCTCGCCACATCACTAAAAACATAATAGAATCTATCAACATTGCCCATAGTGAGATAACCAATTTCAGCGAATATAGGGCTCGAATGAGAGAGCATTATAGCACTCGTATATCCAAAGAGGATATAAAAAACATGAATATCACAAAAGGCCAACTGTGGAGCAAATTTATAGATCCGAGAACAAGACAACTTTCAGATGTGAGGAAGAGGCTAGTTTGCATGGATTGGTGTAATTATCATCCATGGAGAGATAAGTGGAGGAAGAGATGGTTCATGGTTTTTGACAAGCCTCCATGCAACAATGTCGAGGTCCCACAGTATTTTCTCAAGAAACTGTGGGCTGAGTTTTTGTTAGGGTTCTATCTGAACTACTTCGACATCATCGAGTTCCAGGGCGTCGGTTTTGGCTCAGCCCAATATCGACCTCGTGCCCACCAGAACCCACTCAGAATACCTCTTGCACCCAGAAAAGAGCCAAACACGCTTCCTCAACCCCCTGAGTTAGCTAGCGGACTATATGAGATCCATGAGTCCATTAGACATGCCACACGACACCTTCTCAAGCATACCACATTTGTGGCTATGTTCTCGCAGAGCGAGCAGGACCACCCCAAGAGGCACACTTCATTAATTTGAAAAAAAATACAACATAAATAAATATGGAAAAATAGCGCTGCACTAGACACACCTGTTATCTACAACTCTATATATTTTTTTTCACAAAATTCTACCATTTGCATACCAAACGAGTGGACCAACGCAAACATATTCATTATTTTTTGAGAAATAAATAGCATACCAACTTTAAAAGAACCTCATTTTTTGGGATTTATATTTAGTTTCCATAAATAAAAGTTATATATTCTGGAAGGTAATCCGATTGTCCACGTTTCATATTCTTACGCCATATTCCAAAAAGTTGTGTAGGTACCTCTAATATTGCTTTTTGACGTTCATATTTTTGTTTTTCCAGAAGTGCCTTGCAACGAACGCGTCATAAGTGACCAACATTTGCTTGCACCAGCCCTTAACTATTAGCTTAACTCCAATGATTTTACAACTATTAGCTTAAATTCAACTCTAGTCACTCAAGGCTTAGTCCAACTACATTTGGCATCTAGGAGTCTAGCTAATGTGTAGTCATGTAAGAATCGAACTCCCAATAAAATAGTTGGAACATGCATCTCGTAGCTGGGAATATAGCTAATATACAATTTGTATTACATCTTTAGGTTTTCCATATAGATATAATTAGGTTTTTTATTCTTTTTAAAAGATATCAGTCTAACTCATAATTAACAATTTAAAAAAAAATTAAAAATAGCTTAGTTTTGTGAAAGCAAACTTCCACTTAACCTATTCAATTATTAGATACAACTATTAGCTTAACTTCAACTCCAATAATGAATTTTACTTGAATTGAATTGTCAATATATTAACTTTTAAATTAACTATTAGTTTAACTCCAATGATTCTACAATTATTAGTTTAACTTCAACTCTAATCACTGTTATATTGGATAAATATTATATTAACTCCAATGATTTTACAACTATTAGCTTAACTTCAACTCTAATCGTGGTTATATTGGATAACTATTAGATTATTCCAATAGTGATACAACTATTAAATTAAATTTAGATGAACTCCATCTTTTAGCATGAGAAGTTGACCTTGATTATAGTGAAACCGTGCACCAAGAACAATCACTTAGGTAATGTCCAGCTTATGTGAGAGTTGAAATCCATCTCACATTTGGGAGTCAAGTTAATGTGCATAAGGCTTAGTCTAAGCTTTATATTAAATTTAAAATTAACTATTAGATACAACTATTAGCTTAACTCTAATGATGATACCACTATGAACCTAACTTCAACCATGAGCTTAACAACTATAAATTAAGTGGTTGTTATATTAGCTTAACTATTAGATACAAGTAATTGACACATTCTTTAGTAAAAAAAAATCAATATGTTAAATATATACCTCTCCCCGTATTTCAAACATATTAATCTTAGTAATATGGTTGTTGCTAGTATATCTTCGAATTTTGGGGCAGACTACCATCTATTCTTTTTCATCTATGAACGAGAATGAGACAACTGTAGGGCATCGTCCAAAATTAAACGAGAATGAGACAAGTGTATTGTCCAGATTGATTCTAACTCCTAATAAAATCATTCTAACTCCTAATAAACTTGTCCAAACTCCTAATAAAATCTTTCTAACTCCTAATAAACTTGTCCAAACTCCTAATAAACTCCTCTATCTAGCAGTTGAGCATCTAACTAATTTACAGTTTTTTTAGGTTTTCTATATAGATATTAATTAGGCTTTCTAGTATTTTCAAAGGTGGTAACGGCAACGTTCTTTGGAACTTAACTCTAATGTCAAAAATTAGTAAGAAAAAAATTTCATTACAATAATTGTTGTGAAAATTCGCATCGAGTTATTTCTCACTTCGTTATAAATCTATAGATCACGCGTAATTTGTGTTTGTTAATTGTATAGCAAGTGATCTCTAAAATCAATTCAATATTTATAAGTCTCTTGTAGTTGTAAACAGGGCACTTTTCTTTTTAAAGATTGCTTCAAATATTTGTAAATATGTCGATCTCCATTAGTGAGCTGTAATTTTTTTGAAATTTCTACTTGAAGTTACATTATTACAATAATTGTTGTTTATAACATCAGTCTCAGATTCGTCTTAGTCTTCATCAAAAGTTGGAACTCTCACCCAACGTAGGAAGCAACGACATCTTTCAACAATCTCATTCATTTGATTTGTACTGTTGAATTTTATATGAACAAGCCGGATAGAACAAGACAAGAGATGAAGATGAAGATTGGTCAGGTTCATTTATGAAGATGAATATTAGTTCAGAAGATAAAGATTTGAAAAAGAATTTGTAGAATCCACAAAGCTAGATGTAAGAGAATGCAGGGTGCATGGATTCGAAAGCCGAGATGAGAGAATATCCAACACATATCATGTTTGCTTAAACCAAACACTTAAATGCACCGATGTCGTTGTAATCAAGCTGTATGTATTGATCACTCTGCCCGGTCTTGAGCATCCAGATGAGGGCTTAAATACAGATGCCAACTGGTAGAAGCGTCCCCAACACTCATAGACTATTTTCCCTGTGCCATATGGTGAATCACTTATTGCAAAAATATCTGAATTTCTTTTGCAGAAATCTCTGAGTGATTCACTTAAACCAATCGATTATTCTATATATAATCCCAAAACAAAACCAAAATAATTCATTATCTGTCATTCGATTGATTGCATTGATTACAACGCCCATCTAGCCGAGAGAGGCTTTTAGATTTCTGTGGATTGAAGTGACAATAGTGGAAACAATAGTATTTAATGATTAATCATCTCAAGCATTGGATCAATGTGTATTTATGTCACAATACAAGGAGATAGATGTTAATAGGAATATGAATGAACGCTCATAAACTAAACCTAAACCGGGGATAGGCATTCAAAACCAATGTTGCTTGCTCCATATGTAAATGATGAAGCTTAACCAACGGTGAATTCAACGTTGAGGCTCATAATTCCTCAGAAGTAGCATTAAAAGCATAGCTATTGTGAATGTTAGAATGTAAAAGTTCATTGATAAGAATTTTGTTTATGAAAATTTCTGTAAGATTTAAAAAACGAAAAAACTTTTTTTGATTAAATCAAAACATATTTAAAAAAACTTATAAATTTTATTGAGCTAATTATTTATTTACTTTTTTTTTTATAAACTAGTGACATAATTTCAACATATAGAAAGCATTATCTTGCTTGATAATTGATCCGGATTTATGTGTGAACTAAATGAAAGAACAAATACATAATCATAATCACAGAAATTTTGCAAAGATAATAAAGATACAGTAAACATGTTTTCTATTAATTGGTGGAAATAGAACACACTGTAATACAATAGCTACAATGGCGGTGGCTATCTTTGACAAGAGATACGACTACTAGGCCCATCCATGCAAAGTTGAATACAAAATGAGGCCAAAGGGGCCTATTTATAGTAAGAATGAGGGCAAGAACCCCAAAACTCCAAAACATAACCCTAGAAGGTGAACCGTTATAAAGTTTGCAGCCTCAAGGTGGTAAGTTGAAGAGACAACTTCACCAGGTCATAACTTTTGCATACAATCTCCGATTTGGATGCTCGTAAGTTGAACAGACAACTTCACCAGGTCACAACGTTTGCATACAATCTTCGATTTGGGCGCTCGATAGCTTGTTGGAAAGATCTATTCTAGATTTACATCTAATAACTGCAACTATCAAGTCTAGATCAAAATCATATTTTCTTGAGCATTCAATGAAAAAAATGCAGTTTAGGGACTCAAAATGGCTCCGAAAGTTTGGCACCCGAAAAACAGTAGAAAAATTAACTAAAAACCTGCCACAATGGACAATTGTTTTGATCCAATGGAATAGGTGGGTGGCCAATGATCTCCATTTGGATCAATAATGTTTTCTTATAGATCAATGTTTTGCATAAACTAAGTATCTTAATGACATCATAGCCTAGGAACTAGAACATGATAGTTCTGTACAAGATTAGTTGCAACAAGGTGAATCTTTATCATTGTATATGAATATTTAAGGGAAAGGCATTTACATTTTAGAATTTTGGGGTGGACTACCATTTATGCTTTTTTATTTATGATCAAGATTATGAAAAAAATTAAAATTAACTAAAAAATAAATAAAAAATAAAAAATAGATAATGTAATAAGTGAACTTAATGGCATGGTAATGTGTGGTCTTTGAGATAGTGAAACTCCATCTAGCAATGAGCTAATTTGCACAAGGTTTAGTCAAACTACTGTTAATAAACTCCTCTAAACTCCTTAATATGCACAAGACCAACTCCATGTGGAATCTAGGAGTCTAGATAATTGGGAGCTCTAATATTAAGTGCAATATCTTTATATTAACTTTTAAATTAACTATTACTTATAACTATTAAGTTAACTCCAATGATGATACAACTATGAGCTTAACTTCAACTATAAGCTTATCATTCACAATTTAATTGACACATTCTTTAGAAAAAAAATTATCCAAACATATTAATCTTAATAATTAATAATATAGTTATAATTGTTATTAATTCTATAATAGTGGTTTAAATTATAAAAATAATATATCAAAATATCTCCTTTACATAATTGTTATTAATTAATTCTATAATAGTGGTTTAAATTATAAAAATAATATATCAAAATATCTCCTTTACATGTGATATATCCCACTTTATTATGAGAAAAAATATTTTTTGACTATAATAACTAGTAGCTAAGCCATTAAAAATTTACCCTACTTTATTATAAAAGAAAAAATTGTTACTATAATAACTAGTCGCTGAGCTATGGACTGGTACTGGTAGCTGAGACATGGGTAAAAAGCTGGTAGTTGAGGCATATATAAAAAGCTGGTAGCTATGCTAAGGTATAGATAAACAGCAATTGACAGCATTTTATTATAAAAAAATCTAAATCTTAATTGAAAATAAGCATTTTATTATAAAAAAATCTAAATCTTAATTGAAAATAATCTTATAAGATTTATGATACATCCATGACCGTGCAACTTCACATATGAACTTCGTGTCACAAGAAATGTTTGTACGTAGCCACCGATGAGACACAATCCAACGGTGCATCCTCTGCACAAAAAGATCGGCGATCTTCCCACCGTTGGATTCCCTTCAATTCTTCTCAGCTTAGTCATCTGGGAAGTAAGATGAAGATAAGGTTGGTTGATCACATGCAAATACAGACAAAATCTGTTATTGATCTTGCTTTATGAGAATGTTCTTCTGGAGCAACTGGGCTGGAAGCATTTTCAAACCAGTCGCGAAATGGCTGAATTATTTTGAATAAGAATTCTTGAATAGTCTTTAATGAACTGTGCCTACAACAAAGGTTTGGTCTATTTCCACAACAATGTCTTCCCACACGAAGTCCATGAAGTTTTTGGTTAATTTATTCTTTGCGCATATAATTATATTCCTTACCAGTCCAGTTCAACTGGCTTACAAAGGAGCACCTGCAAGTGCAAGAGTAAAGTCTTTTCCCGGCTATCATGGAGATCTTAAATCAGAGATATATGCGGGGTGAGTGTCATATTTGTTCATAGAGATCTTAAATCAGAGATATATGCTGGGTGAGTGTCATATTTGTTCAGAGTAGAGTATATTTAATCATGAATACAGTCCATATTCAAAAATAACTTTAATTAAAGTATCAAATTCAAGTGTCATATCTTTCCATGCAGTAAGATATATTTAGTTGTAAACACAGTGATGTTCAATTATTACATTAATTATTGAAGTACCAAATTCTTAAAGGAGCCAAGAGCTAAATGTTGTTAGCATTCGAAATTAAATAAATACGATTTAAGGACACCAAGTGGGTGAGAAAACATTGAAATTGGCATCTAACAGATTCAACGTTGAGATGGATCTGCTCTAGTTTTTAGGACACAAGTGAATGAGTGAGAAAACATTGAAATTGGCATCCATCTTTGCATGGGTGGATCTTTGAACATCGCTCTACCTTTTACTTTGGTTTTGAAGATGGATCGCATATCTTCGATTCGAAATCTTGATTGCAACTTTCCAAACACAGTCAAAAAAAGATTCAAGGTTAGATGGATCTGCTTTTTTTTTTGTAGATCAACATTGTCTTTATGTAAAAATTGAGAACATAACCAAAAAAGTTAATGGAAAATAGAGATAGCTATGTATACCCAATGCGTTATATTGCAATATCTGTGATTTTGCATGCATATACATATGTATGCACATGGTGGAGTTTGACATATGCTTGAGCAAGAGTTTGATGTCTATGGAATACATTGATTAAATTCTGTAAAAGCGACTCTAACCAAAAAAAAAGATGGAGTCAAAATTGTTATATATTGTAGTGTTTAAAGATTGGAAAAAGTTGGAGCGAAAATTGTTATATGGAGTGTTGAAAGATGTGATTCTGTGATGCTTATAATTGTATTAAATGACGAAATGGTAACTGCTTGACAAGATTTTGTGTTTCTTTCCTATCCATGCAGGTATGTGACAGTCAGTGAGGCTAATGGAAGAGCACTTTTCTATTATTTTGTAGAGTCAGAAAGAAATCCAGGAGAAGATCCACTTATTCTTTGGCTTACAGGAGGTCCTGGTTGCTCTAGTTTAACTGCATTTGCCTATGAGTTTGGTTAGTTGTGTCGAAACCTTTAGTAGACTGTCTTTAGTGTTTGTTTCAATGCTCCAAATTGCCATTTACTCCATGAATTTGGAGCTTGTATAAATTTATTTTTGAAATTGAGTAATTTGGAAATGTGGATGGATTAACACTTACAATTAGTTTGTAAGTAAAATTGTAAGTAAAAGGTTATGTTACGGTTGTGAAATTATAGTTAAATTATAGTTATGCAACCGTTATTTAATATATTGTAGGTGCCCACTTCAATATGAAAGCTGCATCCTCCAATTAATAAAATTACTAGTTTAGTTTTTCCTATTTCTTTATAATCTTAGTGGCCATGATTTCTTAACATGGTATCAGAGCTTGGACAGCCCTGAATCTCTCACGAGAGTGTCTGCAGGAATTGAAGTTGTTTCATAACTTTTGTCCTTCAAATCTATGTATCAACCAGCAACAATCTGTAGAATATTGGCAACCAGCACACCACAGAAATTGATGTATCTAAAGCTAGAGCACTGGAAATCTCGTGCGTGACCAGGCCAAAAATTATATCAGAAATTTCAGAACCTACTTGCCACAGTATTGCTGAGACAGAAAAATAGTGGTTTTTATCAGAGCAGAATCGACTTGCCACAGTATTGCTGAGATTGAAAAATAGTGGTTCTGCACAGGACGAAGGGAAATTGTTATATATGGTTATGACTATCACTCAAATTAAAAGCTAAAAAATTTCCTGTATGTCATTAAGCATGGTGGAATTGCTGTGGAAATTCTTGTGACAAGTCTGTCAAATTAATTTGCCTTCACTTGAGTTTTGTTTACAAGATATACTATGTATATAGTTTTTCCCAATAGGCAACATATATGTGGAGAGATTGTTGTTGTAATTGATGATAACAACAAAGTCAAGACAACTTACTGTTCTAAACAGTCAGCTTCATTTTTGCTACATGAACCAGTCAATATTGTGTTACTCAATATGGATTGTTGTCCAAGTAATTCCGGAGTTGTGGTCTAGGGAAGGATCCTGTTGCTAAGGTTAGGTGACATGTGGATTGTCTAGTAATTTGACTTCTTACTTCGGAATTTGTGATTTGGGAGTTTGGGGAGATGGATTGTCTAGTAATTTGACTTATTACTTCAAGAGATCTATGATTCTAGAGTTCGGGGAGGTGGAATCCTGGAACTCTAGAATCCAACTTGGGAATTCTACCTTTAAGAGGGTGATGAGACAACATGATGGAGTACATGCAAAAATTTGAATATGTAGAGAAGAAAATAAAAATCTACTTTAAAAGTTCTTTATTTTATGTTATTATGTGAATGAAGTATTTTTAAGTTTTTTTTAAATTGTAGTGTTAAGAGGGTGTGTTGAAGATTAACACTTACAATTAGTTTGTAAGTAAAAAGTTATGTTAAGGTTGTGATAAATTATAGTTATGCAACCCTTATTCAATATATTGTAATGAGATAAATAAGTGCCTTTACAGCTTCAATATGAAAGTTGCATCCTCCAATTAATAAAATAATTTGTTTAGTTTTTTCTATTTCTTGATAATCTTGGTGCTCATGATTTCTTAACAGTTAAGATGACCAACTGTAAGTCTCTATAGTTTCATTTTTCACCATGTTGTTGGGATAGGCAACCAGAATCTAGACAACTTCTATTAAAATCAGGTTTGAGGTTTGAACAATACTAGAATATAATTATAGATAGATTTTTACAGTATAGCTATTCAATGTTCAGCTCATCTAATTAGGGATATTATTGTGAAAAATTAATTGTCAGAGCTGGATCTTATGCACCTGCTATACTTGCAAGGGTGGGCATGGTTCGTAGGGCTCTATTTTGATGCAACCGTAGTTTATGAGAAAAAATAAACAATATAGTACTGTTTAGAAAATTTGCAGAAGAAAATGATAGCTATCCTTTTTATGTGATTCTTTTAATGTTTATCACAATGCTTTTCTTTTATTGCAGGGCCAATGAGTTTTGATCTCAACAACATATCTGGGAACTTGCCCACGCTCATCCCCAATCCACACTCTTGGACTAAGGTCGGAGTTGAAAGCTCCTGGCTCTGCTAGTATGGTTTTAATGAAATGTTTTCAATCCTGACAACGCCAGTTTTTCTTCTTTCATCATTTATTAAGGTCTAGTGGGCATAATAGATTTTCTTAAGACCTGTAGATTATGTAGTTGATATAGCATCTCAGTTACCAATTTTCCTGTTTTGTTGATTCTGCCACTTAATTTCTGGAATTTTCCATTGTTAAATTGTAGTCCAACTTGGACTTAGAGTGGATGCTATTGTAAGCTCCGAAACATAGAAACTTTTAATCTCGTTGATTAATTTGAATAGTTTTGGGCTAATTTGAATAGTTTTTCGTATGTAGGTCTCCAACATTATTTTTCTTGATTCACCAGCTGGGACTGGTTTTTCTTACTCCAATTCAACTATAGATTATGTGACTGGAGATTTTAAGGCTGTATCAGATATACATACTTTCCTCATAAAGGTCTTCAGTTTTATCTTACTACAACAATATTTTGCAGTTCCAAAATGCATAGAGTTTTGTGAATCTCAGTGCAGTTTATAATCTTGGATGCAGTGGTTTGAGGCATTCCCTGAGTTTCTCTCTAATCCAATGTATGTCGGAGGGGATTCTTATTCTGGTATCATTGTTCCGCTCGTGACACACGAAATAGCAAATGGTATAGCACAGACTATGCATGTTTTGTTATTTAATTGACTTCTTTGTTCCTTTATTTTTGGAGTAGGCTGGAACTTCTTTATGGTAGCGGTAGTACTATAAGTTGATTTGAGGTTGCATTTCAGAAAACATAGGTACTAGACTTTGTATTTTTCTTTGTAACGTTAGATCTGCATTTTCTTGATTCAATCTGTTTTAAGATTGATGATGTTTGACTGTTACATTGTCTCTTTCTTGACTATGACAGGAAATGAAGCTGGTTTCAAACCAACTTTGAATCTTAAGGTCAAAACACTTTTCTAATATAATTGAAACTCATAGCTTTCTTCATTCAGGTCTCTCCTAAATGTGCGGATAGCTAGGAACAACGTTTTGTTCTTCATTAGGAATTTTACTTGATGGTCTCACGGTCTGACCTCTTGCACGGCTAATTTTTCAGGGTTATCTGGTTGGAAATGGGGTGACAGATGAAGAATTTGACAATTCACAGGTGCCTTTTGCACACGGAATGGGACTCATTTCAGATGAATTATATCAGGTATGTACCCTGCAACAGCAACATGAAATCCCGTGGGATCTTGGGTACAATTTATGTATTCTTCATGCACCGAAGTAGTTCCAAGATTGTCATTTGAATGCTAGTCTAGTATGGTATATTTTACTGGCTGTTTACTGCTATGTTTTAACTTTTAAGGATTTAAATCAGTTGGCATTTTAGTAGCTGTTTGATATAGAATTCCATGCTTTTGTTGCTGCAGGAAGTAAAGGAGACTTGCAATGGTAGCTATTTGTCTCCCACCAGTGCTTCATGTCTATCCAACCTATTTGCAGTGTCGAACGTAATGCTTGTAGTCCCTACCTTAACTTCTATTACTCCAGTTGGTTTTTTTAAATATTGGACTTCACATTACTCCTTGCAAAAGTTGCCCTGATTTGATATTTTGAAAAACAGGCTTTTTTCGGACTCAACACAGCCAATATTCTTGATCCATCTTGTTACCCCATTTCTAAGAAGCAGGAAAGCCTAAGCAGTCAAAAGATTCTAACCAAGAGGTACGAGAAATTAGAAGAATTTGGTCCGCTTCTTGAATCAAAAAGGAGAATGTCTAGTCGTGGCTGGTTCACAAAATCCTCTGAGGACGGACATCTGTCAGTTCAACTACAACTTGGTTACCAAGATAGACCATGCCCTACTGTGGTAAATTGCAATTCCTCTGCTCCTCATGCTATGGATTTGAAACCTGTTTTGTTTGCAGTATAGCAAATTTGTATCGAACATTTTCCTATAGGCTTTTGACAACCGACATATCCAACAAAAGAGGAGGATTCCCTTAATACGTGTCTATATCTCAACCCATACAGCCTTCAAACTACTGGGATTTAAAAAGGAATTTATTATTTCCACAATTTTTTGGTTTGCTTTTGGTGAAGGGCATTGAGGTTCGGGAGTTGGATTTTGTAAAGTTGACTCAGTTATTACAGATGCTGTTTTTGTGTAAAGTTGCGCATTTTCTTTCACCTTCTTAGATAGTTGCAGTCCTTACAGTTGATCTTTATGTATAGATTCTACTAATAAAATGATTCATATTGGAAAACAGGACAAATATCGGCTTTCATACATTTGGGCAAATAATCCCTGTACGAGGAAAGCAATTCACGCTCAGTCGGTATCCACTTTAACCTTGACCCTGCTAATTGACACTTGGGCATTGAGTATAACTTCCTTTTAGTCTTTTAAACATGTTTAGAATGGCAAGATACTGATGCAGTTTAAATAATGCCATTTTATGCTGTTGTGGTTTCTGAAGTTTTTGCTTACTGCAACTTTCAAGATCTAAGATCCAAGTGCTTCTTATTTTGATCCCTTGGGCACCTTTCTATTTTTTTTACTCTGCTGTGTTTGCAGAGAGATGTCATGAATGCACAACTAAAATGATATTGATCTACACATATATACTAGTATAGACCAGTGTCAAACAACTGGTACCATACAACTCTACTTTGTTTTGTTGCAAGTCGTTATTAATTTTAGGTCGCTTGTATATTCATTGGCAGATATCCATGCCTTGTAACTCTATAAGGGTACCAAATAGGTCTAGTACTCCTGATATAAAAGTCTTTACCTGCTTGAGCTGTGTGTGTGAAGTTAAGGGATAACCTTATATTGATCAGCTCATTGTTCTGTTGGAGCATGTTGGTAGAACGACCTGATGTGATCGATAAGGGAAGTAAGGAATCTAGCTCCTGCATTTAACTATCATCTATATGATGGGAACAAGCCATCCGGCATGATGGGTGGTAAACTCCGAAGTTCCCTCTCTAGAAAGGAACACGACTCTTTAGGAATAAGCAAGACCCAGTGAGTTTCTTCTTCGTAGTGCATGACCAAGCATTTTGGACACTCAGGTCCACATGGCTCATACCATATTGAGCCATAGGGCTCGTGCTTGCTGGCCCTCTATCTTACAAATGCAGTATCATGGTGCTATATTTTTTGCAATGAGTAGTTACTAAGCTACTGCTGTGTGCTTACATAGCACAAGCCATTTTTTTAAACAAGAGCAACTGTTTTTGTCATTTTTGAAATAAGTTCTAGCAGTTACTAAGCTATTGGTGTGTCCTTGTATGGCATTGGTTATGTTTCAAACAATTTGAAGTGGCACTGCTGCATATTGTAGAGCAGAAGACACTTTTTAAATAAGTTCTAGCAGTTATTGAGCCACTGGTGTGTCCCTAAGACAGCGAAATAATTTCCCTATATAGGAAAGTAAAATAGTCTCCAACTATAATTATACTCAATTGTTACTGATGTGTTCTTAAGAGAGTGAAATAGTCTTTTATATATATATATATTCATTACTCTTGTAGCTTCTAATTCACAATTTTTTTTAAAATAAGCTCTAATAGTTACAAAGATATTCCGATTCATTCTTTTGAAATAAGGCAATTATCAAGCCATTGATGTCTCTTTAAAAGATTGAATTAATCTCCATATAGAAGATAGTGAAACAATATCCATATATACCAATCATTCATATATTCATATAACCATATATAAAAGAGTGAAATAGTCTCCATATATACTGATTATCTATGTAGCCCAATTGCTACTGGTGTGTACTTAAGAGAGTGAAATAGTGCCCTATTTATTCACTACTCATTAATAGTAGTTTAAATATGCTACATTTTGGATTTTTTATATATTTTTTCAACCATTTTTACCTAGAATCTGATCAAAATTTTGAGAAGTATTGTTCTAGTTGTAGTCATAAGTTTTTGAGATGGCACATTCTAGATGCAATAAAGATATATGACTGCATTGAATGATGGCATTGAATCTACTTATGTATTAAAAAATGTAATTTCAACCATGAAAAATTAGAATTTTACCAAAGATTGTATAACTGGATTTCAATAAAAAATTACAATTTTACCAAAGATTAACTGAATTCCAGTGATGATAGCAAAAAAAAATTCTTTAGACTACTTTATTACTCTTATACCCTCGCAGATCTACTCACTGAAACTTAAAGTAAAAAGCACGTTTTTGCCCGAAAGCATCTCTCATCCCTCTTATTCTTTTTCCATCATGTTATTCTTATTCCTCTTTAATGTTGGTGTAAATTTATTTGTTCTATAGCAAAATGAGAGTTTCTGGCGGATATTCTATTAAAGTTTAAGGCAGATGTTCTTTTATCTTATATCTTCTATAGGAGGAGATAACTGGAGAGTGGAAAAGGTGCACACCTCGGTTTAAATATATTAAAGAGGTTCATAGTGTAGTTGAATATCATCGCAATCTTACCAGGAAAGGCTACCACGCTTTAATCTACAGGTTTATTCATACAAATATAGTTTAAATGTCTGTGTTTACATTCATAGTTTCTTGTGATTGAGAATAAGGCTTTATGCTGACAGAATTGGTATGCATGAGCCTTAAACGTTGAGCATCGGATTTAACTGGCTTTGATGTCATGACAGTGGTGATCATGATCTTCTTGTACCATTCGTTGGAACTCAAGCATGGATCAGATCATTGAACTATACAATAGTTGATGATTGGAGGTCTTGGTGGGTGGATGGACAAGTTGCAGGGTAAGACTTGGAGCTCAGAATCCTGGCAATGGTCTTTATAAATCAATTGTATATTCTGTATGTTTGAAAAGAAAAGAACACTCTACATGCTTCTACGGTAGAGAACCCTTCTCTACCCTGCCCATCTATTCTATAGAGAGGTAGAGCAGATATTTTCGTTGCATAGTGTCTTCTTGTCAAACAACAATGGAAATATATGGCATTATGGTTGGTGCCTTGATCGTGTCATGCAAGAGTAAGGTTTTGTCAAACAATTGAACAATGAAAATAGATGGTATTATGGTTAGTGCCTTGATCAGGTCATGCAAGAATAAGGTTTTGTCAAATGATTGAACAATAAAAAAAGATGGCACCATGGTTAGTGCCTTGATCAGGTCATGTAAGGAGAAGGTTAAATTTCTGGCCTCTCCTTCCTTATCGTTCAGTAAAAGTGTCATTTGCTTGAGGTAAGAAACATTGATGCTGCATCTTCCATTTTGTGTGCAGATACACGAGATTATATGATAACAACCTCACATTTGCAACAGTAAAGGTAGAAATTCTAGTCCTAGCTATACCCTTTGATGTTATAAGAAGTCAGATGAATTAGTTTTCTCAGTTTTACTTCATGACAGAGAAAATGGAGGATGATTGATCCATCTTAGGTATGCAATAGCTAATAATGAGCTGAAAATTCGGCAGGGAGGTGGACATACAGCTCCAGAATACAAGCCTCGGCAAGCATTTGTGATGTTCAAGCAATGGATCTCTCGAGAACCTCTGTAAATTGTGAACACCCATCTGAATAGTTCATCCTATTATTTCGCAGGAAACCTCTTCTTTACTATTGATTCTGCAATTTATTTCCCTTTCTTTACAAACTTTGTATTAACGTTGTCACAAATTTGTTTCTGTAACTCAAGTAAGTTTGTGTGAACTGCAAATTGATGTTTCTAAAGGGAAAATGGCAGTGCTTCCTAGACGGACCTGAAGCTATGAGATTTTCTAGCTCATTAATAATACAATGCAGTCTATACAATATACATATAAAATCTAAGACTCAAGGTTTCTAGTGTGCCCATGTTAAGGTAAGTGTAAGTTAAAATCTAAGACTTAAGATTTCTATTGTGAACATGTCGAGGTGAGTGTAAGAGAGCATGTTGTGTGTGCTTACATATTGAGATGATTATGAGTTCTAACTCAGTATTAATCAAAGAGTTTAATTTTTATTTTTTAGATGTTGAAAAAATTCAATATGAATTTGGTAGTTGGGGTTGGGAAACCTTTAAGCAAAGCTAAATGGTAGTCAAAGGAGAAGGTAGAAGAAATTTTTTCTCTCATTTAAAAAAATCTTTTGGGAGCCAAAAGCCTTCCAAAATGGGGAGGTTGATCCAAAATGGATCATATATAGTTTGTGATCTATTTGGAGCTTTAGGGGATGGAATATTGATGAATTGGCTAGTAGGGTTTATGGGTACGTCTCATTTTGCAGTTTTGGGGTCTCAAACCTTCTGGGGCTTACTTGAGGGTCTAAATGGTATTTTCGGGTAAAAAAACTCAATGGCCCGTGATGCGATTCTATATTCAGAGACCTTTCCAACGGTTCAAATATTGTGCCATGTCCCCAATTAAATAATTTCCAAATAAGACTATTTGCAAATAATGTTTCACCAACTTGCTAGTTTCCTAGGTTGAGATGGAGACATAAATTTTGTAATAAGGGGCCATGGGACCCAAAAGAAGTTTACCATATTCACATTTAAATGGGTCACATAAATGATAAATGCTAAGAAAATAAGGTGGCATGGGTTGATGAAGACACTTGGAAGCTTGTGGAGCCTTTGGGTGACTAGATTCTCCGCACACTTGGCATGATATTCATCCAAATTCAAACACATGGGTAATGAAACATTATTGGATGGATATGTGGTGCCAAATATCATATAATCAGCCAAGGAATTCGAATTAGTAAAGGAAGGTAACTCCCATGGAAGAGGAAGAGACTAGAAAACAAGGTGTGCCACTTGGAAGGAGATTCTATGCACTCTATGACAATAAATGATGGAAGATTCTATGACAAGTATGAAAAATTTAGACCTGATTGCTGACATTAGAAATATATGACATGAAAGGGATAGAAAATGGCACCAAGAGGTCGAAATTGGGAGTTAGAGGCAACCATTCGAATTGGGGAAAGAATTGGAGCATGAAGAGGAAGACAAGTGTCATGATTGTTACTAAACCGCTAAGATGAGTTGGAGGAATCTCATGGAGGAAATTTTGATCTTAGGAGGCCTCATGAATTTAATAAAAGGATTTCATGAGGAAGGAAAATGATTTTTGATCATTTTTTAAATGGCCTTTGGCATTTTGGAGAGCTTTTGCTTGTCCATTGCATGGTGAGTGTTCACTCGCCCTCCTTATGAACCAATTTCAAGGGATTCCTTTCTAAGTTGGTTTACGGAGAGTCCATTCATACCTCTCATGGGACATTAATTAAGGATTTTTATTTCCAATTTGAAGTTCCATTCAACCATTCTATCATTCCTTCTTCTCCATTTCCCCACACTCACATTTGATGGCGCACTTGTTGGAGTGATCCTTGCACCTTGTTGAGGATAGTTAATGAAAAACCTTTGATTTATGATGTATGGATCTTTAATATCATCTCTATATTCTTTGTAAGTCGAAATTTCATAAATACATGTATGAAAGGCTCACATTCCCCATGCTCTTGAATAACTACTTTTCATGGCTTTGGCTTCAATATTGAAGTAGCTTTATATCAAATTTGTAAGAAGATATTTATATGATTTTTATGATGATGGGGAAGCAATATAAGATGTATGGCTCTGTAATATTATGTTCATGTGCTATTTAAGTCAAAATATCAAAAATGCTATTTAAGTCGTTGGAGTGATCCTTGCACCTTGTTGAGGATAGTTAATGAAAACACTTTGATTTATGATGTATGGATCTTTAATATCATTTCTATATGCTCTGTAAGTTGAAATTTCATAAATTCATGTATGAAAGGCTCACATTCTTCATGCTCTTGAATAACTAGTTTTCATGGATTTGGTTTCAATATTGAAGTAGCTTTATATCAAATTTGTATGAAGATTTGCAACTCGCTCAATTTTGGAGTCCATTACTGTACTGTCCTTCCTTTCTTTAACTCGGTGAAGCACTGCCCCAATTGATCCTCTAGGTACCGCACCATTACTTGACCAGCTCCTAAATCTACCAATGGAGAGAGTGAAAGTGCATTGTTTGACAAGAACACCAGATGATCTTTGATTAGGTAGGAGATCACAGTTGCACACTTTAGAGAACTACATCAAACTATTAGTTGAGGAAGAACTAACGAAGAGGGATATGATTTTTATGATGATGGGGAAGCAATATAAGATGTATGGCTCTGTAATATTATGTACACATGCTATTTAAGTTGAAATATAATAAATTCTATTTAAGTCGAAATATCATAAATGCATTTATGAAAGGCTTGTATACTCATGCCCTTGTATCACTAGTCTTCATGGATTTTGGCTTTAATCTTGAAGTAGTTTTATATCATATTTGTATGAGAGATATTATATGAGTTTGAAGATGTTGTGACAGCCATATATGATTTATTACTCTTTAATTTCATTTCCATAACATATGTGGGTCGAAATCCAAGAAACTCATGTGTGAAAAGCTTGCAATCCCATGCCATGTGACTTTGGCTTCAATTTTGGAGGAGTATTGTATCATTTTTGTGGGAGGGTTTTCCTTTGATTTTTATTTTATTGGGGAAGACATTTTTATTCCCTATATTACCACCATGTTTCATATTACTCTCATAACCATATGTTCTACCTTTCCTATGTCAAAGTCTAGTTAGTAATACAAATTTCCCTTAGGCAATTTCTATGAAAGTTACCCTACAAATGTTGCAGACCATAATCCATTTTCATAACTTAATAAACATGATTAAGGATAGTAATTTATGTATGATACTCATTCCCATACTGTTTTCTAAAATTTGGGAGAGTCATACTTGATTTGAAGAGCTAGTTTGGCCATCACCCTCGGGAGGATTTGAACACAATTTCGTAGTAATTTTGGTCTTTTTTCATTAGCCCAAAACAAATTTGCAGAGGTATAAAGTATGATAAAAAGTATCCATAAAACAACTTGGGATTTTTTAAGACTCACCATACCATCTCATTTCAAATTTAGGACCATTTGGTGAAAGTTGGAACCCTCTAGATTCATGACTAGTTAAGCTCGAATTTTGCCCAAATTGCACTTTTCTCCAAAATTTTGAAAAATGGACATTACAGTGGTATCAGAGCATGTTATTGGAAACTATTGAAGTTAAGGATGATAAGTATGAAATTAAAAAACTTGTCAAGTCATATGTTGATGATACGACCAAGCAACTCATGCAAGGATTCGAATTGATGGCTAGCCAACTTAGGGGTAAGCTGGAAGCAGGGGGTAGTAGAAGTTTCCATAATGGAGAGACACATTAGACCATTAATTTTGAATACTTTGATGATTTTTTGAATGGATATAGGAACAAGAATTCAAATGTGAACTCATTAAGTGACAATCAACAATCCACAAGTTTAGAGGAGCGTGAAATGAGAAAAAATCATCCTACTTGTGAAAAGAGCCTAAATACACCATTAAAGGAAGAAATAAAGAATAATGAAGTGGAGCATCAATTACCTCAAGGTGATTGCAGAGAATAACATAAAGAGGAAATTGAATACAAGCACACAATCCTTATCTATGGGGGTTATGCAAATCAAAGAGAATCTATTGATGGATCATTGAACTATGAAAGAGTACCTATTGATGGGTGCTCACAACTCTATGTTAGTGACATAGAGATAAGATTTGAAAATGTTGTTGCAAGACAAATTTATCATAAGCATGGATATTAATACCTTGTGAATGATAATGAAGAACCAATATCAACCTCCACATCACCACTTGAGATTCAATAAGTTGATCAGATCAAGAAGAAAGATGGAGAGGAGGTTCACTCCATGAACCATACTTCATTGAAGGGTATTTTAATATGAGTGAAATGGATATCCATGAGGCCTTTAGAATGATCCATGACACTAAATCATTGGTTCCAAATTCTTGTTGGAAAAATTCTTCATTGGATGAGCCATCCTTTGCTGAATACATGGAGAAGATTCAAAGAGCAATGTGAAACATCGAAGGTAATTTCATGTCTTTTCTTTTTGATAGAAACAATTTGGTTGAGCTTAATTAGTGGTTACATGAAGCATACTTGAATAATAATGAGGATATTCATAAGCTCAAAATTCAAAATGAGCAACTTCTTTAGAGGTCGCAAGATACTTGTTCTTCCTCCTATGTTTCAGATTCTCATATGGTAGATTTCTTGGAATATTCTCATGACATGAGGGATCATGAGAAACATGAGAAATTGTAGGTTCTTGATGTGTTTTAAGATTATCTTGATGAGAGACAATCAAATTTTGTGGTGGAAGAGGAACTTGAGTTGCCTCTTGAAAATGGTTACACATTTTTTGAAGAAGTGCATGATTCCACCACCTTGGAACCAACCCATGAGGAAACTTTTGTATTTTTAAGGGAGGTGCATAATCCTACCCCTATGGATCATTCACATGATGAAAATTTTGCACTTTCAGATCATTTAGGTGAGTTGGTTATTTCTCCTACATCCTACACTTCCAAATTTTGCAGCATTCATCCTAATGAAGTATGGGAGAAAGGTTTCTTTTTTTATAGTGCCACATGAAGAGTATGAAATTTCTATATCTCCTTTTGATGATGACATGATTAGAGAACCATATTCTTTACATTTTCAGCAGAATCCTTTGTTACAATATGATGATACACATCTACATGGGTGCACCTATGATGTTCACTTGAGTCATTTGGAGGCTCGTGATTTTCTTTTCTACTTGACTAGTCCATTTAATGTTGGAGGAACTTCATCCCACACTTGGGTGAAAAGATATATGATTGAATAAAATTATTTTTGGCAGCAACACACTCTGTTATTTCATGATGATATAAATATTCATGGGTGTATTGATGAGACTTCTTTGAGCCACTTGAAGTCTTCATGTTTTCTTTTCTCCATATTTGGTTCAAATTTTGGTGGAGGTTATTCATTCACTTCTTAGATGAAAGAACACATGGTTGATTATTATTGTGATACATATTAAATTCTTTTTGAGAATCATTATAAGACATGGGATCCTCACCTATTTCATTGGAGAATATATGATATAATACTTGATGCTTGTGTGTATGGGATACATGATGATCTACTTACTTGGATATTCAAGCACTTTCATGATTGTTTGATGAGGTACCTATTGCTGTACTTTGTATGAAGTTTTTATGTGCTTTCATGATCTATATTTTTTACTCATAATGTTTGGAAGGTGAAATACAAGCAATGGGATCCTGGTATTGCTTGGTTTCATCTCACTTGGACTAACGGTTTGATTGTTGGTTCGAGAAAGAAAACCAACCTTCAGTTGTTTGAGTTCATCTTTGCAGAGCAGTGTTCTAGTTTCCTATGTGGGATACCTTTTGAGAGATGAATTCGATTTTCACATTCTTGGTTTTCATGGAATTTCATCATATACATCTCACACCATGCATGTATCAGGATCATAAGGGACCCTGGGATCATTTTTGGTCTCATTAGTTTCAATTGTGGGGGAAACAAGCAATCTTGGAGATTTAGTCACCACTTGAGAAGATGATTGTAATAAGAGTAGTGCAACAATAAGAACGGTGTTTCCTCTCTGAAATTTTCTTGGAATCTTAAGAAACTCAAATTTTGGTAACTGAGTACCAACTTCAACAAATTACACAGAAGCAAAAAGGGGTAAAAGTTTAGAAAAGGTTTCCAAAATATGGAGGTAAAGATTATTTGTGAAAATTTGGTTTTTTTATGGATTTGATTAATAATTTTAGTGTTAGTGGTGATGTTACAGGGTATATCAATATGCACAATCCACATCTCTTTAACTTTGGGAACACAAAATTGCAGCTAAAGAAAATTAATTAGAAGAACCATAAGAGAGCATTTGGTGCAAAGGAAGGAGTACCAAATGAGGATGCCACTTGGGAATATGAAAACATTTTGAAGCATACAAACTTGGAATTTATTGAGGACAAGAAATATTGAGTGGGGAGGACTATCATGTCCCCAATTAAACAATTTCCAAATAAGACTATTTGCAAATAATGTTTCACCAACCTATTAGTTCCCTAGGTTGAGATGGAGACATAAATTTTGTAATAAGGGGCTATGGGGCCCAAAATAACTTCATTTACCATATTCAAATTTAAATGGGCCACATAAATGATAAATTCTAATAAAATAAGGTGGAATGAGTTCATGAAGACACTTGGAAGCTTGTGGAGCCTTTGGGTGACTAGATTCCTCGCACACTTGGCATGATATTCATCCAAATTCGAACACATGGGTAATGAAGAATTATTGGATGGATATGTGGTGTCAAATATCATATAATGAGCCAAGGAATTTTAATTTTTAAATTAGGGTAACTTCCATGGTGTAGAAATTCTAAGGCCTTGATGGCATAAGGAATTTCATAAACTGGCTAAGGATCTAAGCACACAATTAACCTCACAGAGAATTGTAGAGAATTAGCATAATGAGAGAAGAAGAAGAATTAATGAACACACATTAATGAATGATAAATAAATGATAATTGATATTATTACACAGGTAATACATCCTTATAAAGGAAAAAGGAGTTGCATGAAGACAACTCAAGCTAGCTCATAAAAGCAGGCTTACTAATTATGATAAACCCCATAATGCACTTTCCAATCTACCAAGCACCTCACGAGTTGGAAAAAGCATGAGTGAGTTGTCAAGGAGATGGAAATAATATGCTAATGGAGAAAAAATAATGGAGGATGGGTTGGAAACAAAAGCACCCAGTTTCCTAGTTGACTAGCTTTTATCTTATCCATAGAAAAATAGGAAAAAGCAGAAAAAACAGAAAAAAACAGATCTGCTATAAGGTCCTGTATACTAATTCTAGATGAACCTAGAATCAGAATTAAATCATTCCTAGGATATGGATGGCATGCATTGAATTTAAGGTGCAAGTGGATGCCAACTAATTAAGCTAGTGGGTGAATAATTAATCATTATTGATTAATTATTTTATCCTAAGTGTATGAGTGGGTTTATTATATCCCAACACCCCCCTTTAAGCCTGACTTTATGATGATATTCCTGAACTAATCAGAAATATATATGCATATAGGGCCCAGCAATAAAGCTATGGTCACCCTTTTACAATTTATCTTGTCCAATGAAATGAGGAAAGAGGAAAAACCTCAAGGGGAAAATCCTCCCTCAAGAAGGACATGAAAAGCAATACCAAAAATGTTGAACTGCTGGTGTTGCTGCTGCTCCAAACTAAATGCTGATGTCTGGAGGAATCTTCTTCTTGGGAAGAAGATAAATTTGCTCACCTAGATCAAAGACAACTACAGGGTGGAACCTGGGACCATGTAGAACAACTAAAATCCAATGATGTGAAGGCAATATTGAAGGATATTGAGACTTGTAATCAGCTCCAAGATGATGATATGACTTGAACTTCGAACCATTAGAGATGACATGAGCTCTAGATAGGTGAAATAATTGTTCAAGCGAATGTATCATGTCTCCATCTTCATTTACACAGAGAGGATGTGTGCAAGTGATCATGTAGGAACATAGAGAGGGCATGTGATCAAAGAGTGTGAATGAATGGGCTCCATGGGTTGATCTAGCTTCCAAAGAATCCAAGAGATCACAAAAAAGCACAACAGTAGACTCATGGGAATATACTGGTAAAGAATCCTCTATGGTAGAAGTATGAGAGGAGGAAAGATAGCGATGTTCAAAATCTTCAAGGAGGCTCTGAGAATGAGTGCCAAGAACAAAGGAGGAGATGCAGAAGCACATGGGATCAAGTATGGTAAGTGGAAAAACACTGGAAGGACTTGATTTGGCTAAGCAATCATCCTAGAAATCACTGGGTTGCGCACCATCAAGAGGAGAGGCATGCACAAGGTGTGAGAGGTCTGGCATATGGATCTCGGAATCCATGATAGAAGACATAGAGAACACTGAATGTGTGAGTGAATCATCAATAGAAATAGCAATAGCATTAGTCACTTCTTCATGATCAACTTCATCAGAGACTGTAGAGGTCGAGACATCTTGAGAGAGAGAAATCATTGAGGAGCTAGAGGCACTCACCACATAGCTAGAAGGATCCTCATTGTCCTTTCCCAAAACTCTATCCAATGTTGTCCAGAGATCCTTTGGGGAATCAATAGAATCAATAAGGTAGCCCATGCATGGAGAGATAGATAGGCACATAGCTCCAATTTCTCTGTCACAGTCATTCAATCAGTCAATTGGCTCTTCATAAGATTCTTCACCAGCTCCAATAGATATCTCAAAGAGACCTTGTCTCTTTAGATATGAAATCATCTTCAGTTTCCACTCTGAATAGCTTGTGAATGGAGAAAGAAGAGGAACTGATATTCTTGAATCCATTCGAAGTTGAACCTGCAAAATAAACCTGCAAATCTGAAAAGGAGGATTAATTAATGAACTCTTAAAGCTCTGATACCATGTAGAGCTTTGATATCCTCAACTCTAATTGCATGAAGAACTTGAACTTTGAGAACCTTAGCTCTGATACCATGTAGAAATTCTAAGGCCTTGATGGCATAAGGAATTTCATAAACTGGCTAAGGATCTAAGCACACAATTAACCTCACAGAGAATTGTAGAGAATTAGCATAATGAGAGAAGAGGAAGAATTAATGAACACACATTAATGAATGATCAATAAATGATAACTGATATTATTACACAGGTAATACATCCTTATAAAGGAAAAAGGAGTTGCATGAATACAACTCAAGCTAGCTCATAAAAGCAGGCTTACTAATTATGATAAACCCCATAACGCACTTTCCAATCTACCAAGCACCTCACGAGTTGGAAAAAGCATGAGTGAGTTGTCAAGGATATGGAAATAATATGCTAATGGAGAAAAACTAATGGAGGATGGGTTAGAAACAAAAGCACCCAGTTTCCTAGTTGACTAGCTTTTATCTTATCCATAGAAAAACAAGATAAAGCGGAAAAAGAAGAAAAAAGCAGAATCTGCTATAAGGTCCTGTATACTAATTCTAGATGAACCTAGAATCATAAATAAATCATTCCTAGGATATGGATGGCATGCATTGAATTTAAGGTGCAAGTGGATGCCAACTAATTAAGCTAGTGGGTGAATAATTAATCATTATTGATTAATTATTTTATCCTAAGTATATGAGTGGGTTTATTATATCCCAACACATGGAAGAGGAAGAGACTAGAAGACAAGGTGTGCCACTTGGAAGGAGATTCTATGCACTTTATGCCAACAAATGATGGAAGATTCTATGACAAGTATGAAAAATTCAGACCTGATTGCTGACATATGAAAAATACGACATGACAGTGATAAAAATAGCCACCAAGAGGACACATTTGGGATTTATAGGAAACCATTCGAATCGGGGAAAGAATTGGAACATGAAGAGGAAGACAAGTGTCATGATAGTTACTAAACTGCTAAGATGAGTTGGAGGAATATCATGGAGGGAAATTATACCTTAGTATGCCTCATGAAGTTAATAAAAGGATTTTAATGAGGAATTATTATGTATTTTGATCATTTTTTAATTGGCCTCTGTCATTTTGGAGACATTTTTCTTGTCCATTGCATGGTGAGTGTTCACTCTCCTTGCTTGTGAACCAATTTCGAGGGAGTTGGATTTATTTCCAAGTTGGATTATGGAGAGGAAATTCAGACATATCATGGGATATTAATTAAGGATTTTTATTTTCATTTTAAAGGTCCGTACAGTCTAATTCTCATCTATCTCCCCATTCTCTCATTCCTTCTTCTCCATTTCTCCACAGTAGTTGGAGTGATTCTTGCACCTTGCTGAGGATAGTTGATGAAAAATATTTTATTTATGATGTATGGATCTGTAATATAATATCCATATTCTCTGTAATTCAGAATCTCATAAATACATGTATGAAAGTCTCGCATTCCCCATGCTCTTGAATAACTAGTTTTCATGGATTTGGCTTCAATATTGAAGTAGCTTTATATCATATTTGTATGAGGACATTTATATGATTTTTATGATGATGGGGAATAAATTTAATATGTATGGATCTATAATATTATTTCCACATCATCTGTAAGTCGAAATATTAGAAATACATGTATGAAAAGCTTGCATACTCATGCCCTTGTATCACTAGTCTTCATGGATTTTGGCTTCAATCCTGAAGTAGTTTTATACCGGATTTGTATGAGAAATATTCTATGAGTTTGAGGATTATGTTATAGAAATATATGATGTATTACTCTGTAATTTCATTACCATAACCTCTGTGGGTCAAAATCCAAGAAACTCATGTGTGAAAAGCTTGCATTCCCATGCCATCGAATCACTAGTTTCCATGACTTTGGCTTCAATATTGGAGGAGTATTGTATTAGATTTGTGGGAGGGTTTTCCTTTGAATTTGATGTTTTTGGGGAAGAAATTTTTATTCCATATATTACCACCATGTTTGATAATTATCAGAACCATATATTCTACCTTTCATATGTCAAAGTCTAGCTAGTAATGTAAATTTCCCTTGGGCAATTTCTAGGAAAGTTACCCTACAAATGTTCCAAACCATAATACATTTGAATAAATTAATAAACATGGTTAATTAAAGACATTAATTCTTGATACTCATTACCATACTCTGTTCTGAAATTTGGGAGGTTTGTACTTGATTTGGAGAGCTATTTTGTTCATCACCCTTGGGGGGATTTGAACACAATTTCCTAGTAATTTTGATATTTTTTTCATTATCCCCAAAAACATATTTCAGAGATATAACGTATGATAAAAAGTTTCCATAAACCACCTTGGGTTATTTTAATACTCACGATATCATCTCCTTTCAAATTCGGGACCATTTGGTGAAAGTTGGAACCCTCTAGAGTCATGACTAGTTAAGCTCAAATTTTTCCCAAATTGCACTTTTCTCCAAAATTCCAAAAAAGGGAAATTATAGATTGCCTCAATTAGATTCCATATGAATATTTTATTCCTCCCGCAAGTTGACCCATCTAGTTTACCACCATAGTTTTGAGTGGGTTCCATGTCAACTCTAATTTATCTCAAATGTGGACTTTCAAGAACATTCTAGAAGGTCCAAAACCCTAACCCTAAACAAGAATAAAAGCATGTACAAACCCTATAATTAACCTTGAACAACTATCGAGCTATGTTAAATATCACGCTCTTAGGAAAAGAAGGGGCTCCATTTTTCTATTTTATTGTTCCATAGTTGAGTAGGAATAAGGGGTGGATGTGAAGTATAACATAGGGAGTAATAGATTTTGTAGCAGCCATTCAGGCTAGAGCATCCAAGGTAACTAAATAGTGAATACTGATTTCCTTTTGTATCTTCATTCTACATAAAAGAGCAAGGAATAGTCCTCATTCGAGCTGATTTTTCCCATAAAGGGGTTTTCCAAGATAAATTTGATATCAATTGTGTATTTATTGTTCTATCATTTTTTATAGTTCTAAAAGTAAATTGATTAAAAGAACTAGTGGAAAGATCAATTGTGACAAACTGTTTTAGTGGAATATTCATGACAGTTTACATATCACCCATGTTTTGTAACCATTTTATTATAATACCGATTAGTGTGTTAAGGTTAAATGATGTTGTATAGTATATATATTTTGTACTGTTAACAATTTTTTTAATAGAGTGAGAAATACGTGTGGCTACTAGTTTTGTTGAATTTCTTGGTTAAGGATTTCTAGGGTGAATATATTATGTAATGGGTATATGATATTGTTACTTTCATTTTTATTAATAAATTGCTATCATTGTTTTCTTTTTATAGGTTTATTAGTAACCCTCATTTATATTTGAACAACACCTACAACAACTTGAGTAATATGTTATCCAACTTGTTACCCATGATTTAATTCATGCATTGATACTTATGCACGAGGTCTTAAGTCACTAGAAAACTTTTCTTACATTCATAAAATAAATTTAATGTCATAATCAATATAAATATCACACGGTCATTGATAGTCACTATCACACTATCAATCACGTTAAGGATGGTTAACATAAATTATCATTAAATCTGTTAACCCAAGGTTCAAAAGACTTGTAATCTATTATGCACTATATATGCAAGCCTGAAGTTTTTTTGTTACTAGTTTCTATGATGATTCTATAGAAAGAAATTGCATTTAATCTAGGAATTGAAATTGCATATCCATTTCTAGTTTTGAATTGTAACATCATTCATAATAGAAAAATGGAAAAGACTAATTAATTTCAGTTTTCATTGTGAAGATCACAATTGGAATAACTAAATGAAATTCCTCAAAAATATGAATACAACTATTTTTATTAAACAATAGGACTATGGTAATTCCATGAAATCAAGAATAATATCACATACATAGTAAATCGAAATAAACAAAGAGAAAAAATAAATGATTGTATTAATGAAAAGAATGAAACATTAACAACAACAACAACAATTGTGTTCTATTTAGTGGGCATTGCCTCTTTAGAACCTAGTTTTGATACTAACCTATAACATAATACATTAATCAAAACACTAATTCTACAATAACATATATGATGAATGGAGATAGAAATTATCTTGGTATTTCTACAATAACATATATGATGAATGGAAATATAACTTCTCTTGTATTGCCATAATAGTTTTAACAATGTAAAGATGCATTATTAATAAAAGTATCAAGTAATATTTAGATATATTATTCACTTTTATACATAAGACTTTCTATAAAAAAGATAACAAATATTTAAATATAAATCAACTTGAGAACCGAGGTTTCCAAGTGGTTATAATAGTCTTTTAATTGCATAAAAATCATAAAAGTGGTCTCTAGGATTATAGCTACAACCAATTAAATTTAGGTTTCACAATAAGAGATGGTGTGTTTGAAATTAACGATAATTGGATTCCTTTACGAAATCAACAAAGGAAAGAGCTAATGGAGAAAGCCTTGTCTTACAATAATGGAGTCAACATACAAAGCCGTGGTTAAAATAAAATTATTGATGATGAGTGACAATTGGTAAAATAATTTGTGGAGGGGTGACTAATGGTGGATGGGTATTAATGAGGGATGACATCATCTAGCATGGAGACTTCCATAATTCACAAACATGAAACCAACATTGCCACATATTAATAGAAACATATTAGTATCTCTACATTCGACCCATTGTCTTGAAGATGAACCTCGGTCTACGTTTGAAATATTGATACCTGTAATGTCTACCATGGATTGCTTGGAGCATGACACTTTTAAAGGACTTGCAACATTTCAAATAGCCAACAAAATCCAACTCGTGTGAAAATGGATCCCACATTGCCACCTATTGAAAATCCTAGATTTTGACCACTAAGATAAATGATTCAAGTGTGGATAAGAGGTGGGCCTCAAAGAATTAAGTATCACCTCCACAAAGAGATGGGTGTTTCAATGCGGCAAAAAAAAACAACTTGACTAACTCAACTTCAGCATCCTTGCACACCGTGCCTTCTTATTTGGGTTTGGTCACACTTGGTATAGTAGGGTTTGAAATTTAGTATAGAAATATCAGAACTAAAGTTGTATTTCCTTCTAGAGCATAGCCACAATGCCCCTCATTATAACATATCCATTCATATTTTCACTATCCATCTTCAATGGGTTAATAACAATTCAATAAGAGAGATATTGGAAGGTCCAACTATTATTTTGACAGGAAGGATGATAAGTCATATAGGATCGCACCATTTGTTCTCTAAATTACAAATAACCTTTCATAATTGAGAATTTCTATATTAAAATCCACATTTAAGATCTTTTAACAACAATGCTTACACCATTTTTTCATATGTTATATGTGATACGATATTGTTGCATTTATCAATTTTTATTTAGTTCGTATTTTCATATTTTCCCCTCACATATAGCACTATAACAAAGCTACCACCTCCTTGAAATTATTTGAGGGTTTCAAGGACTTCCTCCCATAAGAGGAGGAGTCCCTACCACATCTCTCCCTTGTCCTCAATGTGGGAGGACAACACTCAACACACACACACACACACACACACATGTAGATATGATAAGATCTAATATTATTTGACATAAATTTCTCAACACTGCCCCTCGCATTCTAGTTCTGGGCCCTCCTGCGTAAAGTAGAGGCACCATCTTGCAACACATAATGGTCAAAGGGATTTCTCCAACTAGTTTATAGTTAATGACTATTTTAAATCTCTTTAATTTATCTAGGCTCACCAACAATACTATACATGATCACATAGATTATCCTAACATGTTGGTTAATTTACCTTTGGACATCCCCAAATCCAAAGGAAAATAAGGTGATAACCTAAACAACCATGTGATATATTTTTACTTATGGTACTCATTCAATAACATAGTCGAAGACATCATTCATCTTAGACTATTTCATAGGACTCTTATGGGAACAACAACTAGATGCTTTGTTGATATTCCTACAAGCAAATATGTCACATTTAAGTCCATATCTAATGTCTTCCTGAGCTAGTTTGATCTCCTAGTTCACCATGGCCTTGTCTTGGTATTTCTTATAGAGTTTAGGCAGAATACTCCTATGCAGATCATTGGCCACATCCATGATTGGCATCAATAATGCACATTGTGTAAAATCAACATCCAACCCAAGTTCTTATTGGATTGGTTCCTCAAGTCTCTCCTACTCATGATCAACAAAGACATCGTGATCACCATGCCACAGACTAAAGATGAGGTCATCCTCAAATTCCAACTTCCAGTTTAAAATATGCCTAGTTAGGGTACCTATATACAATAATTCATGATTCCCCTCATGATTCGTTCTTTCATCAAACCACCCCAGAACCTCACACACCATCGATGGGATTGTCGAGGCATGTTTGCATCAAGGGATCACCCATTTTCCATATGGGTATTTTTCATCAAACTTTATGTGTGGTGGTTCTCCTCCATCTCTGACTATTAACAATCCTCAAAGTGGAACTAGTCCACCTTTTTTTCATATGATGTATGGACCATATAATCCTACTTTTTCGAACATGGAGTCACAACCAGTCATTGTGCATATCACCCTTATATCACCTTAAGAACCTACCTTGAATTAATATGGGACACCTATTCCTTATGGAGCCATGCTCCCACAAAACCCATACTTTTGATTTATTTGACCCTTTGGTTTTCACCCTACAACCCATGTTGAGGTGAATTTTTAACCTTCTCCCATTCAACATGTTCAACAATTTGAGCATTGAATGCAACAAACCCCCTAATTCACCCAATCAAGGAAAGAAGAAAGGAAAAAGAAAAAAAAGAAAAAAACAGACTTTGGGGCTAGGGGGCATTAGAGGAAATTTGGGGTCTAAAATGTGCCTTATAAAAAACTATGCCATGGATGAGCTGGATTAAGTTGAATTTTTAAACCAATAGAATTTCAATATCTTTGGTCAACCATTATGGTTGAGTTGGACACATAATGCTTATGTGTCGTATTTTTACTTGACAATAGCTAACTCCATATCAACCTCACATTGGTTAAGTTCTTGAAAAGATCACCTTGAAATAAGATAAATAAACTTTAACTAATAAATATAGAATATTTTATTTGATCACTACTTCCAACTCCTCTAAAACATAACCTTCTCATTAATTAAAATTGAAATAAACATTTTGAAATACTTAAAACATTTATTAATCAATTTTTTAAAAAGAAAACTAAATAATATTTAATTTTAAATAGACTTATCTTGAAATACTAAATAAAAGATATTTAGCATTTTTAATATTATTAAATAATATTTAAAAAATAAATATATTTAATTATTACATCCAAAAATAAATAAAACATTTAAATACTAACAAAATAAAAAATAAAAACTATTTTTAATGTTACTTAAATATAATAAAATTTTATTTTACTTTTTTCTCTCTTACCTACCTATCCATTAAACCACAATTTTTTTTTAATATTAATATAAAAAATAATATGAATATACATAGTTTATTGTTTTTTAATTTTATGTGATGTAATATTTTTTATATGAATTAATATAAAATTTATATTAAAAAATAATAGTGAATTTTTTTATTTTTTTAATACTATTATAATTATAGTTTTCATTATAAATGAATATATTTGAGTTTTACATTTATTAAATATATAAAAAGTAGTGGTCAACTCATTTAAAAAAATAATAATATAAAATTCAAAAGATTCCTATCATTTATTATGTGTGCACAAGAATCTAAATATTTCATTAATATTTTTAACCAATATCTCTTAACTCTACATTAACTCAATATAGCTGTCAACTACCATTAATGGGACGATTTAGGTTGACTTTCATTAGATTTTCATTAGATTTAATCTGACATGGCATATTTGTAATGTGATGTGGCATTTTTTATTATTTTCCTTAGGAGGCCCATTTTAGACCCCAAATTTCCTCTAATGGTTCCCATAACTAGCCAAATTGTAATTCAACAACCATAATCAGAACACTAGTACCAAAACCCCACCAAATCAAGGAAAGAACAATATGCGAACTAACTTTTCTTTCACCATGTGTGGCAAGTACGATCATTACACTCTCCATTTTCGTTTATCCCAGGGTGTTAATGGATTTTGGAGTCTAGGAAACAACATGAAACAAACCATTCCCAAGTGAATAACAATCTCCCCCCCCAAAAAAAACCAACAAGTTATTCCACAACACCCCTTTTCCAATCAAGGAGCTATTTCTCACCAAAAAGAGGCTCTTCCACAAACTAACCCTCCACCAGTCGAAGAGGAACCCTACTAGAATATCTACATGAATTATTTAGATATTCATATTTAGACCCAAAATCAATCCTACAACACCCTATAAAAATTGTCCACATAAGACGAGGATGCCTTGGTTTCCACCAATCAATATTTACAAATTCCACGTCCTAATGATTACCCTGTCACCAGGATACCAAATCCACCTTTATGACATACCGCTCACAATCCTCATATGAGAGTGGCACATAGAAACAACATTATAGACGCTTTGGACTTGATCCCCACTTCTATGTCCACATTTGTGGTTCTCCATTCCCTCCCTTCTCAAAATAAGGCTCTACTAAAAATATTTAGGCACTATCAGTGTTATATATAGAGGGGAGGACAATACGGGGTACCTAGGGAGGTATCTAAGGGGAATAAAGGATGTAATGGGTACCTAAATGGGAATAGTATATGTAATGGGTACCAAATGGGAATAATTAATGTAATGTGACCATAGTAATGTAATATGGTCCACTTGATGGTTGGGGGTTAGTTAGATGAAATAATATAATAATAAGGCATATACCCCTAAACTATGAAGTATAAACACTTTATTTACATAACTCAACTTTACATAAATAAAATACTAGGGAGTACAACTTAGTCCCCCCCCATGACAAACACACCAAAAATCATAACGATGGCCTCCAGAGCTATAATTTCTAACAATTGTTACTCTAGAGGGTCATCTCTACAAGGTACCAAAGGTAGTTCCAACTACAACCACTTCATTAATCATGGAAAAATAATGTTTCAAAATAATATCTCAGAAGGTGAACATAAAGTCACTGCAACCACTACATCCTCGGCCAAACACCTCTCTATACAATGGTACCAGTGCCAACAATGGTACATGGTAAGTTGTTCTGTTCCAACAATGGTACATGGTATGGTTGAAGTGTATCTACATTGAATACCAGATGTAGGAAAATACATGTAGGAATGTCTAGCTAAAAAGAATTTTCTCCAATATGTTTAAGGATACTGTATGGACCATATCGCAAAGGTTTCATCTTTTTGTATGGACTAGTGAAGCACTCCTTCTTTAGATGTAACCAGACCTAATCCCCAATTTGGAATGAATGAGAAATACGATGGTTGTCGTGTCGATCCTTATATTTTTCATTATATTGTTGTAACATTTCATGTTCTCTCTTCTGGATGTTGTAGATTTGATCTCTGAACTTCAATGCTTTCTGCACTTCTCGTCCTTCGAAGTTGGTTTCGTTCGATTATGTCAAGGAACTAATTAACTCGATAGGAACTAAGGATTGAAATCCATAACATATCTCAAATGGAATATTTCCTATAGAGCTATTTTGAGCACGATTGTAGTTGTGTTGTATATATAGAAGGTTGTCATCCCATGTTCGATGATGCTTGTGGTTGTACATGCGAAGAAATTATATGACTAAGTGATTTACAAATTCTGTCTGTCCATTTGTCTACGGATGGAAGGCTATTGACAAAGAGAGTCTCATGTCAAGCTGTTGCTAGACATTTACCCAAAAGGTGCTGACAAATCTAGCATCTCTGTCAAAAATAATGGTCGTCGGGAGGCCATAATGTTTCCACACATGTTCAAAGAAGAGCTGAGCAGTCTGATGTGCTGTCGTAGTCTTCTTGCATGGGATGAGTATAGCCATCTTGGAAAATATGTCAAATACTACTAAGATTGCATCATTTCGATGTTCAGTAGTAGGATATCCCATCAAGTAGTCCATAGAAATAGATTCCCATGGTCGACTAGAAACTAGAAGGGGTGTGTACAGTCCTTGTCGTTGATTCAATGGTTTAGCAATGGCACAAACTATGCACGATTTAATGTACTTGTTGGTGTCATATTTAAGTGGAGGATAGTAAAAATACTTTTGCGACTCGAAAATGTCATGCAGTCTTGCTTTAGTGTGCATCCCAAATGAGATTTTGTCGATGCTCATCTATCTGTACACAAATTTGTCCAAGATTTTATAGAAAGGTGTCTTTCAGGAAGTAGTTGGTAGTAAACAACGTTTCATTCTGAAGCTGTCGATAAATTGTAGAGAATTCATAGTCTAATGAATAACCATGCATACTCAACTGTAGACAATAGAGTAATGGATGTTTTGCTGGGACAATCGGCTACGGCATTGGCTTTTCATTTCCGATACTTAATTACCAATTGAAATTTTCGTAGGTAATTAATCAACTTGAGTTTTCAAGTTGTTTGTAGTTTCGACTAGGATGGAGCGAACTGCAAAGATTTATGGTTAGTGAGGATGACTGTTTCTTTCCAAAGAATGTAGTGTCTCCATTGCTAAAGAGCTTGCAAAATGGTGTACAGTTCTTTTTCATATGTTGAATACCTTCTAACGGTATCATTGAAAGTATCGAAATGATTGAAAATCTCGAAATGAAACGCGACTGAGTGAAATAACTGAGAGACCACTGCACCAAGAGCACATTCCAATGCATCTATCTCAATATCAAAGGGCTGATGCAAATCAGGTAACACAAGTACTGGTGCAGTACAAAGCTTGTTTTTGAGTTGTTCAAAAGCTTGTTGTTGTGTTGGTGTCCATTTGAAGATAGTTTTTCCATTTCCTTTCCTCAACTAATTCAAAGGCCATGCGATGTGGCTAAATCCAAGTATGAATCATCTATATAAATTCACCAAACCAAGAAAAATTCTTAGTTCATGAGTGTTTTGAGAAATGGGACACTCTTTGAGGATCTGTATTTTTTCTGGGTCGACATGAATTCTTGCAGATTCAATTACATACTCAAAATATTTGATGATGGTCATCATAGATGAGCATTTATCCATGTTTAGATATAGTTGATGATGTTGGAGAGAGTCGAACTTGTTTGACATGTTCTTCCCATGATTGACTGAAAATCAAGATATCGTTGAGATAAACAATGACACACTTACCAATGAAAGGTCGTAGAAGTTCACCCATATCTCTCATGAAGGTTGCAGGTGCATTGGTTAAGACAAAAGGCATGAATAAGCATTCAAACAATCCTTCCTTGGTCTTGAAATTATTTTTCCATACATCAGTGGACTCGTTTGGAATCCGGTGGTATCCCGACTTGATGTCGAGTTTCTTGAAGAACTTAGCACCTTTTAGACTGTCGATGAGTTCATCAATCATGGAAGAGGGTATCTGTTCTTTACCAAAATCTTGTTGAGAGCTTGATATTCAATGCACATACACCAAGTCCTATATTTCTTTGGAACTAAGACGACTGGAGTTCCATGAGGAGAGGAACTGGGGTGGATATGACCCTTGTCGATCAAATCTTGGATTTTCCTATGAATCTCTTCATTTTTGAGAATAGATCTTTTGTAAATAGATGCGTTAGGTAATGAAGAATCAATAACAAGTTCAATGGAGTCTTTTACCTAACAATGCAGCGGTACTCCAATTGTTGCTTGAAATATGTTATGGTATTCCTCAAGAATTTGTTCGATCTATTGTTGTTGTCAGGATTTGCGCTGATCTGTGAGTTGACTTGTTGCTACAATCTTCCTAGAATGTTGAGGATTTATCATGATTAATGCAAACTTTTGAGCATGATTGATAAGCTTCTTTGTTTGTTTGGCAGATATCATAGCAACCATTGATGTGGGATGTCGCTTTGGTATGCCATACCATTGATTCCAGAATTTGACAATCACCTCTGAGGCCATGAATGATATGTACCATGTCGATCCCATAGTTAAGGTTTTTTGAATAGGGCATCGACTATGGAAAGTGGTGCCATGTCACAGAGCACTTCATCTTCAAAAGGATTAATGAAGTAGGAGATTCTACATTGGTATGTGATTCTTAGTTCCTATCCATCCTTCATCCAACCGATATTGTAAGGTTCAGGATGTGGAGTGGTGACAAGACCTAATTTCCTCACAAGATCTTCAGAAATTAAGTTCTTTTGGCTACCATTATCCACAATCAGATGTAATGTATTTTTCTCAACCCATATCCGTGTATGGAACATGTGCTCTCCTTCCTCCTCATCGATGACTGTTGAGGCTATCAGAGTGGTAAAGTTCGAAGCCAAGAGGATTGATGTATCTGGATTAGATTCTACTAGGTTTCTGTCAGGCAAGTCGGATGTCAACAATTTTTCCAAAAAATGTATTTTGATCTTTGAATTTTGACGTATCATGCCATAATGAACTATGATAATCACACCATTTCCCGGTAGGATCTTGTTTTTTGCGATCCCTCTTATATTTTTGAAAGTTCTTCTTTTGATGATCGAGATTTGGTGAAGTCAGCTAAGAAGGGTTCTTGAATTTGTTGGAGTCGGCTGGTGACTTCTTTACGGATGTTTGACCTATTGTCTTATTTATGAAATGTGATTTTCCTTTTTGTTTGGCTTCAATCTTGCTGGAATAATGAAATGCATCCACAATATTATTGACAGTAAAAAACTCCATCTCTTTCTAAATGCATGGGGATAAACTACTTACGTACTCCAGGACAAACAATTTCTCTTCTTCTTGGATGCCAAGTCTAGCCATGAGTCGATAAAAATCATCAGTGTAAATCTCTACAGATTGGTATTTCCATTTCCTTTGTTGTTGCCACTTCTTATACTGTTTTTCAAGATACTTGGGGGGGGGTAGAACTCCTTTTAGACATATTCGACAAATTTTACCCATCTGTCTATGGGGTCGCCTTCTTTTTCCATATTTGTCGATATATTCTCCCACTAGCAGTGTACGAAGTTTCACATCTTCAAGGATGCACTGGTGATATTTTCCACTTCGAAGAGTTGATTCACTGAGTAGTAAGATTCCAATGGTTGTACCCAATTGTCGACGGATTCAACGTCAATATTTCCTTCAACATTCGGTATGTCTAGATTCATTTGCACTTTGAAGGGGCTGATTTTATCAGAGTGAGGTCACGTCAAATATTCCCTCGATGTCGAAGCGAATAGCATGAGAATATCGTTGAATTGGATGAACATTTCGGTCCGTTGGAGAGCCAGTGATTTTTCTATAAGTTGTTTTGTCTCGTCAATTGCATTTCTATTATCTACTTCTTCGGCCATATTTTCTTAAGTCGAAGGAAGTGTCTACTTGTTTTGGTGAGTTTGCGAGAGTATTTGAACATGCATAAGTTAATTACTTCGATGAAAGTGTTGGTGTAACTTAAGCTCTGAACAAAGATCAAGATCAGATACCAATGATCCAGGTCGTTCCCAGGTGCACACTGGGGACAATAGTCAACTCAATGAGTCAGGTAGTATTATGGAAGAAGAATATAAGAAAAAACAAGTAAATAAGGAAATACACATAGGTCGACAGAAAGTACACACATAGACAATATGCAAGAATTTGAATGAATTTATTACTTCTTCTCTATGAAATATGGAGGAATCAAAATCCTTTATATTACACTAGTGTACATGGTTATATAGGATGCTGAGACGCTTGGGTGACTAACCGTTATGTTCAGTTACAAAAGAAGTTATAACTGTTCAGAATTTCAACCGTCGCATACGACTAGAAGACAGAGACATTCTATCGATGTTCAAAAGTCATGCAAAACTTGTTGAGGTTAGTTGTGTTGAGGTTTGGACTTGTTAAAGCCGATGTAGAACCTGTCGAAGGTGAAACCTATCGAAGCAATCAGATTATTCAAAGCAGTCGAAGTGCTAGAATTTTTTGAAGCTCGACAACCTAACAATTGCTGGTTGGATCAGAGTCCATTGGCTACCATCTTGGTCTTGTAGATCCACTTAATTGAGTTTATTCCCTTAAGAATATGTGCCAAATATGAAGTGTTGTTGTTCATGAGGGATTGATACTCCTCATCCATGGAAACTCCCCATTATGGATTGCTAGAGGATTATGCAAGGGTTTTCAGATCAATAGTAGACACCATATAGAAATGTGTGGGAAGAAATGTATATTTGGATGCAAGTGTATATGCCATTGCATGATACTATGAATGGGTTCTTTGTGCATCAGAAGGATCACCCATGAGTTCCCTTATTGCTTCAAGAGTTTGTTTTTCCCAATGAGGCTAAAATTTAGGTAATGTAATACTCTCTTCTTCATTTTCCTCAATGTATTATTCATTTGAATCTAAATATGCATTCAAATATGAAATTTCAGCTGATACATCAGAAACATCATGATGCATGACTACTTATGCATTTGTGGGAGGAGTAGTTGCATGCACATGGAATTATTCAAGCTTCACTCTTATTTCAATGCAATTATTTTTAGCCTTGGTATTTAGTAACTTGTATCCCTTTAATCCTAATAGATATAATACAAAGTTGAGATCCTTTATTTATGTATCCAATTCCCTCCTTTTCTTGGAAGGTATGCGAGCCCATGCATGAGATCCAAACATCCTAAGGTGATTTACTCTTTTTTTCACCATTCCCTACTTCATATGGAGTATCCCTTTCACACTCTTTTGAGGAACTCTATTTTTAATGCAATTAAAACAATTTATGGCCCCAACCCATAATTTTGGAGCAAGTTGCTTAGACTGTAACATGCAGGTGGCTATTTCATTCAATATTATATTCTTCCTTTCTTAAACCCCATTATGTAGTGGAGTATAGAGAATGCTGTGTTGCAACTCTTTTCAATATGTAGAACATAAATGTTGTACATATTTATTGACATACCCCCCCATTGTTTGTACGAAGGATATTGATTCCCTTCCCTCACTATTTCTCTGCAAGTGATTTGAAATCTTGGAGAGATTCATATACATCATCTTTGTGTTTGATAAAATACACCTACATGTATCTTGAATATTCATCAATACAAGTCAATATATATCCATAATTGCTCATTTACAGGTGGGTAAATGGTCCCATATTGTCTCTGTGTACTAATTCAAGAGGGGACGAGGCTCTCCAAGTATTCCTTTTCTAAAATATTTCTTCAGAATGCTTACCAAGTGTGCATATTGGGCATACTCCATTAGAATATGTGATAATAGGAAGCCTTATCATCATTTCTTCCTTTCTTAGTTTTTGCAAGAAAGGGTAGTTGAGGTGGCCAAACCTCTCATGCCATAACCTACTAACATCATTAGACTGGATTAGTATATATTTTTTTGGATATTTAGGGAAAAAGTTAGGGAAACATACAACTTTGATGTGTGGTCTTCTTTCTCAATTGTAATCTTTGACCCATCAACCATGTTGGATATGATTATCGAGTCTTTAATGAACTCAAATTGCTTTCCATTACTTGAGTGAGTGGTTTGGTATATGGAAAGAAGGTTCTTGGAAAAAGAGGGTACACAAAGCACATCTTGGAATTTCCTATCCTTTTGTTGAATGCCTCCCTTTCAACATACCTTGATTGCAGTATTGTCTCCCATGAGGACCTAATGATTGATTCATGGTTTAATTGAGGTGAACATGTCTTAGATGAGGTAATGTCATCAGAAGCCCTAGAGTCAAGGATAAAAGAAGTATATTGTGAATCTGAAATTGTCATGAGTGCATGTCCTCTTTTGAGAGGAGGTCATTCACCTCCTTCCTTGCACTTTTTGTCTTCGTTTTATTAAAAAATTATTATACCTTCAATCTTCTTATTTATGTGGTACTTTATTGAAATATACACATAATGGAATATCCTTCTCAATATTTCATTCTTTGGAGTTCATCTTATCATGTCAAGACTTTGTATTTTGTTATTTTTTACCCTTGTATGGAGGCTTTTGCTTTGTTTCTTCCTTCTTCTTCGCATTGGCAGCAAGTGCACGTGCCATTTAGTTATTTTAAAGGCCCATTTGTGTGACCTTGTATTTTATTGAAGGATGGAGGAAACAAATGTGTCCAAAGTAAGAATGGTGAAAGAGACTCCAAAAGCCAATCTCATTGATTGAAATAAGAGGACAAATAAACTATAATATGCTACCAATTTAGAGAAAATTGAGAGGACCTTCCTTCTTGATCTTACACATCTTAAGATGAAGTAAAATGTCCTTGGAATTGGTGAATAATAATTGTATTAAATTGAATTCACTAGGTATTAAATTCATTAGTTCTACCTCCAATTTATGGACCCTCATCTCATATTGCATTCCAAAGAGAGTGGATAGCTTGGTCCAAATTCTAGTTGGAGTATTATCACCTTTAGCTTGATAGAACAGGTTTAGAGAGACTGAATAACATATAAACCAAATGATGCATCCATCTTGTTCATGTTTTTGGACTTCTCTATGGATTAATTTCTTTTTCCTTGGTTCCCATTGTTATCCTATAGAGTCCCTTCATCCTCAAGAGCATCTCTACTCTTGATTTACACTCAAAATTGTTGAAGGGAGTGAGAATATATTGAGGAGAGAGATCCATTTCTGAAATAGATGTGATTTTGATGCCTCCAATATGAAATAAGTCTTGATTTCCTACAAAACTGGTATAGTAACTCACTTACAACCCATATGGCTATAATACCATATAGAATTTTTGAGAATATAGATCTAAAATCTAAATGAGAGAGAAATACATGTGCAAGATATAAAACATGCAACAAAATCATGTAATTAATGAGAAAAAAAATGAAAAGAAGGATAATAGATATTTAACTAAACATAAATGTTTTGATTGCATCAACTATACAAAAGTGAATAGTCGATTACATAAAGGTATTTCCAATTAGATATGAGGATATTTGAATTTCTCAAGTAATGCATGATATCCTACCTACACTTAAATAGAGCCAAAATACCCTTATATAGCCATGCACACTCTCTAACATGAGTTAACTAACCCATGACCACTTTAAGTGGGCCCTAAGTGGTCTTATCTCCCTACATACTAGGAGAAACATATTGAACATGACTGAAGGCACATGCATGAGGTGTGCATCCCTAAAAAAATTCAATTGATGTGCTAGTGGCTTAAACTAGACATTAGTTCCTATTAGGACTTTGAATAGTGGACCCCCCCCACCCCATGAATTACTCCTTAACTCAATTTGCACTCGAGATTTCCTAAAATCGGGAAAATAATATCCTGATTAAGGAATGTTCAATGTCGGCTAAAACTATACATCTTTGAGCTCTATAAATGGAAGTTGGGTTACAAATAAAAGTCTAGGACCCTAAGAGCTTAAGAGGAATCTATGGGGTGAATTAGAAGGCCAAATTGGATGTGATTTGGACCTATATGCTCATGATACCATTACCTAAGTCCCTAGGTGAGAGAGTTTGCAATGGAGAGGGTTATTATGTTAAAGATCCTCTCAAACCAAAGAATAAATCAATGTGCACAAACCATATGTGCACTATCTATTCTTAGTTTTATCATTACACCCATTACTGCTTGGATCTTCCAAGGTTATATACTACTCTTACTACTATTCATCACACTTAGAAAACTCCCTTGAAGTCTATTTCCATTAACTCCATTCGACCTCTCAAGTGACACCTCCCCCCCTCAATGTTCGATATGTAGACATATTGTTCATATGTTACACCAACACATGGACATAATTCAACCTACCATAAAAAATTGATCTCCCACTCTGTTATAAGCCAAAATGGAACTTCTCCGTTCGAGTGCTGACATTCATAATGTCGGTACACAAAAGGACAATTTGGATTGAAGTGGCCAAAAAATTATAGATGTGCATGACCTTTGATGCATTATCTTCATACCAGCCTTATATATTTTTATTCTGAGTATTGGTATGCATACGCAACTATGTGCATTGCAACTCGTGTGTCATATGCGACTATGTGCATTGCAACCCTCATATACTTGCATACGCAAGCTCCCTTCGAGAAACACGCATGTCATACATGAGTTTCCTATATTAATACCCGTGTATACATTAATTTGATATTAAAAAATATAAATCGAGATTAGATGAGATCATTTGGGTCCTAATCCATAACTATACCAACTATCTCAACCATCCCAACCTTTGAAACCACTCTATTTATCAAAGTATAAATAGAGGCCTTGGGGTGGGGCTAATCAATCAATTTTTGGAGAGAAAAGTTATGCTGGTGGTATATCTTCAGAGTCTTGGAGCAATAGAACTCAGAGTCCTCGGTTGCAAAGGAGTCCTTGTGTCAGAAGCTGGGTTGTATTCTTACCTATTCACCTTTTGTTAATAAATAGAATTCTTCTTCTAATCTTGTATTGTATTTATCTCATGTATATTGGTTTAATGAATATGTTCAATGCTGTTATTAATATAATTTTCATCTAACCTTTGATTTATATATATATGAGATATTGATTGAAGAATTGGCTCTTTGCAGGTGAAGAGAAGCATCCCTACACCCTTCGTAGAAGATTGGAATGGGAGAAGATCAAGCTTGGATCAACCATCGTTAATCGGGTAAGTCAAGACTTTCTTCCTATTCTCTTTCCATTCTCTGTAAAATCTAATTGTCTACAAGCATAGTAGTTATTTGGTAACCCCAGACCCTAGGTTACAAGGGTGAAATGTCATGAACAATAGAATTGGAAACTCGGTTGGGGAGCCCATCCTACTGTGGGTTTATTCTGTAAGTTCTTTATCGGTCTTTTCTCTATTTCTGATTCTGAGTGTGGTATTTTATCTTGATTTTAATTCATAGTGTAGTGTGCCTAGAAGCCTTTAATTTTTTTCTTTTTGAATTTTTGTTGTTGTTGTATACGTGGGTTGTTGTCATATACAGTCGCGTATAAAAACTTGTATATGTGGGTTTCTCTATAAGACAATCGTGTATGGTACGTGGGTTTCCTACATACACAGTCGCATATATCTTGTGGAAGAATAATTTTTTAGTAGGGTTGGCTTATCCCTGTTGTGTTTGATTTTTGCTTGCTTGGGAGTCTTCTGATTCTAGCATGACTCTGTGAGTCTAAAAGTCTTATGTCACACCTTGTGCTTGTTTTCAAGCCTTTGAGATTTCTTGGTTTCAATTTTCTTTCATCTCGTAATTCAAAGTTGGTCCTCCTGCTTGGTTGATGAGTTCAGTGCTTTGTGTCTAGGTCAGTGATAAGGACTTTGGATACTTTATATTGTGTACTGCATTTTGTAGTGTCAGGGTAGCATTTGTTCTTTTGTGAGTCTAGTGGACCTTTTTGGTTCAATAGTCTCTCCAAGTCATTTTTTCCGAGTCTTCCTCTTGTTTGGTTGAAGTGGGTTATTTTGGGTCCTTTATACTTCAGTTTACTTATTATCTGCTCTGATTATTCAAACTTGCTAATTTTTTTTTTGCATTTAGTTGCATTGTAGTTTTTGAAGAATTTGGAAAAAGTGAAGAAAAAAATATTATACTTTTTCATTTAGTTGCACTTAGTCGTTTTCTTAAATTATAAAAAGAAGTCTTAGTTTTCTAGCACTTAGTTTCAATTTCATTATCTTACATTTACAAAAAAGAAAAGAAATCTGGTTTAAGTAGTTGCAATTTCCTTTGGAATTTGCTTTATACATCATCTTACTTTTTCTTATCGATTCTATAACATCATAGTCTTTCACGCCATTTACCTTCTGACTAAGAACAACCCTTAAAATGAATGATATAATTTAAAAATTATTAGTAAGTTTTATTTTATAGGCTCATACACCAACTAGCTTAGGATAGATTTGTGGAATAGCAATTTAACTCTCCACATGTGTTTAAATTCAGATGTAGTTGGCCAATTGTTAAGTAAATTCTCTTATATGTTGATTGTATCTGGGAAGCTCCTCTCAAACTGGAGTTAAGCACGAGACCACATGGAGGCTTGGACCGAGGAGATAACCTTCTAATTCCTTGTCAAAGTGTAGAACAATGTTTTTGCGCATTTGGGGATTGTTTCTTAGACAGGGTTTCGGGATTTACTACCTTGCCCATGTGTACGAACCAGGATTGCGACCGTCCCCCCGAGACTGTCAGTATAGTTGCGACAATGTTTAGTTGCTTTTGACATATAGGGTTTATACAAAGGCACACCGAAAGGTTATTTATGGTTAACCTTGGACGGGATTGGAAGGTAACCATTGTAGAAAGTGTGGGAGGGTGGTGGGTGATTCCTCCACTTATGCCTAAGAACATCTCAAGGACTCCAAGTAACTGTCTTTCAGCTTTCTTATGGAAAGAATATCTTATACCCCTTGTGTTTGTTGTGGCTTCAGGAAATTTTGTAGTGATTGCTCTGTGGTTTGTTTGTGTTTAGCTGATCTTAGGGTGTGAAGAGTCAAATTTTCAATCATGGAGGACCAACCTCTTAGAAGGTCAAGAAGGTTGCAAAACCTTCCTCCATTTACTACAGTGGAGCCTCCACTGCCCCATCAAAGGAAGAGATTAGACACAGGAATTTCTTTCGAATTGGTAGGAATTAGTGAAGTTCCGGGTGAACCAAAACATAGGGAAAACTAGGTTGATACAACCACAATAGAGATAGAATACTTGCAAGATGACGAGTTTTCAAGAAATTTTAATTCACCTCTTAGTGACCTAAATGATCCTGTGATCATCCAGGTTCGTCGTTTCAATTCACCTATGATTGGTGTTCTTGTGAGCAGACTAATGTCTAGTGCAGGAGAATGTCCTTCTACCCCCATTTCAGCTATTTTGGCTGAAGGAGTGCCACCTCCCCTGGTTGGTACACCTAGAACAAGTATACCTACTACTCCCTTGACTCCACCCACTAGTACAAAATGAGGAATTAGCTACTAGGTGACTAAAAATTCTAGTCACCACAGGTTTTCCAAGTGATTTACTACTAAATATGAGCAATTTTGATTGACTCAACTATAAACGACTAAAATTAACGACTAATTTAGTCACCAGTTAACAAATATGACTAGGTAATAAATGACAGAGTTAAAAATGACTAAAATAAATGACTAATTTAGTCATGACATAAAAAATGACTAGCTAGAAGAATATGAATTAGTCATTTATGTTAGTCATTTTTAATTGTGTCATGGAAAATTGCAAATTTGGCAATGAAGTGTAATTTTTGTAAGTTGTCTACCTTCTATTAGTAATATTAGTGCCATGCACCTCGATCTTCATAGATCCAACAAAGCAATTGCATGAACTTTTAGCCTTATGGGGATTTTATGGTTCGCAAAAAAAAAAAATCTCTAGCTTTCTATTTTTGGCGAATCAAAGGTCATGATAATTGATTGGGCCAGAGGTCTCACCAAGTTGCAGTCACTGAGTTATATATGATTGTTTATTGAAAAGGATTGGGCTCCTAAAGAATTGTTTTCTTTCTTTATCCTTCAAGTACCTGTACACGGAGTTCAATTATGA
>LPNX010088742.1:379880-405908 GCA_001517045.1 Pseudotsuga menziesii | reverse complement strand
AACTCACTGAACCCCTCCTAGGTAGGGTGCACTTCTCCATGGACAAAAAATAGGTCATGTGGAGCCCAAGATAGAAAGCAATGGAACCTTCTCAAATAATGCATGATCCTCCCGATGATACCTTGCTTTGGTCAACAAGTCCACCCAAAATTGGACCTAATTGTTGGATTTATTGGAATGAGTTGAGATTAGATTCCAACACTGTTCACCATAAAGGGTATCTATATATATGACCAAATCCCAAAATGCAGAAACCCTATTTATGACCTATTTTCTCACGGTCTTGGATCACCACCAAATTTGTTTCCCATGTTGTACTCAATACAGGGTATTTAAAAATATAATTACTTTTGCATGTGCAAAAACCCTAATTATGACCAAAATTCGACTTTTCTCTGATTTGCACCAAAATTAAGCCATAATATCATCTCCATTAAGCTATCCAAACATGTGATATGATTTCATGAAAGATGAAATCCCTAAAACAGATTTTCCAAGATTGCAAATCTTGAAAATTTGATTTTACCCTTTTGGAGTCTTCATCTTCTCATGCATGCACCAAAGAATGCATGTGATCTGCCTGCCTAGAGATTCTACTGAACTCTGAAAATATCTGAACTGAGGTACTTAAAATCATTCCCTTGTGTGAACTGTTCTCTTAGGAAAAACTCATCTGAAGATCAATGCAAGAAAACTCTGGAAATAAAAATAACATGAGGACATGAGAACAATGTCCTTTTCCTCTTCCATTTATTAGCTATTGGTTCTTCTTTTCTTTATTCTTCTTCCCATGACTGTTGGTTCAGGTGGGAATGGCTCTTCAAGGTTTCAAGCTTGCAGCTTCCAGCCATGGATTCGCGGGACATAGGTTGCTTTCCCTATGGTTATTACACAGGTTGTAGAGAGGTGTAAAAGGCTAGTTTGTCTCCTTCCAATTAAAAGATCCTTACAAGGGGTATGAAGGTGTCAAAATACACTGAATTATAGGTATACATTGTTTCCTATGGTTTAGAAGAGTTAGTTAGGGGTGGAGTAAATATAAGCAAAGGACAAGGTACCCACAAACCATTGATGCTGAAACCACTGCTAATGTATGCACAATAATTGATAGTGAATCAATCAGGATTCATCCTGATCACAAAATGTACTCATGAATGTGCTGCAACTTGACAATGAAGCTGCCTAGGGTAAATTCACTGTTAACAAGTCTGGAGATGTTTTATAGGGCAAATTCACTGTTAACAAGTCTGGAGATTTTTTCTATTTTCAACACATACTGTGCAAGATAAGTGGCATAACATATATTTGACCACCGACTTTAGAATGTCTAACCTCCTTTTTTCCATTGTTTTTGTGGTAGTGGCTACTATTACCTTATTCCCGTTTTTCTTTCTTTTTCGTATTCTCACATCTGTGTCTTTCACTTTCATTTCCACTTTAGATAAACTTTCAATTGTGCTTGTATTCAGGTCTCATTCTGTGCAAATATGTACCTCTCCTTGTTTGCTTCACACCAACAGTTTCTCTCCCTTCCATGATGCTTTTGCAGTGTCAATGGTCTATGAGTTCTATACACCTATGTTCCTGTCATGACTAAGATTGTGTATAATGTGCATGTTTTTTTCATATCAGTGAGATCTATACTCCTGCATATTTTTAGAATTAGCTTTTTCCAGTAGATATATTTTCTCGATCATACTGAATCTGAATCCTAATACATAATTTCATATATGGTAACTATGATATCAGTGCTCACTAGTCTAGTCCCAGCCAGAGTTCATGAGAGCTATAATTTTGCACCATGGTCCCTAGTATGTGCTGTCTCCTACTGCCTCCACTTCCAACATATCTTGAGTTGTTCACCTGATTCTCTGAATTCGGCTTGAAAAGTGTGCCAAACGTATCCGGATTATACCTTTGTAGTATATTTGGATAGAGGAAGTCTTGGTTTCAAGTTTTCAACATGCTTTGCAAGTCAGTTATGATCAAAGTTGTTTTGTAAAGTTAGCAGCATGTTTGTGCAAAAACCAGTGTTTGTTTGTGATATTATCCATAGTTATCTGTATCATTTGTACTGGCTATATTGTAGACATTAACTTGATACTTTTGGTTGACAGTTAATTGTAATATTATTGTCATATTTATCTGTATTGTTTAAGAAGTTAATTATTGCTAAGCTTTAGGAAAAGAACTTGTCTACAGTGCATGTGCTTGTTTCTTCTCATTAAGTATTTGTTTTTTTTTGTAGGCGATTGTCACTATTGCTAATGAAGATGGTAACTATTTGCAAGAAGCATGGGAACATATTTTAACATGTGTTTCACGTTTTGAGCACTTGCACCTGCTAGGAGAGGGTGCTCCTCCAGATGCTACATTCTTCGCAGTACCTCAGAATGAATTAGAGAAGGTGAATCAACCAAAATCATCCATTCTTCCAGTCCTCAAAAGGAAGGGGCCTAGCCGGTTACAATATGCAGCAGCTGCTGCTCGACGTGGATCATATGATAGTGCTGGTGTTGGGGGTCATACTTCAGGAGTAGTTACAACTGAGCAGATGAACAATTTGGTTACCAATTTAAACATGCTCGAACAGATTGGAAGCTCTGAAATGAATTGGATATTCACGCGAAGCCAAAGGTTGAACAGTGAGGCAATAGTTGATTTTGTAAAGGCACTTTGCAAGGTTTCTATGGAGGAGCTAAGGTCTCCAACTGATCCTCGTGTTTTTAGCCTTACTAAAATTGTTGAGATTGCGTAAGTATATAGCTTGATTTGAATATCAAATCTTTCTTTTTCCACTCATTTACTATGTTTTAAACTTTTATGTGGCAGTGTTTTGTTTCATACTGCATGTTTGCTTGTGCAGGCACTATAATATGAACCGCATTAGGCTGATTTGGTCTCGCATTTGGAATGTGCTCTCTGATTTCTTTGTTACAATCGGATGTTCTGAAAATTTATCTATTGCTATTTTTGCAATGGATTCCCTGTGACAACTTGCTATGAAGTTCTTAGAACGCGAGGAGTTGGTGAATTACAACTTCCAGAATGAATTTATGAAACCATTTGTCATTGTAATGCGGAAGAGCAGCTCTGTAGAAATTAGAGAACTAATTATTCGATGTGTTTCTAAAATGGTTTTTGCTCATGTAAATCATGTCAAGTCAGGCTGGAAAATCATCTTCATGGTATGCTTCAGTTTCATTATTCTGTTTCATAGATCCATTTTTTATTCTTCATTTTTTTTCTTTAAAAGTATAAGAAGTCCTTTAAGAATCAATAGTATATGCATTTTTCTGAGTTGATTACTGTCCAGAGATGGAATGCTGTCATGTTATACTCTCTTAACTTGACCTCTGATCCAGGTGTTCACAACAGTAGCCTATGATGATCACAAGAATATTGTACTCTTAGCATTTGAAACAATTGAAAAAATAGTGCGGGACTATTTTCCTTACATAACTGAAATAGAGACAACAACGTTCACAGATTGTGTGAACTGTTTGATTTCATATACAAATAGAAGATTCAACAAGGATGTTAGTTTGAATGCAATTGCATTCCTTCGGTTTTGTGCTCTAAAACATGCAGAGGGTGAACTTGGTTCCTCTGCAAAGAACAAGGAAAAGTCTGGGAAGCCAGTTTCTGAATATAATTTTACAGCACATGTGAAGCACATGCAGATCCTCAATAGAATTACCTGTATGCTCAAAAAAGATCAGCAATCAGACAGCTAAACTAACAAGATCTACAACTACGAATCAGTATTTTTTTTAAAAAAAAACTACACCACCGTCGCTTAAGCGACGGTTCTCCATGTCGCTTAAGCGACGCTTATTGTTTATATCCGTCGCTTAACCGACGGTTGCTGATGTCGCTTAACCGATGCTTAACCTTATATTCGTCGCTTAACCGATGGTTCTTATCAGCGCTTAACCGTCGCTTAATCTTCATATTCGTCGCTTAACCGACGGTTCTTATCAGCACTTAACCGTCGCTTAATCTTCATATTCGTCGCTTAACCGACGGTTTCTCATGTCACTTCACCGACGCTTAATCTTCATATTCTTCGCTTAACCGACGGTTTCTCATGTCGCTTAACCGACGCCTTTCATTTAACCGATGGTTGCTAAGGTGTCGCTTAAACGGCGGATTAAACAAATGTCGGATAACCGACAAAAGGTTTCCAACGCTTAAAAAAAAATCAAAGTGTCGTACATGCGACAGGGAAGTGTCGAAAATCCAACATTACGGCCGTCGGATTTTTGGTCGAAATGTAGTAGTGTAAATTTGTTTGAATATCATCATTGTCAAGAAATAACAACTTCTTAAAGGGTGCTAGCTCAATGGTAGAGCACCTGCCTAATTATAGGCAGGAGGTTGGTGGTTCGATTCCTCCGTGCCCTATCATAAATTTGTGACTACAAAAACGACTAAATTCACATATATACGACTATTAGTAGCTAATTTCTCGTATCTTAGTTGTATTTAGCTTAGTCATTAATATGTTAACATCTAGTAGTTTATTTAGTCATATATTTGGTCATTAATGGTTGCAATCAGTGACTAAATCAGCGACTAAATCAATGATTAACTCAGTGACTAAATCAATGACTAAATCTATGACTAAATCATTAACTATCAATGACTAAAACAATGACTAAATCATTGTCTATCAATGACCAAATCAATGACTAAATCAATGACTAAATCAGTGACTACTAAGTCAAGCTATTAATGACTAGTGAAATACGACTAGCTATAAGATAGTGGTAATTTGCTACTATTAGTCACCGACTCAAAAATAGTCGTTTATAGCCTGATTTTAGTCATTTTTTTAGTCATTAATTTCTCATTTTCTACTAGTGACCTAGTCAGGTGGTTTAACTACCAGCTTCCACAAATGTGGCAGGCACTTCTTGTGGGGTGGTCACTGGGATTCATAGTGTACCTTTTACTTCACCTTCTTTTGCACACACTACTCAGATTGGTCCTGTTGGATCCTCTTCATTTCTCCAGGGTTTTACTTGGAATGGGGGGCACATTCCCCCATCCACTCCATATGTAGGCCCCACACCTACATATGGAGGGGTGCAGTTTGGAAACACTAACCCTTATGGTCAAGCATTTCAAATGCTGGTTTCGGCTTCTTTCATGAGCTCTCCTTTCTTGCTTTTTAGCAAAGGGATACTTGCTCCTATTTTCCAAACTCCACTTTCAACTGGAGCATCTTTAACCACATACACTACACCACATATGAACAATCCACTGGCTTATGGGTGGAATCCTTTCCAAAGTGGTCCGACTACTTTGCAATCGATAGTTGGGGGCACCCCTGCCTTTACTTTTGGGAATCAGGGGGTGTTGTTTAGGATTAAGCACCCTTGTAACCTAGGGTCTGGGGTTACCAACTTACTACTAAGATTGTATACAATCAAATTTAATAGAGAACAAAAAGGAAATATGAAGAAATTCTTGAATTACCCGTTTACCGATGGTTGATCCGAGCTTGATCTTCTTCCATTCCTCTTCTCTTCAAAGCTTCCAGGAATGCACCTCTTTCACCTGCAAAGAGAATATTCTCAAGTACGATCTCATGCATGTATATATAAGAGGTTAGATAAACAATATGTCCAATACATAATCAAATATATTGATTAAACACGATACATGAAAGAGACTCAACACAATGTTGGAAGAAGAATTCTCTTTATTAACAATCAGTGAATGAGATAAGAGTACAACCCAGCTTCTGAGACAAGGATTCCTCTACAACCAAAGTACTCTGAGTTCTGTTGCTCCAAGAATTCTGAAGATATACCACCAACATAACTTTTCTCTCCAATATTGATTGATTAATGCCCTCCCTAAGGCCTCTATTTATACTTTAGGAAACAGAGTGGTTTCAAAGGTTGGGGTGGATGAAACATTTGGGATAGTTAATGATTAATACCCAACTAATATCAATTAATCATGTTTTATTATTTTTAAGGTTGAATCAAGATGTATGTGAATATTGTTATATGCAACCCGCGTATGAAACGTGAGTTGCTTAAAGGAAACCAGCGTATGCTGATGTACACAGGTTGCAATGTAGATAGTCGCATACAGTACGTGAATTGAAATGGATATAGTTGCGTACATACGCGAGTTGCAATGGATATAGTTGCGTACGTACGTGAGTTTCAATGGAGATAGTCATGTATGCAAATCAGCACTTAGAAAAATTATATGGCAAGCTGGTTCAAGGGAAAATGCATCCCAAGTCATGACCATCTATAGTGTTTTGGAAAACTTCAATCCTAAAATGTCCTTTTTTGTACCAACATAAGGAATGTCGGCATTCAGATGAAGAAGTTCCATTTGGGTTGATAACAGATGCCCCATAATGTGTGAGGTCAGAGGGAAATGATGGCTGAAATACATTATAATCATTATCTTGGGGAACTCAGAAGTCCAATGGAGCAGAGGTAGTACGTGAAACAAATACATAATAATGTCATATGCAAATTCATATATGAAGATGCTATGTTCAATATACTGGAACGCTAGCTCCTTTACAATATTTGAGTACATCAAATGATACAGGTACAATACCATGTATATTACAAAGGTGGATCGAAGCCACTATATACAATAATGATGAGTCTTCAAAGATCTGTAAGTTGTGTAAGTGATCACAACATAATATTATGCAACTTAGTCCATAGATATGAACCTAATGTCTTCATAAAAGATCTCAAAGAACCAATACAATCAAAGCCATGTGAATAGATGTTATTGAAGTCAAACATGGACAGGATTCAACAAATTGTCAACCAGTAGGTGATAATTGACAATTGAAGCAAAGGAATTCACCAATAATGAAAGTGAATCCTAAGGTATGATCATCAAAACTCTAGGTCTTCGTCATCAGAAAGTGTTGATGAGAAACCATACTGTGGTGAGGAAGGCAATAGATCCTCCAACGGATCACAAGAGTGACTAGGAACTGGGTAAAGGAAGGGAAACACAAGTAATAACAGATAGTACAATGATGGAATCAGAATATAGATCAAATACGGGGTTAAATCCTTGAACAGTGAGCCCAACACAAAGATGACCCAAGGCAGCTTTTAACTTTGCAGATAGTACAACTAGACTTATCTGTCATGTAGGAGACATGATTAGATTCCCTAGGTATAACTGACAAGAGTAGGAGTTAGAAACTCAAAGTAATAACTGAACTAAAAGTGAACACTGAGACATGAGTATCAAAAAAGACAGAGAGTGCTATGTTCAAGGAAGACATGCTGTCACTAACTGAAAACCAAAAGAAAACTTCTTCCTTATCTTTCCTATTAAATTTTAACGAGTCCAGGAAAGTCAATTCAATTCTCTCTTCATTTTTTGACAAGATTGAAGAGAAGAGGGAATAATTCTTAATAGTGTCATTGATTCATGGATTTTATGAGCCCAAACTAGTACATGCTCACTTGGTGTTTTCATGTTTAGAGAGTTTGAAAATTCCGAAGAAGACTCCAAGGGGGTCCTTTTTCATCTAATTTATTCTCCTGAGGCTGAAAAACTATAAAACATACCACAGAAGAACTCTCTTAACTCCCATAGAAGAAAAGGTGAACATTTTTTGTACTTAGTCAGGGAGGTACGAAAAAGGTTAAATTACCACCTACCCAACACTCATTCGAGAGCAACATATAGCTTGAGTTTTACGAGTGTGAAGGAAAGTAAGATCACTTGGAAAGATCCATTTGAGTACGAGAAATGGGGCTTACAACAATAAACTCTATGTTTTGTTCTTGGTGTTTAACGAGCATGACAAAGACATGAAGTACACACGGGGGCTTCACTTGTTGATCAATATCCTACCATGTTAGTTCATATTGTGGGCTTTAAATTATTAAAAATTGAACCAATATATTGCAGGTATTGGGGGGGTGAGGGGTTTAAGATGGGGGTGTGTAGGGTGGTTTATAAGGATTGAGGTATAAAAATGGGAGGGGAGGAGGTTTTAAGTATTGGGAGGGGGTTTCAACAAAAAGATTTTGGGTCAATATCTCTGGAAATTAAGGGTATTCTTTAATATCTCATGATCGCACGTGCTATGTGAGATGTTCACTAAGTGAAGTCGCCATGGAAGTACACTCGAAATATTTTTCATGTTTAGGTCTAGAGCATGAAAAAGAGAAAACTGAGCTCATACTGGGTGTTCCTTTTCTGTAAATTTAGTCCCTCAGGTCTAGAAAAGTGATAAAGCTATACCTGAGAATACTCTTCTCAATTCCATAGAAAAGAGGGTGATCCTTTCTCGTATTATTCCACATGGTCCGAGAAAGAGATAACCTACCACCAATGCGAATTCCCATTCAAATATTCTTAACGAGCTTGAATGGACAAGTTTACTCGGTAGTCAAGTCTATTTTGAGGTGTTAGACCTAGGCCTAAAGAAACTCCATAAGGATGGGGAGTCTTATAAAGGGATAGCTTGTAAAAATAGACCAAAATGAGGCTCAATTTGGTGTGAAAAATAGCTAAGAAGAATCCCCTGAACCTATGACAGTTGTAGCATGAGTATCGAAAGACAATAAGTGTGTTCTAAGTGAGGATACTCGTGTGAGGAAAGTCCTATCCATGGAAGAACAATGGCATAAACGAGGTACTAATGGTTAAAAATACCATACTCTGTGGTCAAACTGTTAATGCGAGGATTAAGATGGATCAGGTATAAATGCAAAATGCAGGTGAAATGACCAAAAACCATCCTATATGAGTGAAAAAACCACTTTAAAACGACTATAGACCTGTCACATTGAAGAAAACGATATGGCATTAGTTTGATTTTATATAAAAAATATGAACTATAGGGAAAAAACCACTTTGAAAATAATATTTCTATAAATAGTTCAAAATATAAATAAAGACTCATCATTTGATTTTTTACCCAAAATAGACAAGTTTTACCTCTACCTTTGATTGCTCGGTGTGGATGACTCGGTGGACAATTCTTGAAACTGCAAGTGCCAGGTAAAACTACAATCCATGCTCTTTCATTTGATCCAAGCAAATTTAATTTTTTAGAAAAAATTTCATGTTTTCCAACATCCTTAAAGCATGAACGCTGTGTACGCGGGTATGGCATATCAACAGTCGTGTACATGCGTTCTATATGTGGGTTTCTAGAAGGAAAGTCATGTACAGTACGCGACTTGTCCAAAGGACAGTCACGTACACTGCTCAAGGTAGAAAAAGGTTATAAACGGCTTTTTATTAGATTGAAATATGGTTCTTGAGTGGAGGGAGAAGGAACATGAAGACATGGACCAAGAATCTCTACAAGATGCCCCCACGGTAAATGCTTTGCGGAAAAGTGGTTTATTGAAATTCTTCTGTACCTCACCTATGCAATCAAATGTCAGCCTATTAGAGTTTCTGATAAACTATTGGGATCATGATCTCAGTATGTTTGACCTTCAAGGTGAGTTTCTAGAGATTACTTTAGAAGATGTCTATTTTATCTCTGGTTTATCATGATGGGGAGCTCCGGTGAACTTGGAAGGTACCGGCAGAGGCAGTGACCTTCTAAGTGTATAGAACTACATAGATATATACTGCGAGCCTAGTACTCAAAAGAGGGCTAGTTGCATCCATATTGTTCATATTTGCAACTTGCCCTTATAGGTATTGGCGAGTACTATAGTGAGGGTTGCAGGGTCATCATCACTTCACCTTGCAACTCGGAACCAGATGAGCCTTGCAGTGGACTATCTATAGGGACCTCTATATGACTGGTGTTTGGGAGTAATCTCAATAATTAGGAAGCAACTCTCTGACTGCAAAAGAGGAAGGAAGAAAAATTTTGGTTATTCTAGCATATTGGTATCCTTCTTCTTTGAGAGGGTGCCCGGTTTGAGTCCTATAGTACCATTACCAGTTCGTTGTCCCCGTCAGCCTAGACTGAGTAGGTGGGGAGAGATATTCCTCTGCTAGGGAGGTGGTGGATCGTTCTAGAGCGTATACGACGATGACTTCTACTTTTAGTGGGAGCGACAGTTACCAACATTGGAGCAGTTTCCCTATGCTGGACTAGATTTCTGTGGTGACACCGACCTTGTCCTCCCTCCTGGAGGAGCATGGGGAAAGTCAGGTATTTTTGTTTTCGAATTTTAAAATTTTTATGAATTTTAATTATAAATATATATACATATGTATAAGATTTTTTAATCCTTTTTTTAAAACGTCAAAATGCAGATATTGGACTAGTCCGCCCTGCTAGGCATCCACACATGTATGTGCGTCTTGTGGTGGGTGAGGACCAGGGTTTGATTAGGGTTCTTGAGGGAAATCTAGCCAGGCTTACCCAGAGAGTACCTACATTATGTCGTCATGCAGGAGCTAGTGGTTGGTATACCACCTGTCTGGATATGCCTTATGAGGCAGGTGGTGAGAGCAGTACTTGTGTATATTGATGCCGTTGAGGTTGCTGCAGTCGAGGAGGCTGAAGAGGCCCAAGAGCAGGGTGATTAGGGTGATCAGGGGGACCAGGGTGGTCAAGCTTAGACTTAGGAGCATTTTATGGACTTTGATCCATGTTTTGTATATTTTTTGTATAGTATATAGTTATGACTGGATCTGAGGATCAGAAACTCGACTTATCTATATGGACAGATATTCACACACACACACACATATATATTTTGTTGGTTTTATTTACAAGTGTTTTGTTATGTGTCCGGTGTGTATTTTTATGCAAAATGTGTTAAGTTCCAATCCAAGATATAATTACCATATTCATTAGTTAATGAATTTCGATTTCTTGGAATATGATTGAATATAATAAACTGAAAATTTCTTTCCAATAACCTAACTTGCATAAACTGACATAGTAAAATAGGGTTCCACACTTGATAAGCTCGATTGAGCTGGGAAACCAGCAGTTGAGAGTCAAGTCAGACTTCCAGCTGAGTGATACCACATGACAAAGAATCCCATAAAAGCTTAATGACAGCCCTGTATTCAGCCACATTATTGGTAGAAGGACCTAAGCAAGCACCTCCAGAGGTGACTAGCTGTCCTAAGGGCGAGTAAATGACCCATTCAGCTGAAGCCTGATTGCAAGTGTGGCGATTGGTGCCAACAACAAAACCTACAAACAAATCAAAAGACATCTGTAAAAACCAGAAAATGGTATAAAAACACAAACCGATTAACTATTGTACATAAAATACATACAATAAAAATACAGGATAAAGAGCTAAGCCTAAGCATAATACTTTTTCAAGTAGATCCGATTTCTAGGCTCAGGCAGCTTATTCCCTTCGAAATCTGTCAATTCATATGCACCCTTCTTCAACACCTTTGACATGACATAAAGTCCTAACCACATAGACCTGAACTTTCCTGCCCTGAGGGGTTCTTTGTCCTGATCCTAGAGTAACACAAGCTCCCCTTTAGAAAAAATCCGAGGATTAACCGATTTATCGTATTGGATTTTTACCCTATTTTTATGAGCTTTGTTTGCTATCAACTCATCTCTACGCTGCTCATCTAGATGTTCTAAATGTAATAAATGTTCTTCTAGCTCAGTCGTATTAGGTATCACATGAATAACAATCTTTAAGGATGAGATTTCTCATTTGACCGAGGTGATTGCTTCCACTCCGTGAAGGAGTTGGAAAGGACAAAACTTTGTAGTAGTTTTCACATTGGTCCAATATGGCCAAAGTGCAGGATACAGCATGATGTGCCAATTGGAATGAGCTGCATTAATAGTACGTTTGAGAATAATCTTCAAAGTTTTATTTACAGCCTCGACTTGACCGTTTGCTTGAGGATAGAATGAAGATGAATGTTCTTGTCTAAACCCTAGTAAAGTGGTCAATTTAGTCATCATACTATTTTGGAAGTGAATGCCATGGTCAGTGACAATGTCTTTAGGGATACCGAATCGTGCGGTAATTTGGTTGAAAACGAAAAAAGCTGTAGTTTCCCCATCAGCTTTAAAGGTGGGCATTGCCTCTACCCACTTCATGAAATAATCTACAGCGACAATGATATGTTTGTGCCCCCCAACCGAGACTGGGTTGCACGTCATGTAATCTATCCACCACTTCGTGAAGGGGCCCACTGATATGACGGGAAATAACGGAGTAGGATGTGACCGCATCTTTATGGTGTAAAGCTCACAAGGATGACATCACTTCACGACTTCCGCGCAATATTTAAAGATCATTGGCCAGAAATAACCAGCACATAATATATTATGGGCCGTTGCTAACCCAGATAAATGACCCCCACACACTCCACTATGCGCATCATTTAGGACAGTCTTATTGCCGCCTCTCACACACCTGGGTTACATGGCAGAAATCTTCAAGCCACTCGGTGTGTCCTTGGGGGAAAGTCTCGAGTCAAGGTAGTCACCTTGTTCTTCACTCCTCTGTTTAGGCTCAACTCCTAATGAAGCCAAGGTGGGTAGACCCTATTAAGTTAATAAGGTAAAATTATTTAGTATGATCATGGTATTAAATAGTAAGTTTTTTAGGAGTTTCAATTTAACAATTGTAAACAACAAATAACATGATGAGATAATCACAAGTAAGCACGAAAATGACACCCAATCGCATATAGATTGAAATAAATAAACAGTTGACCAATGCCTTGAAAATGGAATCAAAAAAAAATTAAGAGTGCTTGCAAGTGCTGTAATGAATGTTATGCAATTGTCTCTTTGTTACTTTTAAATTAATGTAAGAAGATGAATAATTTAACTTAGGCAAGGGGACTCCAAATATACCCAGGGGGTACTTGAAGTATGTCCAAAACTAAACCGTCATGGCTACCCGCAAGGAATATGTGGGCTGAATGGAGTCTCTGAGACTATTGTTCATAATGCACCTGAAGGTGTAACAGAGATTGATGCCCCAAGGTCACTTTTTAGGAGTTCCTGCTTCCTTTGGGTATTTTTCCACCATAATGGTTTGATCGAGGCGTTGGATTTTCTCCTGATGGTTTGTAAATTTGGGGAGAGTGGATCCTAATTATTCTAGTCACTAAAGTGCTTTTGATGCAGATTGACTGATCGGACAAACCATAGCCAAGTACAGAGCATACACACTGGAGTCTTTGTTATTTTTAGTAAATTTTAAAATAGGTGTTCTTGTTAAAAAGAAAACCCTCCAGGAACCTCTTTCGAGCCAAGTGGACCTCAATCGAGGAATCAAGGAGGGGTTTATTTTATTATGACTAACAAAACAATTAATGAAAATGGAATCATTAGTCCTACAACGCATCTCTTTCCCCTTACGAGAAGTCGTGGGCTCAGTAGTATGATTACTTTTGAAATTAAAATATGGAATAATGAAAAATTATATCAAAGTATACAATCCTGCATGGCAGTACTAAACTAGAGTAGAAAAAAGGGAAGAATGCAAAAAAGTGAAATGGACGCAGAGCCCCCCTGGGGGGATGGGGAGTGGGCTCGAAAGAGCCTACTCAAAAAATATTTTATTTATTATTATTGGTTACAATATTAGCAAACTGAAATATCAGAAACCTCTTGGTCCTTATACAGGATGAAACCAAGATCTTACAACTTTCCAAAATTTTTAAATTTTAGTGAAAGGGGAGACCCCTGGGGGATTTGAACGCTCCCAAGGCCACTTTCGAACAGCAGATTCTTTTATTTTTTGTTAGACCTGTTAAAAACCAGCAAGCATGTTAGAATAAAATATTCCCAAAAGAACTTTAAGAGTACCTTTGGATCAGCGTACCTTAACTCGAAAAAAAGACTAAGTTAAAACTAGCTAAACAGGTGAAAAAGGAACCAAGAAAAGCAAGATTTTCTTGGGATCTTGGATTGATTTTTGTGCAGCCAAGGAAATATGCACTGATTTCTGGATTTAATCTTTTTTAAAATAGAAAAGGAATCTAGAGCATGCAACCTACCAATTTTCTTTAACTTGCCATGCAAAATGGACGATTTCCTTATGCTAGATCTAGAATGCTTAATGATACTTTTCAGAAATGAGATCTAGACTATGATCTTTGAATTAGAAGATATATGTAAATTTTAATTTAATATAACAGATCCAAATGATAACAAAGCTTTCAAACACAGTAACCAGGTAAGAAAATTGATTTTTTGGAGGAGAAAGAGAGAGAAAGAGTGCTGGAAGCCTGGGAATGTTGGGCCTTGGAGTCTACTTTGGTGGAACATCGAGGGACTATGTCATTCAAAATATCTTGAAGATGAGGAATATGCAAACCATTTCAACCTCTTCTACAAGCGAGATCACCTGCAACTTAGAAATCCTTGCACAAACATATGGTTAAAACATAGGTGCTGTTGGAAGAGATAATTGGAAAGCACACAATTAAACTTAAAATACATGCAACTCCAATAGATATGAAACAAGCAAACAATAAGAGCATAAATAAAAATAGAATAGACTCTTACCTTAACAAGAGGGAGCTCTATCCTTCAAGGCCAACAATTAACCAGCAAAATCAATGATAAATAACACAAATTATACCTCATAAGCATTTGACAATCACCATCCACACATGAAGAGAATTACACCATAGATCTTGCCTCCAAAGCTTCTTTATTCCAGAATAATAAATAATAACACAGTACAAGAGCAACAAAACCTCAATCCCCATTCTAACTAGCTTGGAAGAGATGATCTGAGATTTATTTATACAAAAAATAGGATATCCAGCCCAAGGGGGGTGCAAATCCCTAGGAGATAGACCACTGTAGCTGAAGGAGAGTCCATTAATCCCGATTTGAAGATGAACTGAGCTTCCATTGAGACTACTTGGAAATCGGGGGGCTGATTGATCTAACACATCAACCCACAGACTAACACATCAATCCACAGAGCTTCTAGGAGAGCCCACATGCGTGGAGGAGAGAGAGAGGGCACAATTCCCCATAAAGGATGCTGAAGTTCAACTCTGGATCTGTCCAAATCACCTCCTTCAGTCAAGGATTTGTCAGATCTAGTCAATCTGGTTTAGATCTGACTGATTTCAATCAAATCGGCTGAGAATCCACTAATCTAGGATTTTGGATTTGCTCCATTATTCATCAATTTATTAATTAAAATAATCAATAATTCATTTTGGGGGTTTTCTAACCTGAGTGATGAAAAATCACTCAAAACCTGAAAAAAGTGGATCCATGGGTTTACATGGTGCTCTTAGCTTAAAAATGAGCACCTAAATGATTGAAACTGATTATTTAGCCCACTTTTATTACAAAACCAATTTTTCCAATTAAACTATTAAAAAATAGCCTAAGTTTTGGAAAAATTAAATTTTTATAAAAAACACTAAAAAAAATAAAAAAATTAGGGGGACTTTGACATGCTCATATGACTCAAAAATAATGCCTAGCATGTTTATACATTGACACATAGACTCTAATAACCTCATTAGGCCTAAATGCCAAGCCGACCACCCCAACTTTGGAGGTATTGAGTGAAAAACTCCGAAATTATCAGTCATTTATTCAACAACCAATAATAACCAAGAGAAAAAACACCCTGGGCTGATTGGATTGATAAACAAATTCTAAGAGACTGAGTCTTCTACATACACTATCATGCTAGAACATCTAATTACAACTCCCCCATGGGGTATGAACATGTGATATAGTACAACAAACTTTCCCAGAAGCAAGACTGAAGATCTTCTGAAGTCCGAACAAGTTATCCTTGTTCGGTTCACCAGGATCACTTGATAAAAAAACACTAAGTACAACTTAGGTGGTAACAAGTCTCTGCTTCTTCGTGGGTAATACATTGACACAAAATGGAATCTACCCCCGTACGATATAAAGTATCTCCAATAATGAGGTAGTTCTTGGCATGTACACGTAGTTTACGCCGTTCTTCCCGCGAGAAGGCTGCAGGGTAGTTCAAAGTATAGAGATAGATAAGTATATCTTGGTAACAGGGGTCGGAGGTGGAAATCAAAAAGATATTCTCATCTGGGAATGAGTCTTCTTCAATGTCTACATCTTCCTCTACTAGAAATTTTTCAATGAGCTCAGCAAAAACTAAGGATTTCTTGGATTTGGCGGATTGGAAATCTAAGTCAAACTCTTGAAGAATGACTATCCATTTGTTGAATTTGCCTCCAACTATCCATTGAGACAAAACATATTGGAAAGGATTAACATCCGTCACTACCATTGTGGTCCTCAGTAAGATGTAGTGACACAACCTCTGAACAACATACACAGCTTCCAAGGCCAACTTCTCGATGTGGGAATACCTAATTTCAGGGCCATCTAAAGCATGATTGAGATAATAGATGACATGCTCTTGGAGATTATCATCCTCCTGGGCTTGTACTACCCCTATGGTCGACTCAGATGCAGCCAGATACAATATAAAATCCTGAGAGTAATCTGGCAGGCACAATAACGATGTTTGACAACAAAGATTTTTTTAATGCCTCGAATGCAAGTTGTGCAATCTCATCCCATAAAAATGGGGTGTCCTGTTTCAACAGGCGCATGAGACCTTTAGTAATCTTGGCATAATTTACAATGGACTTCCCCTGCAGGCTTTGAAGCTTCCTAAGAGAATGAGGAGGAGGCATATTTACGATGGCCTCAACTTTCAAAGGATCCACCTGAATGCCTTTGTTGGAAACAATGAATCTAAGCAATCTCTAGAGCGGCAAAGAGTTTGCTACCCAAGTAGGCAGATTGGATTCTTTTGGCTCCTCTGAGACTGTGAGAGGGACCAGAATGGGATCAACAACGGTATGAACGATAGCTTGATAATCTACTTTTGCTACTGATAAGGGCACTTCAGGTTCATGGTGGGAAGGAATAACCCAAGGATATGTTCTATCAACAACTATTGCTATAGACTTCCCTACACTAGTAGAACCTAGATAATTAACCGGAGTTGGAATATCAAATGTGCCCATCAATCATACATACATTCCAGCCCCTAAGCTCTCTGAAGCAGGTCTAACCTGATCAACTAATCGTATGGTGGACTCGTTAGTTTCCATGCGGCCTTTTCGAGTAAAACTAAGTTGGGATACGGTAACAAACTTCCCTTCATGTGGAAATACTACTACCCGAAATATAGCCAATGCAATAGCTGACATGGCATAAGTCCAACTTCTCCCCAAGCGCAAGTTATAATCCAAAGGTGCATCAATCACCTCTACCTCAATATACATTGCTTTCCCTGCCAACTTAATTTCAAAAGCCGATAGGATACTGTGTGGATGAAATGACCTTCCATCGAAAGTAGTAAGTAGGGTGTTCGACAGAACCAGCTCTGGAGATCCAAGATCTTTCCAATAAGAAAGAGACATGACACATGTAGAAGCGCCCTCGTCGACAACTTCCCTTCCAATGGTATTTCCACCATGGATGACATCTATCGATAAGGCTACATGATATGGCAGGCGAATTTTGACATTAGACAAATTAAATTTCGCCATGAGGCTCAATGAGTCCATACTTCCTAAGGCTGCTAAGAGTGCATCCCATCGGGTGGCACAACTTTGTAACACCTCTAAAGTTTACATTGCACAAGGAGTCTAGGCTAAGTCTTCAACTACATAATAGTTTGTTGCAGACCTAGCATTAGGATTGTCCAAGGTTTTCTTGAAGACACCTTTTGGTATCTTGGGAATAAGTTTGGTAGGATTCTCAATATGAGAGGGTTGGAAGTTTCGCCTATTGAATTACCCTTCTCCGAAGCCTCTTTTTCATAGTTCTTGTTCCTCGTTTGTAGTAAAGTTTTGGATCAAACCATGTTGATATAATTGGGGTTCGGAGCATTTGAGGTGCCCCCTGCTGCATTTGAAGCTGAAGCAGAATTTTGTCCTTGGGGAAAAGGATCCTTTACGATAGCCGTTTGTTGGCCTTTTAATAGCTTCTAAGCTTGTTCCATAAGGGGACATAGATGGTTCAGGTGATCTTCATGGCACAACTTACATGGGAATTTCACCTTCTTCTTTTCTTTTTTTTCCCCATCAGCATTATTTGTGGGTTTTTTCTTGTTTTGGTTTCCCTCACCCTTTTTTATTTTCTTATTTTTCCCATCGGGCTGCTGATTTCCCTTCTGAGAGGATTGTGCAAAAAAAGTTGCATTTTGGGGTGAGGGGGAAACCTTTGCTACCTCCACCATAGAATGTTTGACAAATAGCTGATGGAGCTATTTAGACAAATATTCTACAGTGGGAGAATTCACAGAACCAACCATACCGTCGGCATGGGGTCCAGGCTTAGGTTTCTCTACATTGTGCATTGGCCTCGGTGCCTCAGGGATAATTTCATATAAAATTCCATACTGAGAATATATTAAATCTAGCTACTAGGCCCTGAGGATAGCTTCCTCCTCATTGGTCACTCCTGAAAAAGATACATCCTTAGATATATACAACAATAGGGATTTAAGGAACCATTCTAATAAGAACTCGAGATGAATAGTGGCTTTGATAAGGATCTTCTATCTTCTCCACATTTGGATGTGATCTGAAATATGAGTGGACTTGTCTTTTCAAAAGGTAGACAACAAGTCTGTCCCAAAATCATATTGAACAGGAAGTTGGAAGTGACTAGGGAATACATTAGCCAAGTCCCAAAAAATATTAAACACAACAGAAGGCAATTCATTATACCAATTTGTTGTAGTACTGGTTAAATTTCTTTGGAACAGCCTCAACTGAACTGAATCCTCCTTTAGTAAGTTGGAAGAGCACCACAAATGGAAAGTGGTGACATGAGCTCCTGGATCATCACCAACTTTGCCTTGGAATTTTGGGATATCCAAGGGCAGCTTTGTAGGAACGGGTGGCCAGGCGGAGTTATGTCTCACCGGGTCATTCGTTAGTTTCAACAAATCTGGAAAATTTAGTGTTTCCAAGAAAGGGAGCTTGGGTCTAACCAGAGCACTAAAAGTACCAGTTTGTGGATTAGAGGGACTTGCCCCCATATTCCCATATGTGAAGGTGGGGTTGCCCCCTGCTGCTTCTTGTGAAGTGGTTTGGCTGCTTTGGAAAGGATTCCATCCATAATCCAGTGTATTGCTTATGTGCAGTGTAGTATATGAGGTTCTAGCTTCCCCAGTCGAAGCTGGGGTTTGGAATATAGGAGAAGGTATCCCTCCACTGAAAAGCAAAAAAGGAGAGATCATGAAAGGAGCTAAAACTGGAGTTTGAAAACCTTGACCATAAGGATTAGGGTTTTCAAACTGTAGCCCTACATATGCAGGTGTTGGGCATACGTATGGAGTGGATGGGGGAATGTGACCCCCATTCCAAGGAAAACCATGGAAAAAATCCAAGGATTCTATAGGACCACTTTGAGCAGTGTGTGCGAAGGAAGAAGGAACTCTAGGTACACTAGGAATCCCAGTGACCATACCACCAGAAGCACCTTCTAAACTTGTGGGAGCTGGTGGTTGAAGCACCTGGCTAGATGGATTTAATGGTGTAGTAGGTATACTTGTTCTAGGGGCACCTGCCGAGGGAGGTGGCACCCCTTCAGCTGGAGCGGCTGAGGTGGAAGTAGAAGAACTTTTTCCTACAGTAGACATTATTCTTCCCAAAGGGACACTAATCACAGGTGGATTGAAAGGATGAACCTGAATGATCACGGATCGTTTAAGTCAGCTAGAAGTGAATTAAAATTCCTTGCAAACTCGTCATCCTGCAAGTATTCTATCTCAACTGTGTTTAAATTAAAATGGTTTTCCCTAAGTTCTGGTTCACCCAAAACTTCACTAACTCCTATCGGTTTGAAAGAACAGTCTGTGTCCAATATTCGCCTTTGAGGGGGAGGTGGAGGTTCCAATGTGATAAGTGGAGGAAGGTTTTGCAACCTTCATGACCTTCTGATAGATTGGTCCTCCATGATTGTAAATTTGACTCTTCACCCCCTAAGGTCGGCTAAAAACACAGATAAACCACAGAGCAATCACTACAAAATTTCCTAAAGTCTCAACAATCATAAGGGGTATAAGATATGCTTTCCTGAAGAAAGATGAGAGTCAGTTTCTTTGTGTCCTTGAAGAGGTTCTTAGGCACAAGTGGAGGAATCACCCACCACCCTCCTACACTTTCAACAAGGGTTACCTTCCAAGCCCATCCAAGGTGAACCAAAAATAGCCTTCCAGTTTACGTGTGTATAAACCCTAGATGTCCAAGAGACTAGAGGCTACCTTAACTATATCAATAGTCTGGGGGGACAGTCGCAAGCCTGATTCATATGCATGGGTAAGGTAGAAAAGCCTGAAAATTTGTCTAGGACAGAATCCACAGATGCATAAAAACCTTGGTCTACATTTGACAAGGAATCAGAGGGTTATCTCCTCAGTACAAGCCTCCACCCAGCCTCGTGCTTAACTCCTATTTGGGAGGAGATTCCCAGATACTATCAACACAGAGAAGGATTTAGCTATCGATTGGCCAACTATGTCTGAATTTAAGTACTTATGGGGAGTTTACACTTCCTATCCCACAAGTATAGCCTAAGCTAGTAGGTGGATGACCCTATAAAACAAAACTTACTAATAAATTTTAAATTATAGTGTTCATTTTAAGGGTTGTTCTTAGTCAGAGGGTAAGTGGTGTAAATGACTATGATATTATAGAATCGATAAGAAAAGTAAAAAAAAAAGTGTATAAAATGAATTCCAAAGCAAATTATAACTACTTAAAGCAAGCTTCTTTTTTTTTCTTTTGTAAATATGAACTAATGAAATTACAACTAGGTACGAGAAAGCTAAGACTTATTTTTTGTAATTTTTGACATTTTATTCAAAAACTGAAAATAAAACTACAATATGCAATTCAAATACAAATGTTTCCAATGCTTTCTTTTCAGTTTTCAAACTCTTCAAAAATTACTATGCACCTAAATGCAACAATTCTTGAGTATGCTTGAATAATTAGACTATAAAGCAAGAAAAATGAAGTATAGAAAACTTATAAGAACCAAAAATCAACCACCTAAGGAAGAAACTTGGTGAACACCTATCTTGAGAAGACACAATCAATGAAATCCACTAAAATCAATAAAAGGAAAGTGACAAACCGAAACTACTTGGAAATAGTACGAGGTACAAAGTATCTAAAACCCTAATCACTTATTTAGATACACAGCACTGAACCTATCACCCAAATAGGATAATCTACCTCAAATTGCTAAAAGAAAGAAGATTCAGACAACAAAAACTCAAGGGCTTACTAAAAAGAACAAAGTATGGTGTACAAGGCTTTCAAACCTACAGTGAAGTGCCAGTACTAGAAGACCCCAAAGCAAGGAAAAATCCAAATAAGACAGGGACAAGCAACCCTACCCAAAAATTTTCTACTAAGGTATGTATGCTACTATCTAATAGAACAACCTACGTACTGTACGCAACTATTCAGTATAGAAACCCATGTATACAAGCTTTTGTACGCGACTGTGTAGCACAACAACCCACGTATAGGACAAAAAAATTTCAAAAAAGAAAAAAAGTATGAAGGTCTCTAAAACACCACTGCAAGTCCAAACCAAGATATAAAACCACACACTGAATCAGAGCAAATATTGGGTAAGCATCTACAGGACTAACCCACAATAGGCTGGATTCCCCAGTGGAGTCGCCAGTTCTATTGTTCAGGATTAAGAACCCTTGTAACCTAGGGTTTAGGGTTACCAACTTACTACTAACCTTGCAGACAATCAGCTTTAATAGAGAATATAAAGGAAATAGAAATAAATTCTTGACTTACCCATTTATCGATGGTTGATCTAAGCTTGATCTTCTTTCGTTCCTCTTCTCTTCAAAGCTTCCAGGGATGCACCTCTTTCACCTGCAAAGAGCAAATTCTCCAAGTATGATCTCATGCATGTATATATAAGAGTTTAGATAAACAATATGTCCAATACATAATCAAATATATTCATTAACCATGATACATGAAAGAGACTCAACACAATGTTGGAAGAAGAATTCTCTTTATTAACAATCAGTGAATGAGTAAGAGTACAACCTAGCTCCTAAGACAAGGAATCGTCTGCAACCGAAGGAATATGAGCTCTGCTGCTCCAAGAATTTTGAAGATATACCACTAGCATAACTTTGCTCTCCAATCTTGATTGATTAATGCCCTCCCCAAGGCCTCAATTTATACTTTGGGAAATAGAGTGGTTTCGAAGGTTGGGGTGGTTGAAACAGTTGGGATAGTTAATGATTAAGACCCAACTAATCTCCATTAATTGTGTTTTCTATTTTTTAAGGTCGAATCAAGATGTATGTGACTATTTATATAGGCAACCTGCATATGACACACGATTTGCTTAAAGGAAACCTGTCATGTCCCCTCAAATTGACCATTAAAAACTGTTGACCATGCTAAGTTCCTAGGGGCTCAAAATTGATATTAATTATTCCTCATAGGATAAATTTTGTAGTAATTAATTAAGTAAGGAGTGTATCTAAGTTTTATTTTCCATTTTGAATATTATTGCTCATTAATGAGGTGTAAATAAGCTCCCTATTCAGGTGGAGCACATTGGGAAAGTCTACTAGCCAAGGAAGGAAAGAGGAAACACTATGACAAAAGCTGTCATAGGAAACAAAGAGGAAAGTACCTAAAAGTAGGAAAAAAAATAGTCAAGGATAAAGTAGGAAAGTTTTTCAAAGGAGGGCGCAGTTGCCTCTTATGGAGCTCATAAAAGTAATAAGAGAAAAGCAGGAAAGTTTTCAAAGGAAGGAACAGTTTCCTTATGAGTCTGGAAAAGCAAAAAAGGTGTCATAACTCAAAAGAAGCAACTTTTGACTAAGAGAGGGTGCAATTTCTAATTATGAAGGAGGATTTTAACTTGGAAACAATTCCACATGGTCCTACTTGCTAAATTACCCAAAGGAGGTGCCTATGTGGCTAGGGTTATGATTTGTTTAGGGTTGACTTGCTCTCATAGGTCACCTTGGATCCTCACTTGCTAAGAAGGTCACTCAACACTCTATAAAAGGTGAATTTGACCCCATTGACTCAGTTTGGATAATTTGATATTTTTTTTATGCTATGTGAAGCATATTCTCTGAGTGTTGTGCCTTAGACCATTGGGTGATGATCCCCAAACCCCTCCTCCCTTCTCTTCCATTTCCATTTCTATCTATTGTAGGTCTATGGAGCACTAATTCCAGCCAATTAAGCTTATTCTAGAAGTATATTACAACCTCCATCAATTTTAGGTCGAGCTCCAGTGAAGCCCATGCTCCACTTATGCTCACAGCCCCTTGCTGGTCATGATTCGAGCCTCCTGCCCCTTAATTTTGGAAGCCTCTTTGTAATCGTCAGTAAATAATGTTATTTCTGTTCTGTAGTGTTAATCTATTCTGAACATTACATTTATCAGGTCGATATATCTCAGAACCAAAAGAATATTATCTCAGTTTCATAAAAAAATCATATTTCATCAGTATATGGGGCGATTGAGTAAATATGAGTATTGTAATGAATATTTCATGATGGGGAAGGGATTGAAATAAGTATTCATGTTCAGAAAGATCATATTTATCTTTTTTATAAATCTCAGGTTTCACAGAACTGGATTTAAGATGATTTAATGGTTTTTTAAAGACCCTAGCTAGATTACTAGTTTATAATAATTAGTTTTACTGAAATTGATGCAAAATAGGTTCTGTAAACTCAAACTGAGCTCTGTCAGTTCTTGTAGGTAATTAATAGTCCTACCTTCCCTTATAAACCTCCAGAAACATTTTTTGTTTGGGTCGTACCACCCTTTTGCATCCTCCTCTGCGCAGGGTTTCTCTTGACCAAAATTGCTAGAAATCCCCAAATTCACCCAAAACACCTCAAAATTTCTAGGAAATTAGAAAAATATCCAAATACATTTTTATATATTAAATTAATTCTGTAAAAAACCTATGCAATTTTCCCTAAGCCTCTGGTTGAAGCAGGCAGAACTACTCTCCTTAGTTGCACGGTTTAGCTGCCCAGAAGCGTGGTAGTAGGTTTCCGCGACGCGGATTCTGAAACCTAAATGGCACCAGATATAAATTTGTTATGGGAGATGAAATTAAATGTCTGACATATCTTTGTTTTCTTCCCACTGATCACTCTTTTCCTCTGTAAAATATCCTATAAGAAACCCTTGTTTTTGCCAATCCGAGAAGGCTCTGTGTGAACGCCTTAAATTTCAGAATTATTTAAGAAAAATTACAGAATTAAAGTGTTCAGGTATGTACACCATATTTAGGACATTACAGTGGTATCAGAGCACTTTCCTCCACTCCTGTGGAAAGAAGGCTCTCCGTTGACTAATTTTGCAGATCACTAATTAAAGCTGCAACCATGAGGGTTGTGCCAATAGTTGAAGATGATGACTTTGCTCAGTTTGTTGAAGAAGAAGAGGTGATCTATGTTAATGATGAGTTGAAAATGTCAAGAGATAATTATGGTTACTTTTATGACCATATGGAGTATGAAGAAATAAATTTGGAACTATCCATGGCTAATCCTAAGAAGGATTTAGCAAAGATGATAGATGCAGCTGAAAACTTGCCCCACCACTACAAAGAGTATCTTGCCTTGGGGGAAGTGATTTGTAAATCCATTCCTTTCAAAGATTATTTTCATTGCAGATTTGTATTTGAGATTAATAATGTAGATGATTACTCTTTCAATAGAAACAAATCATCCATAGAGGAACAAAGTTGTTCCACCTCTCTGAGCAATGAGGAGGAAGAAGAAAGAAAAAGTGAAGAGTCACCAAATCCATCAGTATGCTCAAGCATTCCGAGATTATTTGGATTTTATTCAAGAATATTATCTACAAGTAATGATCATAGTACCATTCAAGAAGGAAAAACCTCAAGTTTTTTGAAAGAAGATGCTCCAGAAGATCTTGCTTGTTTCACATTACTCCAAGAAGAGATTGAAGAGGAATGAAATTCAAGTTTCTTGGTGGGTGATCTCCGGATCACTGCTCAAGGTTTTGGCTCATGTATGGGTGGTGAGACATATTTTGGATCAGATCCAAAAGAGGTACAGAAATCAGATTTACAGTCACCTTCTGAGCCACATAATGAAGATGAAAACAAGGCCACACCGCTTGGGTGTGAGGCAGAAATTTTGGTGGAAAAGCAGGCCACCATAGTATCCGTACAAGAATATGGTAATGTTAAGATCATGGATAATAAAAGTTCAGATTTTTGTAGCATTCCTGTACACTTGCAACCATTTGATCCATGTAAATATAAAAAGTCTTCCTTTGCATTTGAGGACTGCAAAAGGAAGGCCAATTGTGAGGGAGATAAATTCAATCATATTTTCCCTGTTGGTGATCACACAATCAGTACAAAGAAGGGTGATATTGTCAATGATGATAATATGGTGAAGGAATATTTTGGATCAGATCCTAAAGAATAGGAATTATCAGATCTGAATTCATTATTTGAATTTCCCAATGAAGTGGAAGACAAGCCCCCACCAGCTAGGTGTGAACTAGGAAATCTGAAGGAGAAAAATATGGTGCAAAGGGATGCAAAAAGTTATGAATTTTTGACTCTCTTGCAACATGATGATGTTGCATCCACATAAAAGGAGAGGATTGAACTCACTGGTAATACCAATCCCACTATCACCATTGTGGAGATCTATGAGCCATCTAGTTTTTCAGGTGGGAAAGCAGAAAGCAAGATTCATAAAAAGAAGTACAAGTCACAACAAGAAAATTGTAGGAAAGAAGAAGGGGATGATTTTCCTCAAGAGCCCCACTCATTTTCTTGGCCTTTGAAAATGGATGAAAATAATATTCAAAAGGCTTTACACCTTCACCAAGACACACATTCTTCAGTGGCACACCAATGTTGGATAGTTGCTTCATTGGAAGATCAATCTTCTCTTGAATCCAAGGAGGAGATGCAGAAGGCATTGTCTACAATACAAGGAGAATTCTTAAAATTGCTTTATGATAGAGATTATTTGATTGAGGTTGCTGATGTGTTCGATGGAGCATCCTTGAAGTAT
>LPNX010088742.1:349995-371637 GCA_001517045.1 Pseudotsuga menziesii | reverse complement strand
CAGCTCCATATTCAGTCTCTTTTGTGAGTGATTTTGCATGTACAATTGATAATTGTTGTGAGTGTAATTGTTCTATCACTGGGTTCAATTTCCACATTTGTAATGGTCAGTAATAATGTTATTTCTGTTATTTAGTGTTAATATCTTTTGAACATTACATTTATCAAGTCTAGATATCTCATACCCAGAAGAATATTATCTCAGTTTCATAAAAAGATCATATTTCATCAGTATATGGGGGGATTGAGTAAATATGAGTAATTTAATGAATATTTCATGATGGGGAATGGATTGAAATAAGTATTAATGTTTATATATCTCATATTTATCTCTGTTATAAATCTCAGTTTTCATAGAATTGGATTTAAGATGATTTAATGGTTTTTTAAAGACCCTAGCTAGATTACTAGTTTTTAATAACTAGTTTTACTGAAATTGATGCAAAATAGGTTTTGTAAACTCAAACTAAGATCTGTCAGTTCATGTAGGTTAGTAACAGGCATAAAATCCCATATAAATCTCCAAAACCATTTTTGGTCTGTGTCATACCACTCTTTTGCATCCTCCTCTGCGCAGGGTTTCTCTTGACCAAAATTGCCAGAAATCCCCAAATTCACCCAAAACACCTCAAACTTTCCAGAACCTCATAAAAATGTCCAAATAATTTTTTATATATTAAATTAATTCTGTAACAAAACTCTGCAAGTTTCCCTAAGCCTCTGGTTGAAACAAGCAGAACTACTCTCCTTGGTTGCACGGTTTGGATGCCCAGAAGTGTGGTAGTAGGTTTCCGCGACGTGGATTTTGAAACCTAAATGGCACCAGATATAAATATGTTAGGGGAGAGGAAATTCAATGGCTGACATATCTTTTTTTTCTTCCCACTGATCACTCTTGTCCTCTGTAAAATCTCCTAGAAGAAACCCTTGTTTTTGCCAATCCGAGAAGGCTCTGTGTGAACCCCTTAAATTTCAGAATTATTTAAGAAAAATTATAGAATTAAAGTGTTCAAGTATGTACACCAGATTTAGGAAATTACAAAACCTGCGTACGATGATGTACATGGGTTGGAATGTAGATAGTCGTGTATAGTACGCGAGTTGCAATGGAGATAGTTGCGTATGTACGAGAGTTGCAATGGAGATAGTCGCGTACGCAACTCAACACTTAGAAAAATTATATGGCAAGCTGGTTCAAGGGTAAATGCATCCCAAGTCATTCCCATCTATAGTTTTTTGGAAAACTTCAATCCTAAAATGTCCTTTTGTGTACCAACATAAGGAATGTTGGCACTCGGACGAAGAAGTGCCATTTGGGTTGATAACAAGGGGCAAGTCCTTGTACTTCCCAAGCTCGTACTTTTCAAGTCCCGGTTAGATCCAAACTTCCTTTCCTGGAAACTTTGAACTTGCTAGACTTGTCCAAGTTAATGAATGAGCCAGTGAAACATGATGCCACCTATCCCTACCAAATTACCCTTGGATATTCCAAAATTTGAAGGAAAAGTTGGTGAAGACCCAGTGGCTCATATCACCACCTTTCACTTGTGGTTCTCTTCCAACTCACTAAATGATGACACCGTTTGGTTGAGATTTTTCCAAAGAACTCTAACTAGTGCTGCAACAAAGTGATACATTGAACTACCCTCTGCAACGTTTGATAGTTTTTGGGACTTAGGTAATGTGTTCCTTAACCATTTCCAGCTTTCCGTCTGGTATGATGTCGGTATAGACTTATTGTCTACCTTTCAACAGGACAAAGCCACTCATATTTTGGATCATATCCAAGAGTGGTGAAGATGGAAAAGGCTCATTAAGGCCACTATCCCTCCTCAGTTTTTGTTAGAATGGCTCCTTAAGTCCTTATTGTCGTATATATCTAAGGATATATCCACTCTGGGAGTAACTAATAAGGAAGTGACTTTCCTCAGGGCCCAACAGTTAGATTTGATATATTCTTACTCTAGGATTCTATATGAAATCATCCCTGATGCAGCGAGGCCAACACATAGTGTTGAGAAAACTAAGCCTGGACCCCATGATGATGGTGTTGTTGGTTCAGTTAAATCTCCCATTGTGGAATCTTTTCCAAAACAACTCCATGAGTTTTCCATTAAATATTCTACAGAGGAGGAAGCAAAGGCTACCCCTGCACCCCAAAACACAAACATTTTTTTTCAATCCTCCAAAAAGGGAAATCAGCAGCCCGGTGGGAAAAAGAAAAAAGGGAAGAAAGGCAAGGGAAACCAAAATAAGAAAAAACCCACAAATAATGCTGATGGGGAAAAAAAAGAGAAGAACCTAGGTGAAATTTCCATGTAAGTTGTGCTAGGAAGATCACCTAACCCATCAATTCCCTCTTATAGATTGAGCTTAAAAGCTGCTAAAAAATCAACAACCGACTGTTCTAAAGGATCCTTTTCCCCAAGGACATAATGCATCTTTAGCTTCTAATGTAGCAGGGGGAACTACTAATGACCCTGACCCAAAATATATCAACATGGTTCGATCCTCAACCTTAATCCAGACTAGAAAAAATAACTATGAGACCAAGGCTCCTGAGAAGGGTAAATATATAGGTGAAACTTCTAACCCTCTCACAATTGAAAAACCTGTTGAAACTATTCCTAAGATACCCAAAGGTGTCTTCAATAAAGAATTGCACAATCCTAATGCTAGGGTTATAGCCAATTACTCTATAGTTTAATATTTAGCCCAAACCCCTTGTGCGATGCCAGCTTTGGAGGTGTTACAAATTTGTCCCGCCCAGCGAGATGCGCTCTTAGCAGCCTTAGGTGGTATGGATTCATCGATCCTCATGGAGAAGTTTAATTTGTTTGATGTCAAAATTTGCTTGCCATATCATGTGGCCTTATCGATAGATGTCATCCATGGCAGAAAAGCCATTGGAAGGGCAGTTGTCGACGAGACTGTTTACACATGTGTCATGTCCTTATCTGGCTGGAAGGATATTGGATCTCCAAAGCTAGATGCATTGAACACCCTACTTACTACTTTCGATGGAAGGTCATTTCATCCACATGGTATCCTACCATATTTCAAGATAAAGTTGGCAGGGAAGGTAGTGTCTGTTGAAGTAGAGCCTAATAGATGTGTCATTGGATTATAAATTGCTCCTGGGAAGAAGTTGGACTTATGCCATGTCTGATATTGCATCGATCGTTCTTCGGGTGGTAGTGTTTCCACACGAAGGGAAGTTGGTTACTGTATACCAACTTGGTTTCACCCAGAAGGGCCACATGGAAACTAATGAGTCCACTGTGCCATTGGTTGATCAGGTCAAACCTACTTTAGAGAGCTTAGGGGCTGGAATGTATTCATCATTAATGGGCACATTCGATAGCCCAACCTCGATTAACTATTTAGGTTCTAGTAGTGTAGGAAATTCTATTGCAATGGTTGGTGATAGAATGGATCCTTGGGTCCTTCCTTCCCGTCATGATCCTGAAGTGCCCTTATCAACATTGGAAGTAGTTTATCAAGCTATCGTTAACACCACTATTGATCCTATTTCGGTTCCTCCTACAGTCTTAGAGGATCCAGAAGAAGCCTATCTGCCTTCTTGGGCAGAGAACTCTTTGCATACTGATGATTGCTTAGATATGGTTTTTCCATCTGAGGAAGCCATTTTGGAAGCTATGTGTGGAAGTGATAATATCTGCAAAGATCTTCATCATAGATCCTAATTTCTTCCATAGTTAAGCAGGATTGAAAATCAAGAGTTCCATATGAGACTGGAAAGTGATGCTGATATACCAATCAATCCCTTACCAAGGGAGGTAATCTTTGCTGAAGGGGATATGACAAACATTTCCATTACTATTCCTATCAACATCTTTGCAAACCCAAATGTTGTGGAAAATGTATATATTGGTGCAAACTGCTCGTCGGAGGAGATTGCTATCTATATGACCTTGTTTAAGGAATTTCATGACGTATTTTCCTCATCATATGAGGAGATTCCAGGAATAGATCCATCGATATTCGAACATGAAATCCGAACCTATCCTAATTCCAAACCAGTTTGACAAAAACTTAGACCTGTCAATCCGCGTAAAGCGGCATCCATTAAGGCTAAGGTTGAAAAGTTGTTGAAAGCTGGTTTTATTTACCCGATAGCTTTGATGGAATGGGTATCCAACCCTGTTCCTGTTGATAAAAAGAAAGGGATGATATGCATCTGTACTAACTTTCATGATTTAAACAAATATTTTCTGAAGGATAACTACCCCACACCATTCATAGATCAAATAATTGATGCTTGTGTGGGGAGTGAAGTCTTTTCGTTTATGGATAGTTTCTTCGGGTATAATCAGATTCAAATCAAGTTGGAAGACCAACATAAAACATATTTCATTTGTCCTTCGGGTACATTTGTGTACAAGAAAATTCCTTTTGTATTGAAAAATGCAGGGGCTCCTTTTAGTGGGCAATGAATTTTTCCTTTCATGACATTAAGTCTATTGTTGAACCTTACCTTGATGATCTTCCAGCACATTCTCGTAAGAGGATCGATCACCCAGATCACTTGCGTTTAATATTTGAATGATGTAGACATTATAAAATTCACTTGAATCCCCATAAGTGTGTTTTCTATGTCGAGTCAGGTAGGCTGCTCAGGTTCATTGTTTGTAACAAAGGTATTTAGGTGGATCCTTTGAAAGTTGAGGCCATTATAAATCTACCTCCTCCTCGTTCCATCAGGAAACTTTAGATCCTATAAGGGAAGTATAATTACTTTCTTCGATATTTTATCATGAATATTCCAATATCACCAAAGGTTGCATGCACCTGTTGAAATAGGACACCCCATTTCTATGGGATGAGGCTCCACAACTTGCATTTGAGGCATTAAAGAAAGCTTTGTTGTCGGCACCTTTATTGCGTCCACCAGATTACTCTTGAGATTTTATATTGTATCTGGCCACATCTGAGTCGACCATTGGGGTAGTGCTAGTCTAGGAGGATGATAAGCTCCAAGAGAATGTCATCTACTATCTTAGTCGTGCTTTAGCTGTCCCTGAACTTAGGTACTCTCATGTTGAAAAGTTGGCCTTAGAAACTGTGTATGCTGTTCAGAGGTTACTTCACTATATCTTACTGAGGACTACAGTAGTAGTGGCGGATGTCAATCCTTTCCAATATGTCTTGTCTTGACGCATTATTGGAGGCAAATTTAATAAATGGATAGTCATTCTCCAGGAGTTTGACTTGGATTTTCAATCCACCAAATCCAAAAAATACTTGGTTTTTGTAGAGTTCATTACAAAATTTCCAGATGAAGAAGATATAGAAATTGAAGAAGACTCATTCCTAGATGAGAAAATTTTCTTTATTTCCACCTCTGACCCATGGTATGGGGATATACTTATCTATCTCAAGACTCTGAAGTGTCCTGCAATATTTTCAAGGGAAGAGCGACGCAAGTTACCCACACATGCAAAAAACTACCTCATCATTGGAGATACCTTGTATAGAAGAGGGGTAGACTCTATTTTGCATCGGTGCCTCACCCACGAAGAGGCTGAGATTGTCCTAAATGATGCCCATAGTGGAGCGTGTGGGGGTCATTTATCTAGGTTAGAAACAACCCAGAATATTTTACGTGCTGGTTATTTTTGGCCCAAGATATTCAAATATTGTGTGGAAGCCATGAAGCGCTGTCATCCTTGTCAGCTTTACACCAGAAAGATGCGGTTGCATCCTGCTCCATTATTTCCCATCATCATAGTAGGCCCTTTCACTAAATGGGGGATAGATTATGTGACATGCAACCCAGTTTCTCATGGGGGGCACAAACATATCATTGTCACTGTAGATTACTTCATGAAGTGGGAAGAGGAAATGCACACCTATAAGGCTGATGGGGAAGCTACAGTTTTTTTCATTTTTAACCAGATTATCGCACGTTTCAGTATTCCTAAAGATATTGTGACTGACCATGGTAGTCACTTCCAAAACTACATGATGACTGAGTTGGCTACGATGCTAGGGTTTAAACAAGAACATTCATCTTCTTTCTACCCGCAGGTGAATGGTCAATTCAAGGTAGTCAATAACACCTTGAAGACTATTCTCAAGCGTACTATTAATGCAAGCCGGTCAAATTGGCACATCATGCTGTATCATGCACTTTGGGCTTATCTAACCAATGTGAAAACTGGCACGAGCTTCTCACCTTTCAAACTTGTTCACGGAGTGGAAGCAGTAACCCCGGTTGAATGCAAAATCCCATTTTTAAATATTTCCATTCATGTGTTACCAGATACGACTGAGATGGAAGAAATTTTGCTACACTTAGAACATTTAGATGAGTTGCGTAGAGACGCACTGACTGCAAATGAGGCATACCCAAATAGGGTGAAAATCAGTATGATAAATCATTCAAACCTAGGATTTTTTGTGAAGGGGATCTTGTCTCTCTCTGGGACCAAGACAAAGAACCCCTGGGGGTAGGAAAATTGAGCTCTATGTAGTTAGGACCTTATGTCATGTCAAAAGTGTTAACACCCTCTATGTTGAACAATTGAGGAAGGATATTATCAATAAATGATAAAGGGATATATTAAAAATTGATAAAAGGTTAATATTCATGAGTCTTTATCAAAATGCACACTTTAATTAATTCACTGCACAATTGGAGGGTGTAGATTTGTGATTGTGCAGATCTACGGTTGCAAATTGATCCACTGGAAAAAGTTGCACGAGAAAGAGGTTTTGACGAAGAGTGGAATGGGTTAATAAGATAGCAAGATCGACGGCCAAGAAATAAAGCAAATTAAATCTATGGTCATAAAGTAATCTGCGATGTGAAGATGTACGATTGAAACAAGGACAAAGGCTAGAAGATTGTGTAGAATGGATTTTATCCAACGGTTCAAATAGGAGATGAGATCTTATCAATGGTTATAATCTACTCCGGAGGTCAAACTTGTGAGATAATTAAAATGGATGAGTGGTAATGGAATTCAAACCGATTTCCATGTGGCATTTTTTAGTGAGTTCCACCGAGGAAAGTGGTAAAGGAAAAACAACTTGTTGGAGGTCCTAGAATCATTATTTGTTGTATAAAAGGTGAGTTGACTGAGGTAAAGTTATTTTGTTTGCACATTGCTGGCGAAAAGAAGAAGGGACAGTGCGCCATCTTTTTCCGAAAGTCAACTTCTACGTATCTAACCGTTACCAGGTAAGCCTTAAAACTCCAAGACTTTGTTGAAGGCTTATTGTCGTTGTTTTATTATGGAGAAGGAGCAGAGCTCATGGATATTATGTAGGGTTCTAGATGAGAGAGAAGAAATAGTTATTGATAGGGAGAGGAATGTGTTTGACCCTATTCTGTTACTATGCAGTGTATCAGTCTCAAAAGAACGTTTATGGAAGTATAAGTCGTAGGGAAATGATGTCCTGAATGTCTGCAATTCCTTTCTATATTACTTTGATGTCGAAAAAACCCTACCTTTCCTTGAATTTGTCAAGTGGTGTTCAAATAGTTATTCATCGTTTGAAAGAGTTATTATGAGTCATACAACTTCAAAAATCCTCTGTAGAATTGATGTGAAATGTGTTCCTGGGATGTTAAGTCTACCTGATAGTTTTCCTGTAAACCCTGAATCCTTCAATGAGCAATTCTTGATTGAATTGTATAAAAAATGAAAAATTGAAGTCATATGTCAGTTTTTATTCAATATATTAAAAGTTGGTCAATCGTTAGAGAGTTTATTCTTGCCATATAATGTCAATATTTTCAAAGATGAAGTCCAATTGGTCATGTCAATTATTAGTCAGGCTTTGGGTCTGGATGATGATACGCATGTCAAAGAAGTCATTTTAGGTTTTTTGCTAAGTATAGGTTCGATTGACCATGAATCCAATTCAGTCCATTGTTTCAATCTTGATGAGTATTTAGCCGAAGTAATCCATACCCAATTGGTCAAATTTCCTAAAGTTAGGTTCTTCACGTACCAGTCATATTTGCTGAACGTGCTTTTGTGTTCAAATGTGTCAGAGACCTTTTAAAACAAATCAACATGTTTGAGTTCGTGAATACAATTATGGCTGAGATATACAAAATTCTTTTTGACGATGTCTTGCTAAGGGTGTTGGAATACATGAGAATTATGTGACAATCTTCTTCAGAAGACAAAACAGGATATTGGTTTTTGCACAAATAATTTACTGTTCTTAGAGTGTATGGGTTCACTAGAGAACCATACAGGTTACCTGCTTTCTTGACACCAAGAATATTTGCATTAGAGTTCATGAGACAAAGGTGGTATGTAGAAGAGGAACATTTCAGAGTGTTTAAGAAATCTTCCAATGTTAAATTCCCTCTCAAAGTCGGTCCTTTCATTTTTAAGAATAAAAGCGCTCTGTTAGTGATTGAGAAACTATTAGAAGTTATGGATTTTCATAAAGAGGAAAAAGTGAATTATGACCCACACCATATTATTTCTCAGAGGAAGCAATTGAACAAAAACAAGCCATTTGATCATCAAATTGTTGAAGGATTAGACAAAATGGAAAATCTGTCTAATTTTGATGAAAATACAAAAGCTAATGAAGATAAGAGGGACAGATTAGCTGTATCAGTTCAAACATTTGTTAATTCCAGTGTTATGAATAAAAGGACTCTTTCTGAAGTAGATGGCATGGACGTAGATGAAGAGATTTCTAATAAAAAGATCAAAACACATCCTCAGGATGAGCTAACTATTTCTGAAGATTTAAAGAAGATGGTCTTCTTTCAGAAAAAGTCCGTGCAAATGCATCAATATTCTTTTGGAGATGAAAGTAAAACATAGTCCAGTTCTCGTTACAAATCTAGGACAAAATTAATGTCAAGTTATGCTGATAAAGAAATGAAGTCATTGTAGGGAACTAAGAATCTGCTTCCTCGAGTTAGGAAATTAATCAATAAAAAAACTTCATTGATTTCTACTCGAGATGCAAGAGGAATACCCTAAAATTTGTTGTGGTAAGTGATAAGAGAGTGTTTGAAATGGAGGTGAAGCTGGAAAAAATCAGTGTTCTTGATAAAATACAGCTTCACAAACAAACCAAATATGTTATTCTGATTTGTTACATGCAATTTTGAAAATTACTAAATTACAGTCTCTTGTAGATAAAATGGAAATTCAATTGAAACATGAGAAAGTTGAAAACAAGGCCAATTTGATTCAAATTAAAAAATCGCAGGGAGATATTATAAGCTTAGGGACTGAACCAAATAATATGCAAGCGACGAAGAAGCTTCTAGAAGAGAAGGATAATACCATTCAATTGTTGCAAAAGAAGCTCAAGGTCCCTAACGCTGAACATGTTCAATATTCAGAATTGATCGCATTACAGGAAGAAAAAGAAAAAGTATACCATGAAATGATGGATTATAAAGGAAAATCGTTGAAGCTGCAGGAGGAGAAAGACAAGTGGGAAATAGAAAAGGTTGAGTTGATAGCTCAGATTGCGAAGTTGAAAAAAGATCAAAATGATGAAAAAGAGGTTATGGAAGAATTGATGAATCAACCTTTTGTTGATACTGAATTACCCCTTGTTAATGTTGAAAAACCATTAAATGAATTTTTTGTAGATGCTTTATTAGTTCCTAGTATGTCTCAGGTGAGTTTGAAAGAGGTGGAAATTAAAGAATTGAAAGATGAGAATGAAAAGATCAAGTCTGAATTGGATAAAAGCATTGAAGAGAAGAATAAAGCGTGGAATGATAAGATCCAATTACAGAAACAATTCAATGAATTAAAAGAGAGAAATACAAAAATAGCTCCTTTACAGGGAGCTAAACATTTGATTTGGTATACTTTGTCTGTGGAAATCACTAAATTCAACCATTATTTAAATTTTATTGATGATGAAAGTGCACTGGTAAATTTGGCTACTCAAAGATTGAAATTGCAAAATTAAACTATGGAAAAGAAACCTATGAATACTGCTCATAATGTTGTGAATTTATTGAATTCTATGACATATCAAAATTTGCAGGATGTTGGGATCAAAGACAGGGTAGCAATTGTGTTATGGGCGAAGAAGTTTATCAATGAAAAACAACTTGTGAAAGTCGTGCTGGATAAAGTGAATCAAATGTCTTCTCAAATCAAGGATTTTAGGGCAACTTTTAAAGATTTATTTGATGATGGACTCCCTTAATTTTGGGATGATGAAGGATGATTGTTTTCCCAGGAACAACATCATAGCTTATTGGTATACAATTGCATGGATGATTCAAAATTTGAAGATTTAGTCAAAGGATTGACAGGAAAGGTTATTGTGGAAAAGTTGACAGAAGACTTTGAAATATTGGACAGGTTTTTAATTATTAAAAAAGGATTATCGGCTATGTCTTCTGAATCTTATGTGGATTTAGAGGCATCAATAAGAGAGATGACAGAGTACGACACTCCAAATGTGGAACAATGGAATATCATGGAGAAATTTGGGAAAACCAAATACATACTACATTCATGAAGACAGGTGTTGCAGTTTTGGGAAGCTGTTTGTTCGTGATTCCTTGCATTTATGGAGTTTGCTATAATCAAGCAATCTGTTATTTCAAACTAAGAATGTAATTTTTATTCCTAGTTATTAGGGATATGGTTACAACAACTTATGATTAACAGATTAGTTGGTTATTGATGTTCTTGGAAGAAACTATTTTTTGTATATATTTGAATTTTATTGATGTATCGGGGGTTGGAACCCATAAGGTTGGACTCATGTTTTGTGAGAACATTTTTGAATAAAATTACAGAGCCGAATACTAGTTTATCTTCAAATGTTCATGTGTTTTTTATGTTACAGTATGTGCTTTCTTTCCTTGTGAATGTTTTCTAAGTGTTTACCTTCCATTCTATTTTCTTTCATATCTGAACACAGTGTTTAATAGTTTTAGAATTCATACATGTTATGCTCTGGCTATTGTTTCAGATATTCACAAAAATTTATTCTAAATTTGATATGGAATTCATCTTGTGATGCTCTATATTGATGGATTGTTCATGTTTCTTTCTTATCGCCTGAAAATCAATGAATGACTATAGCTGAATAATTACCTTGCCTTTGTGGAGATTCTGTGTAGGAAGATTTGTATTATCTTTATCCATTTTGAATCCATAGCCCAATGGTTATATGTGTTATTTCAACCATCTGCATAACTTAAATTTGTTGACTCCAATATTTGGCCTAGTTAAATTTATATCTGAAAGATCCCTCTCTGGAAGGAAAAGCCAGTTTCTTTCTAAAAGTGGTTTTTACTGTTACCTTGAGATTACCTTTCACAACCTTAGGTATATTTTGAGTGATAATAGAAAGTAATGAAGAAAGGGGCATATGAATTAATTGATTTCGAAGGGAATAAGCTGCCTGAGCCTAGAAATGGGCTATACCTGAAGAAGTACTATGCCTAGGCTTAGCTCTTTTTCTTGTATTTTTATTGTATGTATATCCAGTTTGTGTTCTTATATCATCTGTTGGTTGTTACAGATGTGTTAAGAGTGGTTCATAGGTTTTTCATATGGCGCTAGCCATCACACTTGCAACCTGGCTTCAACCACATGGGTTATTTACTCACCCTCAAGATAGCTAGTTGCATCTGGAGGTGCTTTCCTAGGTCCTGCTACCAATAATGTGGCTGAATACAGGGATTTCAATGAGATTTTATGGGATGCCTTGTCACATGGTATCACCTAGTTAGAATTTATATTTGACTCACATGGTATCACCTAGTTGGAAGTTAGATTTGACTCTCAACAGGTGGTTTCCTAGCTCAATTGAGCTTATCAGGTGCAAAGCCCTATTTTTTTACATCAATTCTTGAAAGTTAGGTTATTGGGAAGAAAATTTGAGTTTATTACATTCAATCACATTCCAAGAAATCAAAATTCATTAACTGATGCATATGCGAATTATATCTTAGATTGGCGTTTGACACACATTCCATAAAATATACAAATGATACATTACAGAAACACATGTAAATAAAATGGCAATATATATATATATTTGTGTGTGTGTGTGTGTGTGTGAATATTTGTCCATATAGATAGGTCGAGTTCTTGATCCTCAAATCCAGTCATAGTTGTATAGATATACAAAAAAGTACAAAAGTGGATCGTAATCCATAAAATTCTCCTAATACCTAATCTTGACAACCCTGGTCACCCTAGTCATCCTGATCGTCCTGTTCTTGAGCATCTTCAGCTTCTTCAGCTGCTACAACCTCTGCGACCTCTATGTAAACAAGAACTACCCTTGTTACCCTCCTCATAAGGCATATCCAGGTAGGTGGGATACCAACCACTAGTTCCTGCATAATGGCAAGGATATGCTCAATGCGTAAAGTAGGGACTCTTTGGGTAATCCTGGCCAGATTCCCCTCAAGAACCCTGATCAAACCCTGATCCTCCCTTGCCACTGGTCGCACATACATAGGAGGATGCCTATTAGGGAGGATTGGTCCAATAACTGCATTTTAAACATTAAAAGGATTAAAAAATTTATACATATGTGTATATCTTTTATGATTAAAAATTAATAAAAATTTAAAAACTTGAAAAACCAAAATACCTGACATTCCCCATGCTCCTCCAGGAGGGAGGACAAGGTCATTGTCACCCCAAAAATCCATCCCAACATATGGAAACTACTCCAATGCTGGTAGCTTCCATCCCCACCATAAGTAGAAGTCATCATTGTAGACACTCTGAACTGAGCCACGCTGCCCTAGCGGATAAATATTTCTCCCCACCTACTCAGTCTAGGCTGACTAGGAGAGAAATATGGTAGAAGTAATATAGGGCTAAGGGTGGGCACTCTCTCAAATAAAAAGGCCACCAATATACTAGAATAGCCAAAGTTCTTCTGTCGTCCTCTCTTACAGTCAGGGAGTTGCTTCTTCATTATCAGGATTCCTCCCGAGCACCAGTCAAATAAAGATCCATGTAGAAATTCCACCACAATTCTCATTTGGTTTCAAGTTGCAAGATGGATTGATGATGATCCTGTAACCCTTACTATTGTGCTTACCAACACCTATAATGGCAAGCTACAGATATGTGCAATAGGGATCTAGGTTCCCCTTTTCTGAGTGCCAAGATCCCAGTAAGTGTCAAAACAGTTTTGAACACTTAGAAGGTCACCGCCCTTGCCGATACCTTCCAAGTTGACAAGAGATCCCCATCATGAAAAACCCACAGTAAAATAGATGTCTTCCAGTGCAATTTCTAGAATCTCACCTTGTAGGTAAAATGCACCTAGATCATGATCCCAGTAGTTGATAAAAAACTTGAGCAAATGGACATTAGATCACATAGGTGAAGTACAAAATAACTTTAACAACCCAGTTTGTCGTAATGCATGCACCGTGGGGGCACTACGAAGTGCATCTTGGTCCAGGGTTTCATGTTCCCTCTCCCTCCACTCCAACACCATGTTTTAGCCTGTTCATAAAGCCATTTTCAAACATTAAAAATCATTTAAAAACTTTGATTTTGGCCTTAATTATGTCACGCAGTATACGCGACTGTCCTTTGGATATGTCATGTATCATACGTGGGTTGCCTTTGGGCAAGTCACGTATAAAATGCATGTATGCGACTGTGTAAGTTGCATACCCATGTATACAGCATGAACTTCCTAAAACTGGCTTAAAACATTGAAATTTTGCATAAAATTAAAAATTTGATTGGATGAAATGAAAGAGCATGAGTAGTTTATTTACCCGGCACTTGTGGATTTGAAATTCGTCCACTGGTTTGTCCACACCGAGCGATTGAAGTCAAAGGTAAAAATTTCCTATATTGGGTAAAAATATGAAATGGTGATTTTGATTTCTATTTTTGAACTATTTATAGGTATAATATCAAAATGTGGGTTTTTTAGCCTATAGTTTTAATTGCTATTAAAAATCAAACTAATACCATGTCATGTTTGCCTAATGCAACAGGTCCAAGCTTACTTGAAAGTGGTTATTCACTCATATAGGTTAGGATTTTGGTCATTTGTATGCATTTTTTGCATTTATACCTAATCTAACTTAACCCTAGGATCACTACTTTGACCATGAACTATGGTGTTTAACCATTCTTACCTTGTCTATACCATTGTTCTTCCGTGGATAGGGCTTTCCTTCCATGAGTACCCTAGTTTAGAACAAATTTTTTTAATTTTGTACTCATGCCGCATTTGTCATAGGTTAGGGGAGCCTTCTTAGCTACTTTTCACACCAAATTTAGCCTCATTTTGGTCTCTTTTTCACAAGCTATCCCCTTTATAAGGCTCCCCACCCTTATGGAGTTTTTTTAGGCCCAAGTCTAACTCTTCAAAATAGACTTGACTACCAAGTAAACTTGTCCATTCAAGCTCATTAAGAATATGTGAATGGGAATCCACATTGGTGGTAGGTTATCACTTTCTCAGACCATGTGGAATAATATGAGAAAGGATCATTCTCTTTTCTACGAAATTGAGAAGAGTATTCTTAGGCATAGATTTATCACTTTTCTAGACCTGAGGGACTAAACTTATGGAAAAGGAGTGCCCGGTATGAGCTTAGTTTTCTCTTTTTTGTGCTCTGGACCTAAACATGAAAAATATTTCGAGTGTAATTTATGTCTTTGTCATGCTCGTTAAACACTAAGAACAAAGCATTGATTTTATTGTTGAAAGCCCCATTCCTCATAATCAAATGGATCTTTCCCAGTGATCTTTATTTCCTTCACACTCGTAAAACTCAAGCTATATGCTGCTCTTGAAGGAGCATTGGGTAGGTGGTAATTCAACCTTTTCGTACCTCCCTAACTAAGTATGAAAAAGGTGCACCTTTTCTTCTTCGGAAGTTAAGAGAGTTCTTCTGTGGTATGTTTTATACTTTTTCGGCCTCAGAAGACTAAATTGGACAAAAAAGGAACCTCTAGAGTCTTCTTTGGAGTTTTCAGACTCTCTAAACATGAAAACACCAACGAGCATGTACTAGTTTAGGCTCACAAAATCCATGAATCAGTGACATCATCAAGCATTATTTCTCCCCTCTTCAAGCTTGTAAAAAATGAAGACAGACCTAAGTTGAATTTCCTGGACTCATTAAAATCTAACAGGAAAGATAAGCAAGAAGTTTTCTTTTTGGGTTACAAACGAAGGTGGCATGTACTCCTTGAACATAGCACTCTCTAAATTTTCTGATACTCATGTCTCATTGTACACTTTTAGTTTCATCTATCACTTCAAGTTGTCTTACTCCTCCACTATTCCTTTATACATGGGGAATCTGATCATGTCTCCTACATGACAGATAAGTCTAGTTGTCCTATCTACAAAGTTAAAAGTTGTCTTGGGTCATCTCTGTGTCGTTCTCACTATTCAAGGATTTATCACTATTTCTGCTTAGTATCCTGATTCCATCATTATCCTATCTAACTATTACTTGTGTCTTCCTTCCCTTATCCAGTTCCTAGTCACTCATGTGATCCATTCGAAGATCTATTGCCTTCCTCATCACAACATGGTTTCTCATTAGAAATTCCTGAAGACAAAGACCTAGATTTTTTATGATGGTACCTTATGATTCAATTTCATCATTGGTGAACTCCTTTGCTTTAGTTTTCAGTTTCACCTATTGATCGACAATCTGTTGAATCCTTTCCACGTTCAACTTCAACAAATCTATTCACATGGCTTGGATTGTACTGGTTATTTTGGATTTTGATGAAGACCTTGGGTTCACATATATAACCTCATTTGCGCAAGATTTTGTTGTGTTCACCTTACAAAACTTCCAAATTTTGAAGACTCATCATTATATATTGTGGCTTCAATCCACCTTTGTAATATACATGGTATTATACCCATATTATATGATGTAATACTTTTTTTTAAAGGATCTAGTGTTCCAGTATATTGAACAGGATGTCCTCATATATGATTTTGTATATGACATTGATATGTATTTGTTTTAGGTACTTCCTCTGTTTTCTTGGACTTCTGAGTTCTCCAAGACTAATATTGTAATGTATTTCAGCCATCGCTTCCCTTTGACCTCATACATTAGGGGTTATCTATTATCAGCCAAAAATGGCACTTCTCCGTTCGAGTGCTGACATTCATCATGTTGGTACACAAAAGGACAATTTGGATTGAAGTGGCCAAAACATTATATATGTGCATGACCTTTGATGAATTATCTTCAGACCAGCCTTATATATTTTTATTCTAAGTATTGGTATGAATACGTGACTATGTGCATTGCAAATCGCATGTCATATGCGACTATGTGCATAAAAATGCATACACGAGTTCCCTTCAAGAAAAATGCATGTCATACACGAGTTACCTATATTAATACTTGTGTATACCTTAATTTGACATTAAAAAATATAAATCAAGATTATATGAGATTAGTTGGGTCCTAATCCATAACTACCCCAACTATATCAACCATCCCAAGCTTCGAAACCACTCTATTTCCCAAAGTATAAATAGAGTCCTTGGGGTGGGGCTAATCAATCAATTTTTGGAGAGAAAATTTATGCTAGTGGTATATCTTTAGAGTCTTGGAGAATAAGAACTCAGAGTCCTCGGTTGCAGATGAATCCTTATGTCAGAAGCTGGGTTGTATTCTTACCTATTCACCTTTTGTTAGTAAAGAGAATTCTTCTTCCAATCTTGTATTGTATTTATCTCATGTATATTGGTTTAATGAATATGTTCAATGATGTTATTATTATGGTTTTCATATAACCTTTGATTTATATATATATGAGATATTTCTTGAAAAATTGGCTCTTTGCAGGTGAAGAGAAGCATCCCTGAAAGCTTTGGAGAAGATTGGAGCAGGAGAAGATCAATCTAGGATAAACTGTTGTTAATCAGATAAATCAAGACTTTATTACTATTCTCTTTCTATTGTCTGTAAAAGATGTTTGTCTGCAAGCATAGTAGTAATTTGGTAACCCCAGACCCTAGGTTACAAGGGTGAAATTTCCTGAACAACACACTCACATGTTTATTACCCAATTATCCACTCACAGTCAGGGGAAATAATGCACAAAAGTGATTCCCACTTTGGGATGGGGCTTGGTCTTGTAGGTTGTAGAAAAGCCCCAATATTGAGCCCCTTTTGGGGTGATGTTGGATGGCCTTAAGTGATTGTGCAATAGATTTTTAGAAAAAGGCAAGAAAACTAATGGAAAAATTTAAACAAAATAAAAAGGGTGAGAAAGTATGAAAAAACCAATAATACATGTGAGCCAAACCAATTGTATATTTCCCAGTGGTCAAGTTAATCCAACCACTTGGAGCAGTAAGCTCCAAATGGAGGAAAAAAATCTTCCTAGGGGAGGTCCTTCTTCTCCAAAAATATGCTTGAAGTGTGGTTAATGAACCAATGTATATGAGAATAACACTTGCCTATTTAGGGAAGGAGGCAATGAAGCTTTGGAAATGCTTGGAAAGGGGAAAAGGTTGAGCAAAAGCGAATCTCAATCACAATTCCAACAACATAAATTTTATTCAAATTATTGTTACAATTAGCATGCCCATAGATTTTTTTATGGGCCAAAGGGTGGCCAAGAAATGACAAGATCATAATGTGAACCCATTGATCCATGTCTTGGCTCCAAAATACACCAAGAGGCCATTTAAGGAAACCAACTATGTGAGAGGACAAATTTGAATTCAAATGGGTAAGTGGATATTTTATGAGCCATGAATGCGCCATTGGTGGGTCAGATCCCACCGTTTGTGTTAGTCATACAGATCTCAAAGGAAATTCCCTGTTGCAATATAGGTGTTGTTATGGAGGTACATGTTGTAGAACTAGTAACCATAGTTTATGATTCAACCAACACCTGGAAGGTTTTCTAAATACTTCGAAAGGTTCACCTCGATAGGTCCTCCTCAACACGTTCTCTCTGAGAGTTTCTCCTCAATAGGTTTTCCTAGACATGTTTTCTTCAATACGTTCTCCTTGACAAGTCCGCTTGTTGCTGCTCCAACTAACTCCCCAAATAGTTTCACATTTTTTTGGGCCCCTCCTTAGAATTTTAGGTTTTTAGGCCTTTTTTAGACTACTTCTGCTTATTAAAGTTTCATTCCTTGACTTATTTTTTATTTTAGCAAGTCATAAAATCCATTTTCACTAAGTTAAAACTCAACCTTTTCTTCCCACATGTCAGAAGAACTCAACGAGTTGATTCAACACGTCAGAAGGGCTCAGTTTTTCCATCCGATGTTTCTTCTACTTTATTTTATCCAAAGCCTAAGTATTTTAGAAACATTTGTTTAGTTTTACCAAATGCATCGGTGAAACTTATATTTTCGAGCCGACACTATGGATGATATTCGCATTTACTTGTCGACATGTTTGATTGGATAATTTTTAAAAGTTCGCCGGAATATCTTTCCAAGTTTTGCCGATAATATCGGTAATACTTAGCATTTTGAGCCGATACTATCGGTAAAAACTTAACTTTATTTTCCAACATCTTTTCTTCGGAATATTTTTATGAGTTTTCCGATGACTTGTTTTTGGAATTTCCTAGTGAGTTCTTCCAATGGTGTCGATAGAACTTAGGGTTTTCAGCCAATGTGTTCGACAAAACTCAAAGTTTGCAGCCGACGTTTGTCATCAGAACATTTTCACCAGTTGTGTCGATGAAGCGGTTTAGAAGAATTTGTTGCATTTCCAATGACAGTGTCATTGAAACTAATTGTTAGAATAATCAACCCATAGTTACCTATGTTAGACATTAATTAAATAATTTTTGTCTTATTACCTAGTTTCCTAGATTCCACTCTATGCTAGTTTCCTTCTACGTGTCCTAGAAGTAAACACATGCCAAAAATGAGTCATGCAGCACTTGGGAAACTTCCTGGAAACCCATTTTAGCATGTCTACTTTATTCCAGATCCTCCAAAGTGCATATCTTCTTTTTCTGAAAAGCTGCTTGTTTTATTGAGAATTAAGGCAAAAGGAAAAGCTAGACTAGGTGTAGTTGACTTATTCTTTTCCCACATCATCCTCCCTCCTTTTATCATTAATAAAATAAGGTATGAGTTGTCTTTCCATCCCTCAGTATCTTTCCTACTTGACTTAGCCAATTTGTGAGCATCTTGGTGAATTTGGAAACTGCTTTATTCACCTGTGGGGGATTTGACTAGATTTAGTAAGCCTACTTTTTTACCTTTTCGAATGGAATCCTTATGCATTATAATATATCACATAATTATATATTTAAGCAGCCTATTACTTCAAAAGGTTGTCTATTGTACACTTACTCAATACAGATTAGTGTTATGCTCCAATTTCAGTTTCCTTTGGTGTTAATTTTGCATGTTTGATTAGCAATTTTGTGAGTGTAATTGTTCTATATCTTGGGTTCAATTTCCACATGGTATCAGAGCCTTTGTATATTGATTTCTCTCCTTCCATATTGCTATTGCAGGTTTGACATCTTGACTGGGAGCATATTCTACTGATTGAAGGGCACAGTTTCTGAGCTATGGACCAATCTAAGAAGATCATCTTGACTCCATTTAATTTATTTGAATGGAAAGCTGAGATAGAGATATTGTTGAGAGTGAAAGGTCTCTATAGGTTTACTATGGAAACTAAGGCAGAGCCCAATGTAGCTATAGAGAAAATAAAATGGCGCAACAGGAGGGATGAGGTCTATGGTCTTTTGTGTCTGATCATTTCAAGAGACCTCCTCTTCCATCTTGATAGATTGACATCACCTAATGAAGTGTGGGAGAATATTTTAGAGATTTTTGTTAAGACATATGAGATGAGAGGACATCAAATCGAGAATGATATGAGCAAGTGCGCATACTGTAGTAAGGGCTATCATCCTAAAAGCTCTTGTATGAAGAAGCAAATTGACATGTTGACCCAACTGCTAGAGAAGAATAACATATCCCTTCTTGATTTCTCAAAGAAGAGGGAAGGAGGATCAAATTTAGATGATAGAGAGAGAGTACATGCCTTGGTTGCTGGTACATCTAGCCCACCTAGATTCATCATAGACTCTAGAGCTTCTAAACATATGGTTTCGACAAAAGAGGCATTCTCCTCTCTTGACATGTTCAAAGGTCCACCAATAGTTTTGGGAAATGAATCTCTCACTGACAGTTTGGGGAAGGGAAGGATTGATCTTGACCATGGTAAGTTCAATAATGTGTTGTATGTTTCAGGTCTTGCCTCTAATCTCTTGTCAGTGTATCAGATGAATCACATTAGGTCTCCAAAGAAGGTCATATTCTCCCTTGATGATGTCGAAATCACTGATATTTCGAATGGTAAAGTCATAGAAAAAGGCGTTGTTGATCACACTTCGAAGGTATACATGTTTTCCCATTTTCTACCCTACTCAAACCCCTCTGCTATTTTGATTCATGCTAATGAGGCAAGCAAGATTTGGCATGAAATATTTGTCCATATTAACTACAAGTATCTTTCTGATTTGAGTGAAAAATATATGGTCAATGGGTTACCAAATATCAATTTTTCTAAGAGAGTCTGTCAAGGTTGTATCCTAGGAAAACACCCAGAGCACAAATATGAGAGAGCTAGTCATGAGAGAACCTCTGCACCTCTTGAGTTGATCCATAGTGACATTACTAGTCCATTTACTCATATGTCCTTGATTCAAGCAAAATATGCACTGACCTTCATAGATGGATTTTCCAGGTATTGTTGGGTTCACTTCCTATAGCATAAGTCTGAAGTTTTTGACCTCTTCAAAGCCTTTAAAGCCTTGGTTGAAAACCAGACTGGGAGGAAAATCAAGATACTCAGATCTGACAATGGTGGTGAGTATGTCAAGTATGATTTCATTCAGTATTGTAAATATATAGGTATTCAGATGCATCATTCGATCCCTTACACACCATAGTAAAATGGTGTTGCTGAGAGAAAGAACAGGTCACTGAAGGAGATGGCAACCTACATGATGGAGGCTAAGAATTTGCTACCAAAGTTTTGGACTGAGGCTATAAAATGTGCATCCTACATGCAGAATAGGGTGCCTCATAAAAAAATTGATGGTATGACTCCTTTCAAAGCTTGGAGTGGGCACAATCCAGATGTGACCCATTTCAGGATTTTTGGCTCAAAGGCTTGGGCTAGAATTCCAACTGAAAAGAGAAAGGCTTTGCAGCCCCAATGCCAAGAGTGCCTATTTGTTGGGTATTCTAAATATTCAAAAGCATACAAGTTGATCAACTTGATCTCTAACAAAGCTTTCATTGAAATAAGTGTTCAATTCCATGAAGAGCCTTTAGTAGCAGTTGAAGTTGGAGAGTCTTCTTCACCACCAGATCCATTGATTGTAAGTGGAGAGACTAATGATTTTGCTGATTCTGATATGTCTAATAATGATGATTTGATTTCAAATCTTGATATTCCTACAATACCAAAATGTGCAGCAAAGACCATTCATGTAGCTGGGGAACTAGCTAGAAATCCTAGTGACACTAGGAGGACTAGATCTCAGTTTGAAAGTGCCCTTTGTGTGAAAGATCCATTATTTGATGAGAAGTGATATTTGATGGTTGAATCAGATCCAAATACATATGAATATTCAGAACATGATCCAATATGGCAAACATCCATGAAAGAATA
>LPNX010088742.1:180754-349947 GCA_001517045.1 Pseudotsuga menziesii | reverse complement strand
TCTTCCCCCAGGGAGGAAGCTAGTTCAATGTAAGTGGGTTTTCAAGACTAAGTTTGCTGCTGATGGTTCACCTTTGAAATATAAGGAAATATTGGTAGCTAAGGTCTACTCACAAGTACATGGTATTGACTACAATGAAACCTTTGCACCAGTGGCAAAGATGGACTCCATAAGGCTAGCCTTAGCCATTGCAACTTTGAAGTAGTGGGAGGTACATCACATGGATGTGAAGTGTGATTTCCTAAATGGATATATCACTAAAGAAATTTACATGCAGAAACCTAAAGGTTTTGTTTCTTATCCATATTTAGTGTGTAGGTTAAAGAAATCATTGTATGGGCTCAAGCAAGCCCCAAGGGCTTGGTATGCCAAGATTGATGGCTTTCTGCTGTCATTGAGTTTTTTTTTATGCAAGTCTAATCCTAATGTCTATTTGAAGCTGATTCATGGTTCTTTGATGATTATTGTCTTGTATGTGGATGACCTTCTGATTACAAGAAGTTCAAATAAATAGATTGCCTCCTTGAAGGATGCAATGAACCATGCATTTTCTATGACATATTTGGGATTGTTGAGCCAATTATTTGGTCTCGAAATTGCTCAATCCCAACATGAAATCAAATAAATAAGTCCAAGTATTCCTTATATTTTCTAAACAAGTTCAACATGAAATATTGAAAGCAAAGCAAGACTCCCTTCCTTCTAGGATTTAAGCTTGAAGAAGTAGGTTCTTCTCCCATGGTAAATAATACACTGTATAAGCAGTTGATTGGATGTTTGATTTATCTTACATAGACTTGACCTGATCTATATTATGCAGTTAGTGTGGCTTAAAGATACATGGATCAGCATCATGAGATCCATTGGAGAGCTGCCAAAAGGATCATAAACTTTGTTCATGGAACAAGAACTCATGGGATCTTCTACAAAGCAAAATCTGATCTTGATTTGATTGGGTTTACTGACAGTGATTGGGTAGGTGACAACACAGATCGAAAGTCAACATCAGAATATGTGTTCATGCTTGTAGAAGGACCAACCAGCTGGTCAAGCAAGAATCAGAGTGCGATAGCATTCTCATCTACAGAAGCAAACTATAGAGGATTTGTAAACGCAACAACTCAATGTTTGTGGTTGCAGGGAATACTTGGAGAATGTAGCTTGGAATCATAGTTTTCAACTATTATCTACTCTGATAATCAACGCACCATTCAAATATTCAATGATCCAGTTCAGAGACAGTGAAACAAGCACATTGAGATCCATATGCACTACATTAGATAGCTTGTGCATGATAGTACCATTCATTTACTCTTCTTTGCATCTTCAGAACAAGTAGTAGACATATTCACCAAAGTTTTTTGTGAGAATACATTCAACAATATCAAATCACTGCCAGGGATTGTAGATCATGTTGTGAAGCATGATTGAGGACAATATTTCCAAATTTTGTTTTCCTGTCCATGTTTAAGGGAGAATTTTTCCCACTGGGTTCTTTGCCTCTTTCCTTGGTTGTATGGACAAGCAGTATGTAAAGGGTGACTAAGCCTTGTTGCTAGGACCTATAGTTTTTTGATATTTACTCATAAATTCAGGATTAAGGGGGGGTGTTAGAATAATCAACCCATAGTTACCTACCTTAGACATTAATTAAATCATTTTTGTCTTATTACCTAGTTTCCTAGATTCCACTCTATGCTAGTTGCCTTCTACATGTCCTAGAAATCAACACATGCCAAAAATGAGTTATGGAGCGCTTGGGAAAATTCTTGGAAACCCATTTTAGCATTTCTTCTTTATTCCATATCCTCCAAAGTGCATATATTCTTTTTCTGAAAAGCTGCCTGTTTTATTGAGAATTAAGGCAAAAGGAAAATCTAGACTAGGTGTAGTTGACTTGTTTTTTTCCCACATCATCCTCCCTCCTTTTCTCCTACTAAAAGAATGTATGATTTGTATTTCCATCCCTCTATATATTTCCTACTTTACGTAGCCAATTCATGAACATCTTGGTGGATTTGGAAATTGCTTTATGCACCTATGGGGGATTTGACTAGATTTAGTAAGCCTTCTTTTTGACCTTTTCCAATGGAATCCTTATGCATTCAAATATCTCATGTAATTATATATTGCAGCATCTTTTTACTTCACAATATTGGATATTGTACACTTACTCAATATAGATTAGTGTTATGCTCCAATTTCAGTCTCCTTTGGTGTTAATTTTGCATGTTTGATTAGCAATTTTGTGAGTGTAATTGTTCTATATCTTGGGTTCAATTTGGACACTCATACTATGGATCCAACACTATCATGGAAGACTCAGTGTTTGAATTCGACACAAGATAGGTTTTCGATGAGGTTTAAAAGCAAGCGCCAAAATGTTTTTTTCACACATGTGACATTTATTACCTCAACAAGCACACTTATTATTGTTTCAACACATTTTTTATATAATACCGATGAATTTTTTTACGGACTATTACCATTTACCCCATTTGGATGCATCCAGTCATATTTCAACACTTGGATCCTACATATTGTTGTGCCAAGGAATCGTACCCGCACCAACATTCACCAGGTAGGCCTAGATCTTATCTTCGCACTTTGTTGTTTTAAAAAGCTTAATAGAATGATGTTTTTGGTGGTTTAGGGTTATGGTGATAGGTTTTTTTCTATCACCATATGCAGCCATGGTTTTAAAAAGTACTCCATCCCATAGGGTTTTTTTTCAATCGGTCAACCACCAGAAGTTTCCTGGGTCTAGTTGCAATAGAACCCTTAGCAGCGTTGAGATTTTCCTAGCCTACTAGCTCGAACATGATGAGTTTTGTACCTTCATTCACTTATGCATTTGATTTGGTATTTTAAGCCATGGATATGAGTCTCTCAAATCTCTGGTTTTTTTTATGAGGCTACGGCAGGTCAGATTTTTCGTCGACTGCATGCTGTTTGATTTGGTTTTGTATGTGGCTATATGGGAACCTGCGGTGGATTAGAACTTAGGGTACCACTACATTTCAAATTTTCGGTCTCTGTTTTTCTTTCAAGTAGTATTGGACTCTATATATTTTTCCTTGTGTTCGACACTGTCGTTTAATAGATTTTCACAATTTCTTTCTTTTATGGTTAAGCTAGGGTTTCACGTTTTCCTCAAGATACCCTCAAACTTGAGTTACAAATCCTTCCCCATGTTTTGTATTGTCTTATTACCTCTGAAGAAAGAAGAAGGTCCTACGCTTAATGTTTAAAGCCAAATGAATAATGAATAGAAGTGAGCTTGGAAAACCTTGTAAGCAAAACCACAAGAAAATCAATGTGTCGATTTTTAAAGCTCTATCTTGAAGAACAAAATGATTAGAACAATGATATAACCCCCAAAGTGACACCTACACTTGAACTGATGAGTTTTTCAAGTTTTACCTAATACATACCCTTGCTATCAGTATAATATGTTTGGACAACCTGTGAGAGTGTCTTCTCTACCTCACAAAATTACTTTTGATTGTAAAAATGAACTGGTAAATATATCTATGTTCTTCTCTATCATAATGAATACTGACTGCAATCTTACTGTTTGAAAGAAACAATGATTTGTTATCTTGGCTTTTCATTGATATATTGCAATCTTAACATTTATATCCTAGCTTTCTCATTTTAGTTATTTTTTATTGATAAGAGTGCATGTTACTCTGACTAAGAAATTTCTTGTTGTGGTCATGCTGCAGTTTTGGTCCTTATATCACAACATCTTGAAGAAGGGTGGAAAGAAGAAGGCCAAGGTCAGCGAAGATGATTTGGACATAGAGGTTATGCCCAAAATGGGGATCATTTATGAAGATACGAAGGTTGTCACAGGGGTTGAAAAAGAGTTCCAGTGGGGTTAAATATATCATATGATCAAGGACCAGAATGTCTCGGATGTAGGATTGGAAGATAAACCTTTATATGAAAACATAATAAAATCAGGTATCATGAAGGAAGCCATGCTCCTCAAGCTTTTTGCTTGTGCTGAAGTGATCAGATGGATCCTACGACAGGTAGATGCAACCACCATGATTATATCCAATAAAGAAGGACAAGCCTTTGCTTCCTTCACTCCTACATATGTAACCAAGGCCTGCAAACTACCCACTTCATAGACTATGTTGACAGACGACTAGGTGAAAAGTGTGAATTTAGATTCCTTTGAATGTGCTAAGAAAATGATCCTAGCAGGAAGCAACTATGCCAGAAAGCCATTGTTGAGTACAAGACTACAAGCCTACACACCCCCTACATGATCATAGGCCTAATTCTCAATAGTATCTTTAGCAGGGTGAATGGAACATTCTACAAATTAAGTTGGATCCTATTCATATACCATGTGGCTATGAAAGGCACCATTTTTAACTAGGCGAATATTGTATCAAGCATCTTATCGTTATGTATAGCTGCTGCACACAGAGGCTTGGATCAAAGAAAGTCATAAATTTACATGGGATCTTATTTTATTTATTTTATTTTATGACTACACCAATTCCCAAAGCTCAATTGTTCCTGGAATTACACCAAGACACCCATCTATGCTTCCTATCAAATTCTTTGGGTGCATAAGTACTCCAGTTTCTACAAGCTCATATGTGAAGAATTTTTTATGCCTCTACATGAGCTAATTTTCACCACAGAGTGCAACTACATGTATGATAGTGCCATGGAGATAATATGTGAGTACAAATACTATTACTTCTCTAAAGAGGGTACTTACCTGAGGATGCACAGAGGATCTAAATCCCCATAATTGTTTCCTAGATACACCACAGATTATGTAGTGCATAAGGAGGAAGTGAGACAACTTTTCATCAATGGATTCAAAAATTTCCTTTTCGACATGAAAAAGGAAGTTTTACCACCACTGCCATTCTGCATTGGAAGCTATAAATTCACAAGAGTAAAACGTGCACCATAATTTGTAAAAGATATGGAATGTTTCCACTTCGAGGTAAAGATTTTCCATAGGAATGACTCTTTTGATAAGGTTGCAAAACATTGTATGTTTTTAGGAGTGTGTTTTGAATACACTCATAATTTTGAAAAAGATGAGGAAACATACAGGAATGCATGCAACATGATTACCTTGAGTAAGTGGTTCAAAAATAAGATCAACACTAGTGGAGGGAAAGGCAACAGCAACACAACATAACAATAGAAGCTACAAAGAAACGAGAAGAAGATTCTCAAAAGCTACTGGAAGAAGCTGAGAAGGAGCTAGACGAATAAGCTCAATGGAAAAAAAGAAGAAGAAGAAAGACTTAAAAAAGAAGAGATGGAAAGATCACAAAAGGAATCAGAAGAAAGAGCACGAAAATAAGCTGAACATGCAGCTGAAGAGTTGAGGAAGGAGTAAGAAGACAAATACAGGGAGATTCTAGACCAATATAATTCCCAAGATAATCCAGTAGATCCTCTTGCCATGTCAAGTGACACAATAACAAGAGGCCACATTCCTCTTGCTCGGCTAGGATTGGTGCCTTTCACGCCATCCAAGCATCATGCAGTGGATTTCCTAGATACAATATTCTTTGACAAGAATAAGAAAACCATTGGCAGGATATTGGAAAAGAGATTAAAGGTTGACACTCAACCTGATGTAGTCACTATGAATGAGAAGACCTTCATGCAAGGCACTAAACAAGATCCTATATTCCTAGCATCAGTGAGCATTGTTTCCGCTTAAGAAAATGTTGATAATGTCGGCAAGTTAGTAGAAGATGTTGAAAGGTTTAAGGAAGGGATGTGTAAGATAAAGGAAACTCTGATCAAAGAAAAGGGAGAGGGATGAGAGTTAAAGAGAAAGAATGAAGCTACAAATATCCAGAAATAATATCAAGACTTGGAGATAGAGAAGGATCCACTAGAAATTTCGGTTACAATCATGGAAGGAGAGAAAAAAAAAATTGAAAACAAGATTTTTGAATTAGAAGCACAAAAATCTGCAACAAATAGAAAAGTGGAGGATCTAAGAACCTGGGTAGAAGAGTTGGAGGTACAACGAAAAATCATTGGAGACTCAACTTAAGACATCTAATGAAAGGAGGCATGATACCACTCCCTTCCATGATCAAGCATGCCTAATTTGGAGGAAAATGCATCAAATCTAGCTAAAACTTGCGGAGGAGGTATATTAGATTAAGCAGGGAGAAATAAAGTGGAAGGAAATTTCAGCAATGTCAATTGAGTTCAAAGCAAGGTTATTAAAAGTTGCAGAAAAAGGTTCAAGGCCAGATGACTTGGATAGAAGCTAATTCAGCATTTCCTAAGCACTTGCCACAAAAGACAGGGGACGATTTGAAATTAGAACTAGAAATCCTAGATAGGGGATAGGATATGTTACATTAAAATTTTTCTCCCCTTGGGGATAGGATATGTTAGTTTAGAATAGATTAGAATACATTATATTTAGAAGTGATTGGGAAGCAAGATTCAGGTAAGGCGAGAGGTAAGAACCTGTGGTGATCTTTGAAGGTTCTTGTTTATCAATAAATTGCATTTAGATTAGGAACTTCAATTTCATTCTTAAAACAATAATATCACATAAACGGTGAACTAGGCCGCAACCGGTAAAATACTTAAACAAATTTTAATTATACGGTAGGTGGGCCTCTAATTGGATGGGTTACCAATACCAAACAATAAAAAATCTAGTTTGGATCTAATATTGGGGAGAATCCCTACTGTCCATACCTGGGACTTTCCAGGCATCAATAGTTTTGGCGCTAGAAGGAGGCAAGCCAGTGCTTCGCCGACCGAGGAAATCCATTTAAAAGAAATTATTCCACTAGAAGTGCTTTTGAAACTAATTTTCCTAAATATTGTATTACTGAGGAACCAGAATAGGTAAATCCTAAATCAGAAAGTTTAGAGTGTCTGTACGCCGTCCCATTGGAAGAAGTTGATCACTTGCAGAGACATACAAGATCTTACGTCAAAAAACTTGGAGGATTAAAATAAATTCCCGCATTACCAAGAAGGAAGCTTCTTATACTTGAGATTTTATCCTTGTGGAAAGTTTGGAACAGTTGGTAGATTTGTCTATTCAATAAATTATCAAAACTCTTGATTAGTTGGGGCCAAAATCTACTACATTTCAGTCTCCATTACCATCCCCACTAAAGTCTCCTCCAGGATTAATGGTTGCAAATCAACCCCCCAATACTAATCAATCCCCAAATCCCAATCAACCTGCATGGAGGGCGAGAACATCGCTCAATCTGGCTGCTCCATTACATGATTTACCGAAGCACCTAGAAAGAACGCTACCAAAGTTTGACCCAAGAAAAGTCATTTCTACAGAAGACCACCTGAAAAGTTTTTTCTTAGATCTATAACTCTTAAATATTGAACACGAAGATGTTGTGTGGATGATTTTTCCACATACTTTTGAACCAAAAGCATCTTCTTGGTTTTTAGTTTGCAACCCAATTCAATAAGAAAATAGGACACCTTTGAAAGAGTATTTAAAAGAAAATTTGTCAGTCAGAAAAATATTGCTACCCTTATGAAAGAATTGTTGTCCTTGAGAATGGAAAAGAATGAAAAGGTTCAAGATTTCAACCAAAGGTTTACTAATCATCTGAGCAATTTTAGTGCTACAACCAAAACAACTGAGGATTTATTGGTAGAATATTATACCACAACACAATCCCCACAGCTAGTAATGTTTGTAAAGAGGGAATTTAGTCTAATACGGGTTGAAAATTTTGAAGAATCCAACAAAGTAGAAGCTGACCTTGACATCATAGAAAAACATACTTCAGAACTTGAGGTAAAATCAACAGCTGGTAACAAACCTTTGTTGTTAACTAGACCCAAATAAGAACACTCAAATGAGTTAGAAAACATAGTTAAGATTGTTCAAAAGCTATCTAACAAAAGAGTGTACTAAGAAAATGATAAGGTAGCTAGTACATCCAGAAAGACATTCAAACCTTATTATAAGAGAAGAAAAGAAATTGGACCATCTCAGCCACCTGTAAATAATTCTGCTGTTCTAAATTTTAATGAATTAGGTATTGACCATTTTTGTACTTTCCACCAAGAGAATCATTATGAAAACAGATTCCCATAGCAGGTAAACTCAATGACCTTGGTTATGAATCAGTTGTTAGATGCACAATTGAAAGATACTAAAGAAGAGGAACAGACCAATGAACCAGAAGAAACACATGAAGAAACTACCATGGTATTATGGGATTGTGTATCTACATTGGGGTTAAATAAAGGAGTGTTGAAGAGATTCAAATGTCATTGATTAATGTTGTAACCAGAAGTAAAGGACCAGTAAGGGATGAATGTTCAGCATTGCCTAAAATAAGAAAGATGGAAGAAAACATGAAATAAATTTATCAATAATACACAAACATCATCTAAATCTAATCCAGTCAACATAAAAGAAACAAACCCAGTAGTTAGTAAGCCTTTGTTGGCCTCTCTTCTCTTCTTTTCTAGACCCACAGTTCAACAACAACATAATACCAATAAGACACCACAAGACATTGGCCTGACAGATCAAGCTCTGTCAGCAATTCCCACAAAGTAGGCGTAGTCTCACCCGAGATATATTTATGCATAACTTCCATAACCATGTTTCCATAGTTGGTGAGGGGTTCTAGTCCCTTGGCACGTGGTCAAGGTGCTCGACAAAGGCGACGAGATGGATTATGTTGCCTCATGACGATAGCATAGCGATAGGTCGCAACTGGCATACGACACGACTTTACCATTGTGACTTTACAACTGGCGCAACAACGTGACACATCTGATTCCTTGCACTCAATATATATCATGCGACTCATGCCTTAACTTAACAACTGAATCATAAATCCATACATAATATTCTAATAGTGCTTTAATCCTTCATCCATTCACTGATTGTTCCTACTGAGATATCCATTCAACAGTAAATGTAATAGTTCATAGTAAGAAAACATTCACATCAACATTCATAATTAAACAAATTTATCCATATAACACAGTAAATAACATGCAAACCCATATGGGAAAAACCACCAAGGTGTTTTTCATCTGGCATGAGAATGGTTTATAGCATCTTGTAGCCTATGATATGCAGAATATTCTTGAATATGTCTATTTGTATCAATATTTTTCTCTCATGCTCTCTGGTTTATTCTTCTATCTACTCCTACTGATCTACACATAGCTTGGATCAACTCTTCTACTCTACTAGTGGTCCGTGACTCAATAGCCTTCTCCTTCTACTAAACTCTCCTCTAAGTATTATTCCTCTAAGTCTTTCTCTGAATCTAACTAATAATTGCATAATGCTTGAAAACAAACATCTAATGGATGAACGACTTAAGCCAACCCTTATACAAGTCGGGTTCCTCCTATATATAATATTTACAAGACCAGGCACGGTCGACTGAGTACAACTCAGTTATTACATACTCAACATCCCAAAATATCTTTGGTTTACATTAATTAAGGTCCATACCTAGCCATAAAATCCCTTCAAGACATTAACCATGGCATTAACTAGCCGCATAAACTTCTTTTAGCTCGTCTCTACCAGCCATAAATAGCCGCAAAACTATCCTTCCTCCTCCTGCTTTTCACAGCTGGTTTTACCACACATGGTGGATCACACCTTTATGGCCTTCCATGTCCCTCTGCAGACTCTTAGACCCCATGGATAATTTTTGTACCTCTGATGTTTCCAAGATCATCCCTAAAAACATGCATTATTTTCTATACGTGACTTTTAAACTTATTCTCGCGTATATACACTGATATGACCCTCAAACCTGCGTACATCGAGATGTGTGCAAAAGGCCAAATAGTTTTGGAGCTTTCCTTGATGTGGATCCAAGTCACTTGTCTCTTGGCCTTCCATATTCCTTCAGCTCACTCAAATTTGACCTTCCATTACCCCATTGAAGCACTATATAAGGAACCCTCTGGATACATTGAAGAGGGGGAATTGAAGAGCAAGAAAACTATAGTCCATTGTTGCCGGAGCTTATACTTGAGTCTGCATCCCTTCGTCCCTTGGAGCACTTTGTGTTATTCCGAAGCTTTCATTTGCTTGTGAGCTTGCTATCAAAAGATGGAGGATTGAAGTGTTGGAGGCCTAGGTGGAGGGCTCAGTTTATCTGATTCGCAGACGAGCCGATAGAGGTTGTCACTATTGTAATATCTGATTTATATTAATAGAAATATCTTTTCTTGTCCAATAATGTGTATTTAAATGAGTATTGAATCCATGGATCCTTTTAAATGCTTATTTGTTATTGATTATATATGCTAGAGTAGGTCCAACACAATTATATAACATGCTTGTCTTGTTTGCTGAATGTTGAGAGAGAAAATTGTTAATACAAGTGAGTGGAAAAGCTCAATGGGGATCTACATCAACAGTCTAGAATAAGGTATGTTTAGAGATCCTTTAGTGTTAGATGTTTGGTTTCTCTTGCATATGGGAAATGATTTATTTCTGCGGTTACTCTGTCTATTGTGGTACCCCAAGCCATAGGAAGTTTTCTTCGTAACAAAATTGGAGACCATACTGGGGATTTCCTAGTCATTTCCTTTGAAGGTTTTTATTAGCATTCAATGTTCTTGAATTGCTTTGATTTCTTTGTTTCTGAGTCGGGTTTGGGGGCATGTTTTCCTGGTAGTGTCTGATAGGAGTAAATTTTGTCTCAACTTGTCTATTTATTGATCCAGGAGGATATTGGTGGCCACCCACCTATTCCACTTGGACCCCCACCATTATTTCTTTCAGTTTTCCAGTTTCCCTAATTGTAGCACAATTTACTATTTTTGGCAGTTTCCGGGTCCTAAACATCCAAAGCCGTTTTGAGGCCCTAAACGATGTTTTTTTGGCATCGAATGGTTGGGAAAATATGAGTTTGTTCCAAACTTAATATTTTTTGTCTATGGATGTAGTCCTTAAACATATCTTTCTAACAATGTATCATGTGCATCAAACAGAGGTAGTATGCTAAAGTTATGACCCTGGGAAATTGATGTACCAAGTTACCCAACGGGGCCCACATTCTGGCGTTTCACCTCCTAGGGTTAGGTTTTTGGATGTGTAGGGTTTCCATTGTTTCTCAATAATATATAGGCCTTTGAGCCTCATTGTAACATAGAGTTCAGAGGCATGTAGTCACCACATTTCGTCTCAAAGATAAGCTACCAGCACTCTAGCTAGTTTATCTCCATTCTGTATGTAAACAAGTTTCAGTTATTGATTAATGAAATGAAGTGTTATTTCCACTGCATATTTTTTGTGGTTATTTGTGTATTCTATTGTGTTCCTACATAAATCCGGATCTGTGGTATCAGAGCAATCTGGTCTTTCTCGATCCTTCTTTCCATGTCCCCAACGAGGGCGAGGAATAAAGAGTTAGGGCTTGATTTGGTTGAACCTTTGCAAGATTAGCCTCGCAAATCCCGATGGCCACCCATGGGGGACAAAAAGAAAGACAAGGGAGCAAAAGATCCTATCAAAATGTTGCTCGAGGAGAAACTTGAAAAAAAGGAATGCAATGATGGATAACTTCACCCAGATCCTTCAACGACTTCCCACTAGCGGTGCATCTACATCTAGCATCCACTCTGGAGGCGCTACCCCTTTTAAGGTACAAGTAAACTTTGGCATTCCCATATTTGATGGCCAAATAGATGCAGAAACTGTAGATAGATGGTTGAATCTATTAGAAGGATATTTCTCGATTCATGACTTTTCTAACCAGTAAAAGATTACTTTTTCTCTACTCAAAGTCGCCTCCCATGTCAAGGACTGGTGGGAAACCTACTGTGAGAGAAAGGAAGAGGAGGAACCCTCTTTGTTCTCGGTCATACCCACTTGGAATTCTTTCTGAGATTCCATAACTGGACAATATTATCTGGTGGGGAGCTATGAGGACAAGTACATAGAATGGATTACGCTACGCCAGCAAATAGATCAAGATGTGCATGAGCTGACAAATCTATTCCATACCTTGCCACACCAAGTTGGGTATCAAATATTCATAGAAACATTCGGTGCTGAAGTACCATATTTTTCTGCACAGATACATTCAAGAGGAAATGGAGTTCCTCGACATCTCCTTGCTTGGTATGACATACCAGTATGCTTCCAAAATTGAGCAAAAATTCAAACAGAAAAAGTGAGACTTTGGATCTGTGAATCAGAAGCAAGGGAAAGGTGCCCCCAAACCATAGAACCAAGGACATAGCCAAGACATGGAAAATCAAGAAAAATTTCCAAAGCCTCAAGAAAAGAGCAACATTGCAAAGCCGAAGAAGGAAGTGGGAAAGTGGTGCGAGTTCCATAAGAGCCCCACTCACAACACAAGTGAGTGTCGGGCCAAGTAGTCACTGGTGGCCGAGATAAATGATTCTGAATCAGATGCATACTCTAACACTGAATCAGAACCTGAGAAGGGGAATGATAGAGGGAAAAAGATTATTGATGTAGAGCCCGATGCCACCATTGCTACCACGAAGATCCAAAAGGAAGAACAAGAAGATTCAGAGGAGGAGGAGCATCTTTTCCACTCCCATATGTGGGTAAAGGGTTCCTTGCTACAGTTCATTGTCAATAGTGGGAGCCAAAAGAAACTAATTTCAGTAGAGGTCATGAAGTAGTTGGGTTTCCTGACCACAACACACCCGCAACCGTACACCATCGAGTGGCTTCACCAAGGACGGGATCTTCACATCAGCTAGTAGTGTCACCTTCCCTATAGCATCAATCCCTTCACCAATGAGGTATTATGTGATATTGCTCCTCTTGATATTTGTGATGTATTATTAGGTCAACCATACTTATGGAAGCGACATGCTGTGTATGAGTCCTAGCCTCGCACTGTTATTATTATGTTGGGAAATAATTTGTATAGGATACCAGAGGTACCACCTCCTACCGCTATCTCTTTGGTTACTGCAAAACAATGCAGTAAGCTCATTTCCAAAACTGAGAAGTTTGTTTTCTTGATGATCTGCCCTCAAGGCAAGAAGAATATTATGGCCATGACCTCTGTACAACAACAACAAATGGACAAGGTCGTGGAGGAGTACCCGGACATATTCACCTCACCCACCGGGGTGCCTCTCCACTGTCAAGTCAAGCACCCCATCGATATAACCCTAGGTGCGATGCTACCCAATGGATTGATCTATCGACGCTCTATTCTGGAGAATGATGGAATCAAGAGGAAAATTTAGGAGCTATTGCAAAAGGGTCACATCTGGCCAAGTTCATCAACCTGTGGGAGCACGATCGTGTTGGTACAGAAGAAGAATGGGACTTGGAGACTTTGTATTGACTATCAGGCGCTAAACAAGATCACTATCCAAAATAGGTACCCGATCCCACGGATTGATGACCTCCTAGACGAGCTTAAAGGGGAAGAATATTTTACCAAGATCGACTTAAAGTCTGGGTATCACCAGGTACCGATCAAATCGACTGATGTGTGGAAGACTTCCTTCAAATCCAAGGAGGGCCTTCTCGAATGGTTAGTCATGCCTTTCGGGCTGACAAATGCTCCTGCAACCTTCATGAGACCGATGGACGACAACTTGTGGCCATTCACCAACTCATTTGTAGTAGTATACTTGGATGACATCCTGATCTTCAGCTATACTTGGGAAGAGCACCTCCACCAATATCCTCCTGGATCATTTACCTTCTTTTTTATCTCTTTTTCTTCCTGTACACAGGTTTTGTCTTCACAGTCGCATGTACACGTGGTTTTTACTGGGATATTTGCATGTATACGTGGGTTTTCTACACACAGTCACGTATGCCCTGATTTTTTCCTTTGTGGGGAATATTAAGTGTTGCTGGGTGAGTTTTGATGATTGCTGAGTCTTCTTAGATGCTTCTAGAGTCTGTATACACCTCTGTTTCTGACCAGAGACACTTTTTAGTTTGAAATTTTTTGAGAGTGTTCTTGTCATTTCATTTTCTATTTTTTGTTTTGGGATTAGTGCATTAGGTCTCTTTTACCTTAGTTCTTTGCTTGGGTGTTGTTTGATAGTGCTTGTAGAGTCTAGGGGTGGTAGAGTCATTCTTTTGCTTTATTATCTCATTTTAATTCAAAAAATACAAAAATATTTTCTTTGTTGCATCATTATGCATTATTGCATTTTGCATTTTGAATGGTACTTGAACTAGGTTTGCTTGGAGAAGTATTAGTCAGGTTTTCATATAGGAATGGTTGCATTTTCATTTGAAGGAAAATTTTGCATTTCACGTAGTAGCATACCCTGTTTTTCATTCAACACAGTGAATTTGCATTGATTGTTAGGTGTGCATTTTAATTTTTGTTGCATCATAACACCATTAGTTGCACGATCATTTGCCCTTTTGAGTAATAAGCCAATTAAAATCAACGCATAATAAAATGAATTACACTCTTTTCTTTTATAGGGTGCACCAACAAGATTAGGTTTTAGGGTCTTGGAATAGTTCATTGTGAGTAAATTCTCCAAGACCACTAAAAGAAACATGTATGTGTCTGTCCAGGTGAGAGTGTGAAATTCCTTGGTATAATTAGTGTTTCTCAGGATCCTCCTCTTACAAAGGAGTTAAGCATGAGTCAGTGTGAGGAGTTAATGATTGGGATGACCCCTGGTCATAACTGAGTGGCACCGGAGATATTTCCAGGATTGTATTCGTATCTCGGGGATATTTCGGGAGTTTCAGGATTTGCTACCATGCCCATATGGTCAATCCCGCCTGCGACTGTCCTCCTAAGCATTGATTATATTTAGGTGACCTTAGTTGCCTTACCTAGGTTAACGAGGGGGTACTTTGCAGAGGTTATTCTACAAGTGTCCTTTCCAGGTAGGGGTCGGATAGCATAGCTGCTATATGCGTTGAAGTTGAGGGCCACTATAATTGGTTACGAACCTCCGCTTGTTGTGTATGGTAGTCTCAAGCCTCTCCTAGGTGAGACATACCTACTTCATTTAGGAGCTCACATATCCTACCCTTGTTTGCTTGTGATCTAGCTTTACATTGTATAGGTGTATGCTCTGTGCATGCTAGTTTGCCTAGGGTTTGCGTAATTAGATAGAGTCTTTTTAATTTTTTTAGTCATTGTGGATTTGGGTTTGGCACTTCGTCGTTCTTGTCATTTAGCAGGACTTTCGTCTTCCACATCTCCTCCTCCTCTTGGAGAGAGAAACCAACAGTTTGGGCGGACTACTTCTCACATTGATTCACACATGATGGGATATTGTGAGGATGAGATTAATGAGATGTCTTCTCCACCTCAAGAGGTTGGGGATGTAGATTCTACTCCTATATATGATCCTTCACCATAAATACCTTCACATTTTGGTTATGATCCCTCATTCATAGGTCGTCGGTATTGGTTTTTGGGCGACAAGACTCATTATGAACCCACAAGCACTAGTCATGTTCATTATGGCATGCCTGATATCCCTGCACATGATCTGGCACATCATGCTCAGTCAAAAATTGAACTTAGCACTACGCTTGGGGGAACTCCTATTCCTTTCCACGTGGAGAGATTTGGGAGCACTAGTCACATTGCACCTTCCATCCCGGTGGTGGAAGATACCTCACATGTCCATCCTAGACCTAGTGTTAGTAGTCATATGTGAATACCAGAACCGAGATGAGTGACCATAGGGAATACCACTTACATCCCTTCACATGTCCCTTCGTCCTCAGTTCCTACTCCTTCAAATGCATTTTTGATAACCCTTCCTCCCCCTCATTCATGTGATCCTTCGGGTCTGAATGTTGCTACTAGTCATGTTCATACTACGACTGCTCGCATGGTAGTATCTCAGATTCAAGTACCTCCTATTATCTTGGGAGGTCATATTCCCATTTCTAGATCGTCTTACAGTCCATCGCAAGGAGTTCCCACATCCCTAATTATGGAGCTTCTCATGGGACATCTTATGGAGCTTCTCATGGATAATCTTATGGACCGCAGTATGGATAGAGCTATCAACCCTATGGGTATGGGTATCAACAACCTGCTTACTCCTCTAATTATGGCTTTGTAGCACTGCATAGTGAAGGTACACCACATCATAATGCTTCCATGTAGCCCTACACGGTTCAAATAGGAGGAGGATATTATGGCCAAGGCCATGGTATTTATAGTAGTTAGCCTATATGAACCAACAATATCAGGGTGAATGGCAAAGACCAGCTCAACCTAGGCTCCCTTTCCTCACAACGTTAAATTTACCTGACTTGTCGAGACTAATGAATGATCTGGTATCTCATGACCCGGCTTGGCCGACTGTCCCTAATAAGCTTCCCTTAGACATTCCCAAATTCGAGGGAAAAATAGGAGAAGATCCTAGTGAACATGTCACTAATTTTCACCTTTGGTTCTCTTCCAATTCCTTACACGATGACTCAATCCGTTTAAGACTATTTCAACGCACCCTCACCGGGCCTGTAGTGAAATGGTACATAGAGTTACCGAAGGGGCATTCATTTTGTCCGATGACCTTGCTATTACTTTCCTCAATCACTTGCAGCTACCCATGTGTTACGATGTTGGTACCGAACTCATGTTGACATTTCGACAAGACAAAGCCACACATATCTTGGACCATATCCAAGAGTGGCATAGATGGAAGAGGTTGATTAAAGCTTTCATCCCACTGGTGTTTCTCCTTGATTGGTTCCTTAAATCATTGCTACCTTACATCATGAAGGATGTTCCTACATCTGGAGTCTAGAATTAGGAACAAGCAATTTTTAGGGCACAGGAATTGGATTTGATTTATACTCAATATGGACTGTTATATGAGATCATACGTAATGCTTCACGTTCTAGTTTCGATCCCAAGATCAAGCCTGGACCACATGCCGATGGAATTGTTGGTTGTACAAGTACCAAACATGTGGATTCAATTGTGAAACAAGTGAGTCAATTGTCTATTAATCAATCCACTTCGGGACAAGCCACGACTTTGTCTCAAACCACCCAAATGATGAGTGTACTTTCCGTGCAATCGTTGGACCATAAGGGAAACCAGTGGCCCAGAAGGAATAAGAAAAAGGGTAAAAACAATCATAAGGGTCGGAACAAGAATGAAAATGCCAATTTTAATGACAAGAATGCTCACAATGCTGGGAGGGACAAGCAGTATAAACGTAAGGTTAAGTTTCCTTGCAAATTGTGTAAGGATGACCACCTCACTCACTTGTGCCCTCATATGGAAGATGCCTCGAGCTTCATAGCATAGGGCCCAGCTGTGATGACCAATCCTTTACCCCATAATCAAAATATGAACTCGAGGACCCATGAATCATGATCCTCATTGTGCATCGGGTGGATATCAAAATCTATTGGAAGCCAGTACTGGTCATGGTTGCATCAACATGGTGTGTGCTACTAAGGTTGTGACTCGTATGAAAGACTATGGTTCATCACAACCAGACCTTGGGAAGGAACCCACTCCTACCGAGAGCCCTTTGTGTATTGAAAACCCTATGGATAAAATTGAGATTGCACCTCGCATTCCTAAGGAATTCCTAAAGAGTTCGGGCCACAATCCTAATGCCCGAGCCACCCAGAACTATTCTATTGTCGAGGATTTGGGCCAAACTCTTTGTGCGATGTCTGTGCTTGAAGCTCTTTAGATTTGTCCTTCACAAAGGAAATCTTTGCTTTTTCTCTTGGGGTTAATGATGATAGCTCTTCTTCCATCATAAAATTTCAAAGCATGGGACTACAGCCTCGCTTGCCTTACTACGTGTCTCTCTTGATTCATGTAGAGTGTCTTAACATGACCGTCAAACGCACTATGATTGATGAAGGCGTTGTTGCTTCAGTGATGTCTTTGTCATGCTGGAAGGGTTTGGGTTCTCCCGAGTTGTCTCAATACGCTAACATGTTGACTGCCTTTGATGGTATATCGTTTCGACCACACGAAATTCTTTCTTCTCTTAAGGTCCGTTTGGGAGGGAAGACCATCACGATCGAGGTCGAGGTGGTTGATGCGCCCCTTGACTACAATATTTTACTGGGTCAGAATTGGATGTATAGTATGTAATATGTAGCCTCTTCTCTATTTCAAGTAGTATGCCTTCCATTTAATGGGAAGATTGTTACGATTGATCAGACATCATTAAAAGATCCAAGTGTTAAGGCATCATCAGGAGCCTCTATCCTAATTATTGATCATTCTCAGCCGACAACTGGGAATGTGGGTGTAGGTATGTATCCATCCCTTATGGGGACCTTTAGTTGTCCTGCACCCGTTCTGATGATCAGATCTAGTTTTGGTGGGGCTTCATCTTCATTGAATTCGGTGTCTTTTCACACTACCCATATGGAAGATCCTTGGATTCTTCCTTCACCAAGTCCTTCAAATGGACCTGTCGAAATGGACGTGTTGTTTCCTGCAACAATGATAGCATATTAAGCAAATCTTGATTGTGTTGCATAGCCTAGTCCTTCCTCTTTGTGGACAGAGGAGGAGGACCCGTATGTGTTGCCTACATGGGTAGTTGAGTCCTCTCACGTACATGATCGCCTTGATGATGTTTTTCTATCAGATGAAGCCATTATTGAGGCCATGTCTGGGGTTGAGCCACCTTGGGAAGAGTTACATCATAGATCCTATTTTCTTCCTGAGCTTGACCGTTTGGAGCATGAGGACTTTAGGGAGATTCTTAGCGAGAAGATTGGTATTCTCATGGTTCCATTGAGCTCTCTTGGTTAGACAGCTGATGGGAACATGGAAAATATATTACCTACTATTTCTATCAATATCACTCATGATCCTGGCAAAATTGAGAATGTCTACATTGGGGCAGACTGTTATGCTGATGAGATTAAGGAGTATATTGAGCTATTCAATGAATTTAGTGACATCTTTGCTTGGTCATATGAGGAAATGCCAGGTATCGACCCTCATATTTTCGAACATGAAATTAAGACCTATCCAAATGCGAAGCCCGTTTGACAGTGTTTGTGTGCTGTGAATCCTAAAAAAGCACCCACTATTAAGGCTGAGATAGAGAAGCTGTTAAAGGCCGGTTTTATCTATCTCGTTCCCTTGACGGAGTTGGTTTCAAACCCCGTTTCGGTTGATAAGAAGTAGGGAATTATCTGTATATGCACTAAATTTTGTGATTTAAATCATGCTTGTTCTAAGGATAATTTTCCCACACCATTTATTGATCAAGTTTTGGATGAGTGTGCGAGTAGCGAGGTAGTTTCCTTTATGTATGGATTTTCTGGATATAATCATATTCAGATCAAACCCAAGGATCAACACAAAATTGCATTTATTTTTCCTTGGGGTAAGTTTGCGTATCAGAAGATGCCTTTTGGTCTTAAAAATGCCAGAGCCACATTTTAGCGGGCTATGACCTTGATTTTTCATGATCTCAAAACAATAATTGAAGTCTTTTTCGATGACTTTGCTACTCATTCTTGGCTGAGAGTGCATCATCCATACTATTTGAGATTAGTATTTGAAAGATGCTGCCATTACCTGGTTAGGTTAAATCCTCATAAGTGCATCTTTTGCGTCAAGTATGGTCGCCTGCTAGGGTTCATTGTTTCCAAGCAGGGTATAAGAGCCGATCCCTTAAAGGTTGAGGAAATACTTTAATTGTCTCCCCCGCACAATATTAGACATCTTCAATGTTTGCAAGGCATGGAAAATTTCTTATGGATATTCGGGGTTAACTTTGCCAATTTGACTAAAGGCTTTATGCATCTTTTAAAGAAGGAAACTACCTTTTGTTGGGATGAGCGAGCCCATGAGTCCTTTGATGATCTTAAGCAATCCTTAGCATCGGACCCCATGCTTAGTCCACCTGACTATAGCCGTGACTTTTTTATTTATGTGGCCACATCCATGGAGATGATGGGTATGGTTTTGGTTCAGGAGGATGAGGAGCTCCATGAGCATGTAATATATTATTTGACCTGGAACATTATAGATGTGGAAATCCGTTATTCCCATGTGGAGAAACTTGCCTTAGCCATCGTTCATGCGGTTCAGAGAGCTCATGGAGGACATTACATTCTCCTTCGCCAAACCTTGGTGGTAGCTCATGTCAATCCATTTCAGTTTTTCCTCACTAGAAGGATGATCGGGGGAAAGTATAATAAGTGGATTGTTATTTTGCAAGAATTCGATCTCGAGTTTGTTTCGGCGAAATTGAAGAAATTATTGATTTTTACGGAGCTCATTTCTGATTTTCCAAGTGTGGAGGAGGAGGAGGTTTATGAGGATACATTTTTCGATGAGAATATTTTCTTTATCTCATCTTTGGATCCATGGTATGGGGATATCATCATATATTTACAAATGTTGAAGGTCCCTACTCACCTTTCATAGGATGAGCGACGACGATTACATCACATATCTAAGAACTACCTTATAGTGGATAACACTTTGTATTGCCGTGGGGTAGATTCCATTTTGTGTCATTGTTTAACCCATGAAGAGGCTGAGGTTGTGCTGAATGATTGCCATGGAGGGGCGTGTGGTGGTCATTTATCAGGGCTTTCTACAGCCCAAAATTTTTTTAGAGTGGGATATTTTTGTTCATCGATCTTCAAAGATTGTGTCAATGTAGTCAAGAAGTGTCACCCTTTCCAGGTGTTTGATTGCAATATGCACTCACATCCTGACCCATTACATCTGATTATCACCGTCGGTCCCTTCACCAAGTGGGGGCTTGACTTCATGGATTGCAACCCAGCTTTGGCTGGGGGAGATCATCATATCATAATGGTTGTTTATTATTTCATGAAATGGGTTGAGGCTATGCCCATGGTTAAATTTTATGGTGAGACATCCATGCATTTCATATTCAACCAAATTATTACTTGGTTCAACATTCTGAAAGAGCTTGTTACTGACCATGGTAGGCACTTTCAGAATAGAATGATGGAAGAGTTGGCCTCGAAGTTAGGGTATAAGCAAGAGCACTGCTCTTCTTATTACCCTTAGGTGAATGGACAAGTTGAAGCAGTGAACAAATCACTTAATTCCATTCTCCAATGAACCATGGCATAAAGCAAGATGAATTGGCATATCATGTTATATCCTGCTTTGTGGGCCTATAGGACCGCGGTTAAGACTGCCACAGGTTTTTCTCCATATTAGCTCGTACATGGAGTGGAGTCTGTGTTGCTAGTTGAATGCAAAATCCCTTCGTTGAAGCTAGCTATAGAGATTTTACTAGACACTTCCACATTGGAGGAATGTTTGGTCCACTTAGAGTAGCTTGATGAGCAACGTCGAGATGCCTTAGTGGATCTAGAAGTAAATAAGCGTCACGTTAAGGTCCAATATGATAAGTCTGTCCATCCGAGGAGGTTTAGTGTAGGTGATTTGGTCCTTTTGTGGGATCAAGCTAAAGAACCCTTGGGGGCAGGGAAGTTTAATCCCATGTGGCATGGTCCTTACGTAGTCAAATGTGTGTTAGAGAAGGGTGCCTATGAGCTGGTGGATTATGAAGGGATAGCCTTCGCGAAGCTTAGAAATGAGCTCTATATTAAAAAATACTATGCATAATATTCAGCCAGGGATGATTATTGTATATTATTGTACAGTTTTTTGCATAGTTAGGTTTTCTTATGGTGATTGGGTTTGTTTATTAGCTTTCATTTCTTATGGCAAATGTCAATGGAGTCTTCCACTTACATAGGATTCACTGATGGTGCTAGCTACCACACTCAAAACCCAACTTCTATCGCTTGGGTGATTTATACTCCTACGGGTCAGGTATTGTCTTTAGGAGGCGTATGTTTATGGCCTTCTTTGAACAATATTGCTGAGTATAGTTTCATTATCGAGCTATTGCGGGATGCTATCTCACATGGTGTTCTCTCTCTTGAGGTACATCTTGATTCGCAGTTAGTAGTGTCACAGCTTAATGGCTTGTATAGTATTAGGGATTCGACATTATTATGAAGATTCTTACATGTGAGATTGTTAGAACGACAATTTGACAACATAACATGCATACATGTTTCAATAATTTTTAATCAAGTTGCTGACTCATATGCTAACTATGTGTTATATTGGCATTTGTTTCATAAACCATAAGCATATCACAAACATACATTTTTACACACATGTAAATAAATAAAATCGATCATCATAAAAAAATTTCATTAAACATCCAAAATGTGATGTCATAATACTTAATGGGGCTTCCAAGCCACCAAAATATAATACACGGTAGCACAAAAATGAAGCACTCCCAATCCTCTAAGCCTATGGAGGAGGAGGGGGGTTCTGATCGTGGTAGCACACCATGGATCTAGCTAGTCATCGAAATAACTAAACCCATGCTCATGGTACACCAACCACCTGATGTTGCATGGCCTCAGGGAAGTCCTTGACTTGTGCCATGGGTACCCTATGTGTCAAGCATAAAAAGTTTTTGTGGATGCTTTGGAGTGTTCGCTCTGCATCCACATCCATGATGTCATCTCCTCTTCCCCTCTATCTATGACAAGGTAAACCATCAGGATGTTGTGGTCCAACATCTGCATACACATGACAGATTGTCACTATGTGTCATCACACCAAAACATGTCTTTTGAGTCAATATATCAAAAAACACAAAAAAATTTAACAATTCAAAAAACTTAAAAAATAAGGTTTGGGATTTGTTAGCTATATCACCGTATGCTACTCCTGGTGGTAGGGTCATGTTTGGATCTCCCTGGAAATCTATTCCTGCATAGGGATAATCATCGATGGTAATAATCTGTCGCCACCACCATGGAAAGAAGTCAGCTGGGTAGGGTTTAGACACCCTTCCTCCACCCAATCTGCGCATAGCATCTGCCCAACGTTGTTGGGTCATATCTCGAACCCCGTGTGGAGGAACGTCAACTCTAGGGCTTAGCCTCGGTACACGCTCAAAGAAGAACATGCTCAGTATGTTGCTGAAACTGAAGTTTTGCACCCTTCCCATCTTGCAGTCACTAAGCTTCTGCTTCATGTTACTCAACAACGCAGTGCTCCATTCATACACTATGGGTCTCATGCACTCCACTGCATAGAACATCAATGCCCACAAGGCCTGGTGGAGTGATGCTAGACTAGCTATCCTGTTGAGTGCCAATAGTATGGCCTTCAGTCCTAGTACCTAGATGGAGTTTGTCAAGATTTGACTCCCAACCTTTTTCGTGTCCAAAAAATAGTATACTGTAATGTATTCATCAATGGTGAGGCCACTTCTGGGCCCGCGAGAGCATAGGTTCACCACCTCTCCCCGTCGGGACAATCCAGTAATGAAATATATGTCCTCCACCTCTATAGTGAGGGACATCTCATCAATATGAAAGGACTCCGAGGCTGGATCCCAGTAGTCTACTAGCATCTGTAGGAGTCTTGGTTTATCCCTCAGGCTACCAAGACACCAAAACTTATATAGGACACATGCACGTAGAGCTTGTTGAGCCATTAAATCACTCCTAACAACTTCTTATACATCTCCATGTTCCCTCTCCCTCCATTCTAGAACCATCCTTCACATTAAAAGTAGTTTTTGGTCATTTTTTACCTTAAAAAACCTTGCGTGTAGCCGCATACGTGGCTGTTTGCAAAACATCCATGTATCTACGCGGTTTTGGGAGGTTTTTCCATGTATAGGCATCCCTATACACGGAAAAATCCCCTATATTCGTGTGGGTCGAAACGACTATTTTAGACTAGCCTAAAAATCAAAATTAGCCATGGAAATTGAAAAAATTTGCATGAAAATGGAAGAGGAGGACATGAGAAGTTACCTGGAACAAATGGTGTCGAATTTCGTCAGACAAAGCTCCCGAAATTCATGTTGGAAGTTTTGAGCTCAAATGGGTAAAAATTTCAAATGATATGTAATTTTTGAATTTTTTACTATTTACAGAAAATTTTTAAAATTTTTGAAATTTTTTACCCCCTTTCTATAGTTTTGAACTATTTTTGACCATTTTGGACCATTTTGGACTAATTTGATGATGTAGGAGCCCATTTTGAGCATCGTTTCAACCATGGTTTTGACCCGTTCATGCCACTTTCAGGTATTATGTCTAAACTGGCATATAGGTTATATTTCACATCAGTTTGCACTTTGCATGACCTTATGACCATTTCATTATAACCTTAGGTACGAACCCATTCTATCTTGTCATGGAACCTTCTTGTTGTTTTAGAAGTGGCATCATGTGAATGGTAGAGCTTGACCATACATGGGTGCCCTAGTTAGCTCCTTTGTTGCATTTAGTGCCCATGCTGACATTTCTTTTTAGGGTGTGGAAGTCCTTTGTACAGTATCGACATGTCTTTGCGCAAGAGCCTTATACTCCACTTTATATTTTTTGCTGGCCTTTTTCCCAAGGACTCCCTTATGTCAATCTGTAATTGCATTATCATGAGTTTTTCCTACCTCATTGAGCCTTATGCCGGCTTCCTTGACTTTTATTATCATCTATATAGCCCGAGCTTGTCTCATGTCTAGCCATGTAGGGACATTTTATATATCTTTTGCAGCTTGATTCCCCATTTTTACCGAGAGGGGACTTTCCCCCAAGTGTTGTTATCCTACACATGTGTCCTTGCATTGAGCACAGGTATGTTCTGCTACTTGGAACTAGTTTGTTTTCCCATTGACACTTGTCTCCTCCTAGTCTGTAACTATAAAGCACTTTTATTCTTTTTCAATCTTTTCAAAATATTTGAAAAAAAAATCAAAAAAAGAAAAATACAGACAAGAAAAGATGTTATCTTTGGCAGCATTCGAGTCATGTCGCCTTCAAACAGAGCACTGTATATCACATCCGTTGGTTAGGTTAATAGTTTGACTTTAGGATTTGTACTCGTTTCTCTAAGTTTATCTCACTGACTGGTTAAGCTTCTAGTCCCTATGGAACCTCTGTCGATGCCTCCTGTGTCGGAGAGATGTCCCAGTTTTGTGTATCGAGTCTATGCTACCTACATTTAGTCACCATTTTCCTTTATGTTCTTGTTCGAAGGAAGTTGAAACCTGATTCGGCCATTCCTCAGTTCTTTTGAATTTGCATGTCGACCATTCTTGGTACTGATACTGGTTCGTGCACATTATGATCAAGTCCTTCCACATTATACAGCCTTGTTGAGTACCTCATGTTGGATGATGAGGGATGCATTAATTCCCTCTTTCCAGCAGATTTCATCCCATCGACTTCAGATCATTTATTCTAGGATAGGAATCTAGAGTCATTTTTGAGTGCCTTGAGACTTGTAGTCATCAGTAGCAGGTTCTCTCGTCATCGAAAGTTTTTGGAATACATCAATGTCCCCTGATTGATGTATCCTCTCAAGTGTTTTACCTCAACACATTTATTCACATTTGTTAGTTTGCACTCTAGTACCTTGATTCCCATTTTCATTATCAGTGGGTGATCTCACGTCTGTTAACGGTATACATCAATGACCGGTAATCAGACGATGGACTACTATGTTCAACCTCGACACCTCTATTCACATAGTAGGACATGTACTCATAGTGGATTGTGTAGAAGGAATTCTAGGTTGGTGGCATTTCATATATGTTACCTCCTTGATCGTGCCAGTGTTCATGAGATTTCAGCTCTCGTGACTTGATTCCAGTGTATGTTAGATATTTCCAGCCATTATGGAGATCTTGATCCATTATATATCTTCATCTTTCATGGAGATCATGATCCTTTGTATATATTCATCATGGATATTCTGATCTATCTATATTGTACGTGGCGATGACCACACATGGCATATTTTGTATCATGCCTATTCATGGCCCTTGCACTCTTATGTATCTGGGATTGCTATATCTACTTACAGTTATGTGCAAAGTTTGATCATTGTATTTTACTTTGGGATGGCTAGTTCTTCCACCTGGTTCTTCATCACTCCACTTTTGAGATGTACTTATAATGTATTTTGGCCATCATATCACCCTTATGATCTCACACATTAGGGGGCATCTGTTACAGCTAGTTTTACCACACATGGTGGATCACACCTTTATGGCCTTCCCTATCCCTCTGTAGACTCTTTAAACCCCATGGACCATTTTTGTACCTTTGATGTTTCCAATATCATCCCTAAAAACATGCATTACTTTCTATACGTGACTCTTAAACCTATTCTCACATATATACGCGGATATGACCCTCAAACCCACGTACATTGGTATGTGTGAAAAAGGCCAAATAGTTTTAGCGTTTTCCTTGATGTGAATCTGAGTCACTTGTCTCTTGGCCTTCCATATGCCTTGAGATTGCTCATATTTGACCTTTCATTACTCCATTGAATCACTATATAAGGAACCCTTTGGATACATTGAAGAGGGGGAATTTAAGAGCAAGAAAACTATAGTCCGTTGTTGCCGGAGCTTATACTTGCTTCTGCATCCCTTTGTCCCTTGGAGAACTTTGTGTTCTTCCCAAGCTTTCCTTTGCTTGTGAGATTGCTATAGAGAGATGGAGGATTGAAGTGGTGGAGGCCCAAGTGGAGGACTCAATTTATCTAATTCACAGACGTGCCGACAGAGGTTGTCACTATTGTAATCTCTGATTTATATTAATAGAAATATATTTTCCAATCCAATAATGTGTATTTAAATGAGTATTGAATCCATAGATGATTTTAAATACTTATATGTTATTGAATATATATGCTATAGTAGGTCTAACACAATTATATAACATACTTGTCTTGTTTGCTGAATGTTGAGAGAGAAAATTCTTAATACAAGCGAGAGTGGAAAATCTCAACGGGGATCTACATCAACTGTCTGGAATAAGGTATGTTTCGATATCCTTTAGTGTTAGATGTTTGGTTTCTCTTGCATATGGGAAAGGATTGATTTATGTGGTTACTCTGTCTGTTCTTGTACACCAAGCCATATGAAGTTTTCTCTGTAACACTGCTGGTTCGTCCTTCTGTAGTCTTCCTTGAATTCCGTCTTCCAACCTTAACTTCTCTACCGACATCTTCTTAGCCTGCTTGTCTCCTATTGTGTGCGCACTTTTCATCATTTTTCTTTTGGATTAGCTTCTTCATTATGTAATTCCTCTGGCCCAATAGGCCCCCAACACTCACATGTGGCTCATCCTGAGCCACTAAGCAAAAAAGAACTTCGTCCGCAAAAATGGCCTGCCGCAAAACTTTTACTTGCCTTGCAGAATCTATGTCTTTGGAGCAGGCCAAGGCTGCAGGATGGGACCAACCTTGTCTTGGAACTCCTTCACCATCTATTGTACCTTAGCAACTTCCTCTGCTACCTCTTCTTCTTGTGCATCCAACTTCTCTACACACTTGAAACTGATATCTTCTTATGGTCCTTCCTCTAACAACTACACGACTTGCTGAAGTTTTTGCTGCACAGGCTCAAGAATGCATGTGATTCAGGCTTCTTCTGATTGGTGTGTGTCAACCTAGGATTCCTTAGTTTTCTCCTAATCTCGAAGATCCTGGACTTCCTGCTACAGTCATTTGATCTCTGTGCTCTTAGTAACCTTTTCCTGAAGTGGTAGTTTCTTCATTTCTTCCTTTGCAGCACTGATTTTCTCATATTCCTGTCGTGCACTCTCCCTTATGTTTTTTGCAGTTTCATCTTCCAACAACGCTCCCCAAATTGTAGCGTTGGCTTCAAATACCTTTGTGTAGAGTATTTATCCTTCTCTGATCTTCTCAGCAACCTCTGATGCTGCTCTTCTTCTCTCCTCAAGGACCTCTAGAGGTGTGCTCAGTACCTTCCTATCCTACAGTTCCTCAACCTGCTTCTTTAGTTTCCCCGTGATGCATGATAGTAAGGAAACATTAGCTTCTGAATATTCATCTTCTTGGACCACTTCTGGTGGGAACTATGCAACCGCTCTCTTAATGGTTTCAGTAAGTGAAACCCTTCTATGATCATGCGCGACAATTTCCTGCTCTTTGTTCCTAAGGAGGGCCTTGTGCACCTTTTCCTTCCTTTGTTGTTTTGTTGTTTGATAAGCAACAACATTTTCCCTTAGCCGTATTTCATATGCAGCTACCTACTGAACTTCATAGACTTCACTCAAGGCCATCTTGGAGAAGTCAATCTATAGACTATCATCAAGTGCACTTGTCTCTATTTTTGTCTCTAGTATGTGCCTCAGAATCTTTACTTTGATGGGAGACATTGACCCTGGTGCGGCTAATGGAATGTTGGGATCAACACCGTATGTCTTAGCTTCCATAGTGACATTTACCTCATTAATGGATTCTATCAACTAATTCAAATGGTTCCCAACTTGGTTAACAATGTTTACCTGTTGTATGTTCAGAGTGGCAAGGTTGTCTTGTGCAAATTTAGAGACAAAATTTGCAAGTTCATGCACATCATCTTCAGTCAATGTGTTCATTCCAAACGTCTTGTCTGATTTTCTCTTCTTGCAAGGATGCTCTGGTATTTTTTTTTGCATTTACACTTGTGTTGGGATGTTCTCCTAAGGAGGCATGTGCTCAGATTCAAGATGATCCGAGCCATTCCTACCAGCATGATCAACTATTTCTTCTTCTTCTTGCGACTGATCTCCTTGATCATCGTCTCCCTCGTTTCCTTGTCCAATATCATGGCTCTTGTCATGGTCCACTGGTGGGTATTCTTCATTCTGGTGCTCAGGGAGAAACTCTACCAGTGGGCCATGCCATTCCTCAGGCCACTCTTTAAAAATTTCAACGACATCAGTGTTGGTGATCATGAATCCTGCATTGTGTGCTTGCCTCGCTGGGTCTTTCTTGGGCTCCAATATCATATTATGGCCACCATCTTGAAAATTGATAAAGGTTTCATACCTGTGCATCATTGCAGCGCAGATTCAACAAATATCACTACTAATTGAAAATCCCACCTAGTGCGCACAATTCTATGAGCTTGATTGTTCCTGTAGTGCACTGGTTGGGCCTCATATTGTGTAGTAGCTTACAAGACATGAGATGTGGGGAAAACCACACTCTTGCGTCTTCAATGGGTCCAATTAGTAAACCCCTATCTGTGTGCTGAAGATTATACTTCTGCTTCATCCTCATGGTGTTCTTCTTGGACAAATACAGTGCAGGGTCAACCCTTCCTTAGGCAGACTCGTTATCATAGCAACAAGGTCGACGTCGACTGGGTATGGTCAATCGATCCATAAACATCCTTAGTGGAAATAGACCATAAGCTGTCTCACGTATGTGTTGATGTATGTACTATGGCTGAAATGCGGCATAAATAGTAGGTTCATCAATCCTCTGTGGCCAACTCCTTCAACCCATTGCATTGGTCTGAGTATCTAAGCCCCAGTTGAGTCGGTCTGATCAGGGATCATGTAGTCCACTCTTTTCAACCTAGGCTACTGATGTGTGTCAAAGTCCTTGACTATCAACTTGATGAGCTTCAACATGACACTCTTGGGCATGGGGATGTTCTCAGGGATCCACAGCATGACCAAAGTTGTATTGGCCTTCTTTGGTAGCACCATTTCCTACGCGTCAGCTCTTCTTGGTGGGAAATAGTGGGGAAATTTTTTGTTGTCCTCCTTAGCATATGGGCTTATGCATAGTGGGGAGTCTTCATCCATGGTGTATTCCTCCAATGGGCCTTCTTCCATGGTTTCTTTCCCAATAGTGTTCAGGATGGCCATAGCCTTCCGCTTCATTAGAGGAAATTTGGGGTCTAAAATGGGCCTCCTAAGGAAAATAATAAAATAATAGTTAAAATAATAAAATAATAGTTAAAATAATAAAATAATACTTATTAATTTTGGAGGAAGAATGAAAAAAACTACTTTTTCTGTTTGTATTTTCGACATATCTCCCTATGTATTTACTCAAATTCTGAGCGGGAGAGCTCGTTGGATGTAGAATTTAATTCCACATCCAACGAGTCCACACTGCATACTTTTGACGGACCCCGCTACCCCAAAAATAAGAAATACCTGAAAAAATGTGATGATGACATCATCATCACATTTTTTCAGGTATTTCTTGTTTTTGGGGTAGAGGGGTCTGTCAAAAGTATGTAGTGTCGGTACTCGTTGGATGCGGAATTAAATTCCACATCCAACGAGCTCTCCTGCTTGAAATTTGAGTAAAAAGGCATGGAGATATGTCAAAAATACGAACAAAAAAAGTAGTTTTCTTTTATGACAATTATGTCAATTCAACCATTATGGTTGACTCATTTTATTGAAATTCTATTGGTTCTTGAATTCCAACTCACAAAATTTGTTGTTGGCACGTTTTCTTATAAGGCCCATTTTAGACCCCAAATTTCCTCTAATGTCTAGATGTTTGCTTTGTTTGTAGTTCGGATGGGCCTCATGCTTCTTTCTCATCGACCTGTCTCGGCTCTCTGATCGACTACGTAGTTGAATTCGATGGTCTCTAAGCTAGGTTTGGAATAGGGTGTGAACAAGGGGTTGGAATATTAACAGGGGAGGCTCTAGGTCGAGGAGAAGGTGTAGGTCTATGTGCGATCGTGGGGAGAGATGGTTTCCCGGTTCGTGCCATCGGGTCAGTTTCTGGTTGCTTCTCTGGTTGTTGTACCTTTGGAGATTCTACTTCTTCTTCAACAATTGGGAAACCTGAGATAACACTTGCATCTGATAGATTGCTTTCACTGGGGATCTCAATGACCATGGGTGTTGTCTAACTGAGTGAAATACTTTTGGCTCTCTCATTGCTCGGTTCTGGTTCTCTCAGCTCTCTCTCTATGTCTGTAAAATATTGCTTGATGGTGAAGCTGGGTATTTATATGTGCCTCTACGTCCTTTATTCATCATGCAGTCGGTGGTCGATGTCTAATCGATCACATGGGCTTCTCGGCTAACAAATTCCTGTATTAACTTTACTTACTCGAGCGCCAGGTTGCACCTGTCAGCATAGTTATGGAAGTTATGTTGAGGACAGATAATAGGACCAAAAATCATGCCTCCATTCTCTTCATACCGCATCAAATTTATGGCTCTTAGTTGTCGTAGCCACCTCAATATTTGTCGGATATCCTCTCTTTAATACCTGATATTGGAAAGCCTATCATTGTTACCTTTCCATATTATTTCTGCATTTTCTTGTGTGTTCAACTTTTTCTTGTGCTTCTGCATCGTATGTTGCTGATGTGTGACATAAAAACTCCCTCATTTTTTTTCTTTTTTTTTCACGACTTGGACCTAGCCAAGCATGTCACAACCATTGTAGTACAACTTCAGGTGATTGCCATTCACCATTCATGCAATTTATGTTCCATCTAGCTTCTATAACTTTGCTACACCCACATCAGTGATGTATGCAATCACATATAGACCAAGCCAATGTGTCTTTAGTTTACCCGGGTGTTTGAAAAACTTGCTGTCATACAGCAATACAAGTCCTCCAAATTTAAATGGCTTAACCTATATATGGAAATCATGCCATGCTTTCTGTCTTTTCTTCTCCACAGTTTTATGATATCCTGCGACGAACCGTTCCTCTTCCATATGAACAAGCTATGATATCCTTTTCTCGACAGCATCTCTGTTAGTCATATCTATCAGCGCAGCAATCCGTAGGCTTGGCACAATGTACTCCATTGGTACAACAAATTCTTGTCTATATACCAACTTGAATGGGGTTTGACCTGTCAGTTGCTTGCAAGTTGTTCGATATTCCCATACAACAACCAAAACTTTCTAATCCCAATCATCTCAGCACGCATTGCATACCTTGGTCAATGCATTCTCCAAAATATTGTTGAAAGCTTTGACCGTTCCATTCGCCTAAGGATGATAGGGTGTTTTCTTCTTATACTGGATCTGGAATTTCATAGTAAGCTCAGCAATCACTTTGTTAACAAAATGTGTAGCTTAATCACTTAGGATAATCTTTGGACAGCCAAATCTAGTCACTATGTTTTCAAACAAAAACTTTGCCGTAGTCACAACAATGAAATATTTAATAGGTGCGGCTTCAGCCCATCTGGTTAAATAGTTTGTCGCGGTGATAATATAGCGCGTTCCAATCCTCTTTCCTGGTGAGCTGATAGGTCCAATGAAATAAACAAACCATTTATTAAATTCCTTGATGGATATCTATGACACCAGTGGCATTTCATCATGGCGTGACGGTTTTCCTGATGTCTGGAAGATATCGCAACACCAAAAGAAATTCTTAGTATCCATGTGTATGGTTTGCCACCATAATCCTGCTTGTAATATTTTGCACATAGTGGATTTTCCCACGTAGTGTCCTTCTACGACACTACCATGTGCTTCACTCATAACCCAATATTGTTCATGTTCAAATACAAAGCAATGAAGTATGTCATCTGCGCCCAACTTATAGAGGTGTCCAACGATCAATGTATAATCAACAACTCTGACAACCAAGTATTTCTTTTGATTAGTTGGCATTCCTTCTAGTTCATATCCTGTGCTCAAAAATTGAATGATGGTGTTAAAATCATGGTTCCGATATTCCCTCATGTGGATCGCAAATAGTTGCATGTCAGGAAAATTATATTCCAAGCTGGTTGGTTCCTCGCCACTTTCTACCCTCGATAGGTGGTTTGGCCCGACATTCAGTCGACCAGACTTTACTATGACCTCAAAGTCAAAATCCTGAAATAGGAGAATCCATCTACGGATATTTCCCCCCAACACTAGCTTGTTGACTAGGTATTTCAACGCTGAATGGTCAGTGTACATATGAAAATGCCCACCCAACAAATAGTGTCTGAAATTTTGTAGGGCATAGACCATAGGGTGGTCCAGTGCACCATTTCCTAGTTGTGTCAGGACTATGCCAAGCACGATGGATGATGCGTCGACATGCACATGGAAATCCTTTTTCCATTTTGAGAATACATGTATTGGTGCAGTGGCCATTGAAGTGTTTAATTTATCCAAGATTTCCTAGCACTTTGATCTCCACTGGAAATTTGCATATTTTTTCAATAGTTCCTCCATATGTGCAGTGATCGTTGCATATCCTCTGATGAAATTTAGGTAGTATCCTATATGTCCTAGCACTGATCTACATTGCGTAACTAATGTATGCGGTGGTAGGTCGAGAATAATCGCAATTTTCGCTGGATCGACCAAAATCCTATCGTGACATACAACTTGACCCAACAATGTACCAAATGGTGCACAGAAAATACATTTCTTAGAATTAAGTGCAATTTTATACTGGAGACAACAACCCAGCATCATGCATAGATTCTCAATATGGCGTCTTACTATACCAAACACAGTCCAATCATCAAAGTAGACTTTAAGAAATTTATGTATAAAATATTTAAAAGAAGAAACTACTATCCTAGAAAAAATAGTTGGTGCATTCTTGAGTCCAAAGGGCATTACCGTATATTGATAGCATCCTCATTCTGTGACGAAGGTCATTTTGTGGTGATCCTCCTACATGATTCTAACTTCATGATAGCAAGAGAAGCCATCAATGAATGAATACACCTCTTTTCCACCTACATTTTCAAGTACTTCATCTGTGACTGGTGTTGGGAATGGGTCATGCAAGAATGCATCATTCATCTTCATCAAGTCGACATAGATCCTGAAGTCACCTGTTGTCTTCTTATCATGGATAACTATAGGGTTGATCCACTCTGATTCCTTAATAGGTTCAATGATTCCTGCGTTGAGCATGTGATCCAATTCTTTCTTTACCTTTTCCTTATATCTGGGGTTCATTATGTATGGTCGTTGTCTACTGGGTTTAGCATTTGGTCGCAGAGGTATTTTCATCTCCCCTAAATCTCCTAATTTCCCCTTCATCTATGAAAAATTGGTATGGAACAGATCCTAATATTCATGCAACAAGTCTGTGATCTTTGCGACAGTCTCTTCATCCCAATAATATCCTATATTGGTGAACATTGGGTTCTCTAGTGACCTAATGTTTGTTTTCTTGAGTTTTAGTAGTTTTAGGAATTGGTCACTGGAAATTTCACTTCCATCTACTGCTCATGTACCCACTGACTCCAGTATTTTTATGTTAGTCGGGTCATCATCTAGATCTCCAGTTAGGTTGTAATAGGACATCCACTGCTAGATTGTCGTACTGCTCTGGTGGAAATTTGCCTCCTTGACAGGGATTTGAGCAAATATCTAGGCTTTGAGTATTTAAAGTGAAACATCAACTATAGGTTGCTCATCAGCAAACTCAAATGTGTGCACAAACTATTTGGCTATCTCTTCCCAGTCTTGAGTACCTTGTCGCAATTCTATAGATGCATACTCGGTTCTAGGTGTCATTTCCAACATGTGAATGAAATGATGGATCCATTCCTGTTGTAAGTATACTGTAAATACAGTGTGACACTGATTTATATGCTCTGGAGGGCTCAAAAACCCTATGTACTTATGACTTACAATAATAACTTCTTCACCGAACCAGAATTCCATTAACCTTCTACATTGTGTCCAGTCTGTTATGAACTGCTTGTGTGTACCCCACCATATGGCAGGCGTAGCCTTGAGTACATGATCCAATGCAAAAAAGCGTTGTGATTCTATGACGAGACCTTCAAACTTAGTGAGAAATGCTGCAAGGTTAGGTAATCCTTCATAGGTGGGTAGCTCTCTATCCTCAGTCTCCACTTATCGCACAGATCTGGTAATCCTCGTGCATCTCCTCATAGAGACCTCATGTAACCAGTTTTTCTAGTTTTCTAAAGCTTCCCCTGAGTTGGATGTGCAGGAACTAGCACTCTTCTAACTCAAGTTCCAATCTGTAGTTGGATTGATGTAATCTTCTTGTATGGCAGTGACATTGTAGATCTAGTTTATATATTCACCTTGGTTGTCATTATAGATAGTCTCAACATATCTTTGTCCTTCCAATGGATCAATGGGTGACGCTACCCTCATTTATTTATCCTTGAATGAGAGTATCCTTTTCTTGAAGTTGATGATGGTTTGATTGTCTATGGCCCAATATATTCCCAACAACGCAGGATATGGATTTGTGTCATCAACAATGTTAATGACTTCAAAGTATGCAAATGTGCACAACCCCTCTATGTCAAGAGGGACTTGCCTCAATCTACCAATTGGGAGTACCTTCGCCTGATTGACAAGTCGCAGCTGGATAGGAGACTAGTCTAAGCGCGGCTTCCCCATACTTTCCAAGTTTTTCATGTCAAGATATTGACATCAGACCCTAGGTTCGAAAATGATATAGTCCATGTCATAATCTCCTATCTGCGCAATCATTCTTAATTCACGACCAGTTTTGAATTTCTTTTCGACCTGGTTACTCTATTTTCAGGTTGTGGCTCTACTGGGGTCTCTTCTATGAGTGCTTGTAGTTATTCGATAGCATCTTTATCTTGAATTAGCACTAATAAACTTGACAAGAAGGACTTGACCTTACTAACCTTTTGTGGGACCTTCTTATGGAATCTGTTCTGGAATCGTTTAGGAATCTCCATGACTTCTTCTGAAGTCGATGGCTCTTGTGGATCCACAAACTTTGGTCACACATCCATGAATACTTGCTTCTATTTTCTTATGTCAAATGAAACCCTCTTCTGCATTATCGATCATACTTGCGGCTGAATTTGTTCTTGCAGTGTTTCTAGATCATCTCCGGTTGCAACACCACCTCATGTAATGACTACAATGCTTTGCTCTCTTTGTTCAACAGTAATCATCTAGACATTTAAGTTAGCATTTGGAGTTGGATTTGTATTCTACGCAGGAGTAGGACCTACGATGGTCCTGGCCTACCACTTCACAATCAACTATGGGCATTGCTCCACATTATGGTCTCGTCCCTTGCAATGTGAGCATGGCTTTGTAGGCTCCAAGAAATCTATGGTATAATGACCTAGTTTTCCACAGTTTTAGCATGTAACCTGACCTCTTCCTCTATCAAATCCTCCTCCACCTCCTCTTCCTCTAAATTCCCCACCACCCCTTTCCTAAAGGTGTGGTTTTTGTGGCAGATACTGATTCTATTAATATTGCAGCTAATAGTGATTCTGTTGTGCGTATGGCTATTGTGGCGCATACTGAGGCTAATACTGGTTCTGGTACTAATTAGGTGGGAACTACACAGGATGATATGATGCTTGTGTGGGGTCAAACTAAGTCTTCCCATCATTCTTCATTAAGTATGTGTCCACCATATTTTCCTTTAAGAGTTTATATGCTTTGCAATCCTTCTCTTCATGCCCTACTGACTTGAAAAAATTACAAAATAGGTTCAATGGGGTACTCACAATATTTTGCAAGTATAGGAAGTCCTTGTTGTGATTTCCTCTAGACTGGCATATGAGACACCATGGTATTCCATGGCCAATTAACGGGTTTGGTGCACTGGATGAGACATAATTCATGAAGGTCATACAGTTATCCTTAGTGTGTCTATCTATTCTAGATTTTGTGCACCATAAGTCGTCATGGGATTCCTTACCATTCTTGATGTCCTAAAGCTGTATGGTTATATTAGCCAACTGTGACTAAATCTATACCATTCCTGCAGCACCATCACCAATTGGCGAGGATTCCAGCTTCATTTCCAATTCTAGCGCTTTCATCTATGACTCAATATTTTGTTGCATTAATGGCCCTTGGATGTGTGGAAATATCACAGAAATAAACCATTCCTTATGCTGAACATCCGACATCTAGAAACTTAATTTGGACATCAAAGTTTTAAATCGTTGGTTAAATTCCCATACTATCTCTACTAGTGTTTTCTTTATCTCCTTGATATCAGTGATGCACTGCGACTCAGATTTAGGTTTTCTGAAATCAGAGATCATTGTGGTGTGTATCTACTCAAGGGTCTTTTGCGGTGCTCCTAATGGAATATATAGTACTTCATAAACCAATCCAGTGCACAAACCCTTAGAGTCATGATCATCTGTGATTTCTATAGGTTCACGTTCTGAACTAAGCAAACCATCCAAACAACTTCACATATGAACCAATGTTGCTCCGGATCCTCTCCTCCATTGCCATTGAATGTGGGTAACCAAATATCTTCCCCAACTATTGAGTCGGCATCGAGGTTATCCAATGAAGGATTTAATGAGATTATTTCCTCTTGTGTGATAGTCATATTAGTAGCGCTATCAATATTAATAACTCTCTCAGGAGATCAAGCTCTAGACCTTGCCTCAGATGATGCTTCTGGTGTGATGTAGTTATGTCCTAACCTTGGTTTCTCATTAGACTCTTCAAAGTCTTCCACTCCTTCTGAGATTGGGCTATAGTCCTCCTATTTGTCACAAGATCCTTCGTATACTTGTGACTGAAGTTCGTTTTCGCTTTCCTCGAACAAAATAGGAGTTCGTCGACCTTCCTTTGTCTTTCTCCTCTTTCCAAATCTGAATCTCCTTCCACTCCGTAGGAATCCAGTATCTAGTTCATGATTTGTACTTCCTGGGAACATCTCAACTCACCATTTCCCATTTTCTTGACAAGTCATCTTTGACATAGCCTTCCTTCATAGTACACAACTCAACTACTCAACTGCAGGATACCCTTCTTATAAATGAGCATCTTTATCCATGTACCGATAGATAACATAGTATCTTCTTCAAGTTCCTTGGAAAAATTTTCTTTCAACTTCACTATATGAGGTTATAGCCTCTACATCAAAATTAGTAATATATCCTTGTAAAATACTGTCAACCCAAAAATCAACAACTCTAGAGATGGTGTTACTTACACTGGTTATCTCGCGTACCAAATGATCATTCCACTTGATTATTTCTCTTCTCTAGAAATTTGTCAGCTTTCTTGCCAATATTAACAACCATTCATACAGCAAAATAGGAAACTCTAAAAATAATATCTCTTGGATATTGAAATATACATATCGGTCTACCCAGTTCTCTGTGCTCAACTGAGATCCTGTGCTCTCTTCTTGCATGAATTTTGGCGTCTTGGAATCCAACTAGTCCTCTATCCCATTCTTTGTTGAATGCCACAACATGTCCCTCGACTCAAATGGTTATGGTCTTGGCAACAGAACCATTTTTTGGCCTCTCTTCTCTTCTTGTCTAGACCCGTGGTTCAACAACAACATAGCACCAATAGGACACCACAAGACATCGGCCCGACAAAGCAATATTTGTTGACAACTCCCACGAAACAGGTGCAGTCTCACCCGAGATATATTTATAGGTAAATTCCAAAACCATGTTTCCGTAGTTGGAGAGGGGTTCTAGTCCCTTGGCACACGACCAAGGTGCTCGACAAAAGCAATAGGATGGATTCTACTAACGTGCAATGACATCACAATTATAGGTCACAACTAGCGCACGATATGACTTTACCATTATGACTCTACAACCAGAACAACAACCCGACACATCTAATTCCTTGCACTCAATAGAAATCATGCGACTCATGCCTTAACTTAACAACTGAATCATAAATCCATACATAATATTCTAATAGTGCTTTGATCCTTCATGCATCCACTGATTGTTCCTACTGTGATATTCATTCAACAGTAACTGTAATAATTCATAATAAGCAAAAATTCACATCAACATTCATCATTAAACACATTTATCCACATAACACAGTAAATAACGTTGAAAACTATATGGAAAAAACCACCAAGGTGCTCTTCATCTGGAATGAGAATGGTTTATAGCACCTTACATCCTGTGATATGAAGACTATTCTTAGATATGTCTATTTGACTCAATATTTTGCTCTCATGCTCTCTAGTTTATTCTTTTGTCTACTCCTACTGATCCACACATAGCTTGGATAGACTCTTCTACTCTATTGGAAGTCCACACACACAGCTCTAGGATCTGCAGCTCAACAACCTTCTCCTTCTACTAGACTCTCCTCTGAGTCTTCTTCCTCTAACTCTTTCTCTAAATCTAACTAAGAACTGCATAACTCTTGACAATAGACATCTAATGAATGAACGACTTAATCCAACCCTTATACAGGTTGGGTTCCTTCTATATATAATATTTACAAGACCACGCACGATCGACTGAGTACAAATCAGTTATTACAAACTCAACAACCCAAAATATCTCCGGTTTACATTAATGTTGGTCCATACCTAGCCATAAAATCCCTTCAAGACATTAACCAAAACCTTAACTAGCCATAGAAACATATTTCAGCTCACCTGTGCAAATCATAAATAGCCGCAAAATTGTCCTACATCCTCCTGCTGGTTCGTCCTTCTGCAATATTCCTTAACTTCCATCTTCCAGCCTTAAATTCTCTACTTTCCTCTTCCACTGACTCGAATCTATCTTCCTTATTGCAGCATCCTCATCACAGATTTACTTTCGCCTCTTTCTCCATCATGCACATGTTTTTATCTTATCTACGGCGTTTCCTTCTTAGCATGTTTGTCTCCTATCGCACGCGCACTTTTCATCCTTTTTCTTGTGCATTCGCTTCTTATGTACTTCCTCTATCCCAACAACCTGTAAAGACAGTAGTGAATAAAATAGAAGTTACCAAGAAAGTTTTGGTAGACCATGATATGGGTTATGATATAGTAGAAGATATTAAGAAAACAAAAGAAAACATTTCTCTATTCGAATTGTGTAATTTTCCCCGGCAAGGAAAGAAACTTCTTGAAGCATTTGATCCACAACTAAGTAGTACCCTAGAAGATGTTGAATATGATACTGAAATCAATGAAGCAAGCATTGGAGGAAAATTTAAATCTCATACTTTTCCCTTTTTGTTATCATTTGATATTTTTAATCATAATGTGCATAACTATCTGGTAGATTCTAGGGATTCATCTAATGTCACGCCTCTTTCGATATGTAAAAAGATCAATGGTCAACCCACACCATCCTCAGGTAGTATTATTCAATTGTATATATCTTTTGTCAAGGTATTAGGGGTAATGAAAAATGTGTTAATTCGTTTATCTGCAGATGAGAGAGTTTGCCAGTTTATAGATATCATGGTAGTAGATATACGAAAGGCATATGGATTGATATTGAGTAGGGACTGGTCAGTGAAACTAAATGGTTACTTTGCAACTGATTGGTCTCACATGTGGTTTCCTTATAAAAACAATCAAAATCATATCAAGGTACTGAGGGAACCACACATGAAGTATAATGTAAATCTGTTGGAAGGGAAGAATGAACTTGTAAACTTATCATCTTCAGTTTTGGGAAATTATTTTTTGGAAATTGAACCAGGGAATTACTAAGTTGAAGAAGCATGTTGTGAACCAAATGCATAACCCTATCTCCTTCATTTCTCATGGGATGATGATATTGATTGTAATATACTAATCTTAGTCACTAACATATAAAGTAATACTAATCAGGTAGAGTTAGAACATAGATTTTGGTTGTTGTATTTTGATGGTTCTAAAACCCAATATGGATCAGGGGCAGGTTGCATCCTGATTGATCCAGATAAAAATAAACATTTTCTCTCTTGAGGAATAGAGTTTCAATGCATGAATAATACTGTTGAGTATGAAGGTCTAGTACAGGGCCTGAAGAAATCCATTGAACTTAATGTTAGAAATTTAAAAGTTTTTGGTGATTCTGAAATAGTAGTTAGATAAGTCAGAAACAAAATACAGTGTTTATCACCACACCTAAAATTGTATCAATCTAAAATATGGAATTTATTATCACATTTTAATGCTTTCAATACAAATTCGATTCCTAGATCACAAAATGCTGCAACGGATTTTTTAGCTACTTTTGCTTCTAGACTAGTGCCTACTAATCACAAATGTTCTATTTGACTCATTTTTAGGCCATCTGTATCCAATAATATTATGAATTTGAGGGTATTTGATGATGATGAACAAATTATTGAGTTCCTAACTAATGAGGAAGCTTTTAAATATGTTGTGACCGATGATGAAGAACATCAGGTTGCTTTGCAAAATGATGAACCAAGCAGAGGAAATTACATGCCCAAAGGAGTAAGGACATTGGAAGGAATGTTTGATCTAAATAGAAAATTCAGGAAACCAACCAATGTCAATACTAAAAGTTCATCCATGCAATATGAACTGATAAATTTGGGGACAAAGGCTGAACCCAAGTACGTAACTCTGGGAAAGTGTTGCTCACTCAGAGAAAGGAGCCAATTTATTAATTTATTTCAGAAATATAAAGAGATATTTGGTTGGACATATGAATATCTGAAGAGATATGACACACGCATCATTCAACACATTATTCCTATCAAAACCGATGTAAAACAATTCCAACAACAACTAAGGAAAATGCATCCGAAGTTGGAACCTCTAATTCAAAATGAGGTAAATAAATTGAGTAATGCAAAGATTATCTTTAGAGTCCAACATTCTGAATGGGTTGTGAATTTGGTTCTAGTGAGAAACAATTCAGGAGAAATCAGACTATGGGTTGACTTTTGAAATATGAATAGCGCTTCAGATAAAGACAATTATCCATTCCACCAATGGAATAGACTCTTCAGATGGTATCAGTTTCTAAGTTGTTCTCCTTACTAGACGGGTTTTTAGGTTATAACCAAGTATTGGTGGGTGAACAAGGTAGACTAAAAACCACATTTTGCACAAAGTGGGGAACATTTTCCTATGGGATAATTCCCTTCCACCTTATAAATGTTGAAGCTACGTTTTAGAGGGAAATGGATATCACTTTCCAGGGATTGATCGACCATAGTGTCGTAGTATTTTTTGATGATGTGATAGTTTTCTCTAAGAAGAGGGAAGATCATGTTTTTCATTTAAAGTAATTTTTTACTCACTGTAGAAAATACGACATATCATTAAACCCAAAGAAAAGCATATTCACGGTTCTATAAGGAAAATTGTTGGGGCATATTCTTTCGAAAAAGGGAATCTCCATAGACCCAAAAAAAGAATTGAAGTTATAACTCATATTCTCTTTTACCCCATAATAAAAAAGCAATGCAATCATTTATGAGTACAATAAATTTTGTTCCAAGGTTTGTACTGGACTTTGCACAAATTGTGAAACCTTTGCAAAAAATGGTGAAGCAAAGTGCACAATTTAAATGGATTGATAGTGAGAAAGTTTCCTTTAAGTATATCAAAAAGGAAATAGCTCATGCACCTTCTCTAAGAATTCCTAATTCTGAAAAATATTGTATTATGTATACCTTTTATTTTGACAATTCACCTGCAACGGTGCTCACGTAGATGGAAGAACTAGGAGATGAGTACCCAATATCATTTATGAGTACCGGATTACAAGGGGATGAATTGAACTACCTTGTTGTAGATCAACAAAAATATTTAGTTTTCAAAGAAGTAAAAACTTCAAACCTTACAGTTTGAAAAACATAACCAAAGTAATCATCCCTCATCCAGATGTCAGATCTCTCTTAGTACAAAAGGAATTGGGTGAAAGAAGAGGGAATCGAGTGATAGCATTACAGGAGTGTGACTTAGAATTCAAACCAACCACTATCATTAAAGGTCAAGGACTGTGTAAGTTAATTGTTGAAGGTCACCGTAATGAATATTGTGGTTTGGAGAATGAAGCAGAATTGAACATGATTGATGTATGTCCCATATTTACTAATCCTAAATATTGGTATAAAGACCTAGTGGATTACCTCCAGAAAGGATATTTACCTGAGCATTGGAACTGTAAACAGTGAAGGTAACTTCGTCTGAGGTCAAAACCCTACCACATAATCGATGGAGTTATTTACAGAAAAAATTACGATGGAGTATTCCTGAGATGCCTCGAGAAAGAAGATGCTTCCAAGGTTGTAAAGGAATTGCATGATGGCCCTACAGGAGGACACTTCTCTGCAGATACTACCACTCACAAGATCCTCAGAGCTGGTTACTATTGGCCAACATTATTCAAAGATTCTCATGCTTATGTGAGAAAATGAGATGTATGTCAAATAAGCGGTGGAATATTATCCAAAGCAGCTGGACCATTACATCCTGTCATTATTTCAGATCCTTTTGAACAGTGGGGTATAGACATCCTTGGAGAAATTAATCTGAATTCTTGACTACAACATAAATATATTCTCACAACTATGGATTATTTCACAAGATGGATTAAAGTGGTTCTGTTATGCAAAGTGAATGAAGATGCGGTCATTAAATTTCTACAAGAAAACATTATGACCAAGTTTGGGGTTCCAATTTCACTTGTTTTTGATAATGCATCTTATTTTTCATCCATTAAGATAACTGAATTCACTTGTGAAAAAGGAACCAAATTAAATTATTGTGCCAATTATTATCCTCAGGGAAATGGGTTAGCAGAATCAACCAATAAAAATCTTATCAGAATTCTAAAAAATGTTGTTATTGAAAATCAAAGAAGTTGGCATACAACACTTCCCAATGCACTATGAGCAGATAGAGTCACCCCAAATAATTCCTTAGGAGTGTCTCCTTATACCTTGGTTTATGGGAAAGAGGTTCTTTTACCCCCAAATATTTTTCTTCCATCCTCTCAATTATCTCAAGCCTCACGAGGATCTGATAGTGAAATTTTACAAGCCCGTATTAACACTTTGATGAAGCTTGAAGAGTCCAGACTTAAGGCCAAGGAAATATTTAAACAACAAGAAATTGTCAAAAGATGGTTTTATAAGTGAAAATTAGGGAAAGGAAATTTTGAAAAAGGAGACTTGGTTCTAAAGTGGGATCACCAGCATGACGAGAATGGTGAACATACCAAATTTCAACATCTATGGGTTGGCCCCTTTTAGATTGTTGAGAATTTAGGCCCCTTGACTTATAAGTTACAAGATTTAAAAGGGCATGAAGAGAACCTTCATGTTAATGGCCTTGTTCTCAAACCTTATTTCATCTAGTTCTTTAGGGAGTCCTTTTGTACATAAATAAACCTTTTTTATGTTCTTGCTTTATTTTAATTTTTATTTGCTTTCCTTTGCGAATTTACATTCATTCATTTGATTTTGTTTCAGAATAAACCATATCATTTTTTGGTGCTTGGGCCATAGGAATCTGAACAAATTGCAAAATGATTTTAAATTCAATAACTGCTTATTGGGAAAGTATGCAAGATTTTGATCAAGGATGAGATTCTTTAATTAAATAGATTATTGAAAGGGAATATATTTGTTAGGAATTATGATCCAAAATGTTATGTTTAGAAGTTTAGTTTAATAAATGTAAAAGAGCATCTACACACTCACATGATTATGTGAGGTGTCCCTAAGTTAGTTTCAGTAACGGTAAATTAGTTGTTACTCATTGGATATTTAAATCCATCGAGATTTCCATGTGAGGTAATATTTCGGGACTTAGCCCTCACATCTCTGTGATGTAATTATTTTCCTTCTTCAGTAATAAAGTTTTGTGTTTGAGGACACTTTGTCAAAGTGGTGTCAGAGCACGCGGTTGAAGCTTGGTCTGGTGGGAACCTAGTTGGAAGGTGCTAAAGGTTGTTTGAAGAAGGTGACCTTCAAGGTTTTGGAATAGCGACATATTGACTGTAAGTTAATGATTCCTATTCTTTTGGGCTAAAAAATAATCTGTGTAGAAAACATTTTTTATTGACTTAGTTTTTTCATTTTACTTGGAGAGAGTAAAATATTTTTTTAAGGAAAGGTTATTTTAAAATTTTTTGTGGAAGTGAGTTTAAAAAATTGAAAAACATAGCTGGTGTTGGGAAAAAGAACCAGCATAATTCGCGCTAGCGTTGAAGTTAAATACCAATTCGGAACTAGTGTTGAAGAGTTCACTGGCATAATCAGCATGAGGAGGCGTTGAAGAGAGAAGACCAGCATCCAGCGAAATGTAAAACTCAGAGCCCAGATTTGAGAAGCTGTATAATCCATTAGTAGATAACCAATCAGCAAGTGTGGAGAGAGATTGAACACCTGCGTGGAGGAGGTGTTGAACACTAGCATGAGGAGGCGTTGAAAAGAGAAGACCATCATTCTTCCAGTGGACACCAGCAAAGCATCTCTGGTGTAGAGACAACGTTCTTGTAGAAAAATACCAGTGTGGAGGAGGCGTTGAAGCAGTGGAGCATTGTGTGCATCCATCAGCGTTAGCAAAAAATACCAGCGTGAAGAGTTGTTTTGGACTCAGTGTAGAGACCAGCGTGAAAGTGTGAAGAGAGTTCACCAATCTAGCTTTAAAGAAATAATGGAGAATTGTGTGCATCCATCAGCGTGAACACCATCGTTAGCAAAAAAGACCAGCGTGAAGAGTTGTTTTGGAGTCAATGTAGAGACCAGCATGAAAGTGTGAAGAGAGTTCACCAATCCAGCTTTAAAGAACCAGCGTTAAAGCCCAATCCGAGTTTGCAGAATTGTTTCCAAAGAGAAACTCAGATAGACCAATCCGAATTTTGAAACTGAGGCAATATTTATTCTGAGACTGGAACTCTCAACCATACGAGCGAGAGCCAGCCCGAGAGATACGGTAATTTATTATTCATTTTTATTTTTTGGAGATCTTTTTTTTATATTGTATAAGAAGAAAATGGTGGAGAAATAAAAAAAAATTTAAAAAAGTAACAAGGGTTATTTTTTGGAGTTGATGGGACTGGAACTTGTGACCTCCCACTCAACAATCTTGTATCTCTCCAATTCACCTATAAATATATGTTATTTTTTGGAGTGATAAGGTGCATTTTTTATTGGGCATTGGAGTAATAAGGAGCATTGTTGGCGTCATAAGGAGTATTTTTATTTTCACTCTAGGTTTGATTAGAGAAAAGTGAAGCTCTATCAAATTCTTTTCTTGAGGCTATAAATGGGTCAAGGCCAAGCCCCTATAGCTTTCTTTTCCATGGTGTGTGGTGTTTCTTGCAGTATTTCTTTCATGGTGACTCTTGTTGATGCCTAATTTTGCTTTCATGTTGGTGGTGATATTTTTGCATAAAATCTTCTATTGGTGATATAAGGTGATTGTTTATTCTGGTGACATAAGGTGCTTTCTTTTTTTAATTCTTGGAGCTATAAGGTTTGAATAATACACATCTTTTGGAGTTATAAGGTGTTTATTTTTTTACAATGTCTAGAGTTTTAAGTCTTTTTAATGAATATGACAAGTTGGAAGGATCGAAAAATTATAAAATTTGGAGTCGTCATATTCAAAGCACTCTTCTTTACAATGAATTGTGAAAGGGTGTCTATAATGCTCACCCTACCAAATCGACTATTCCTGATTAGCTTGCAAAATGGGAACTAAAAGATGAAAATTCCTTAGCATTGATTCACAGTATTGTTTCTGATGATATTTTTGTGCATATTGAAAATAGTTCTAGTTTCTGGTCAGTTTGGAATACATTGAAAGATTTATTTGATTCTCAAAGTGAAGCTAAGAAAATCGATCTCCAATTGAAGTTGTTTCAACAAAAATTGTCTTCAGGAGGTGATGTCATGGAGTACATTTCTAGATTGAAGAATGTCAAACAAGAAATTTCAAGAGCTGGTTTTGATAAAATTGAGGACAGCATGATGGGGACCATTTTGATCACAGGATTTCCTGAGACATATAAGCATTTTTTGGAAACTTTATAGATTACAAATAAATTGGATAATATTTCTTTTGACAGACTAAGTGAATTAATTTCCACACATGACAAAACTTTTGGTAAAACAAAGCAAGCAGGAGAAGATGTTTTGGTTGCAAGTACTAGCAAACAGTCTTTAGGTAATCATCAAAAGGGAAATGATCAGAAAGCAAACGAACAACAATAGAATTCTTTTCAATATTCAAATAGAGGTCATGGTTAGGGTTTGGGAAGAGGAAGAGACCGCGGAAGAGGAAGAGGAAGAAATTAAGGAAGAGGTCCTAAAGAATTAGAAAGTACACAATCACAGTTTTCTGGAAGAGGAAGAGGTTCAGAAAACCAACAGGTCTCTGGAAGAGGAAGAGGTAATAAACATGTCACATGTTTTCGTTGCAATAGAGTTGGACATTATGCTTCAAAGTGTAGAGTTTCATTTGAAAAAATTCTAAAAGAAAGAGAATCTAAATAATCTTCATCAGTGGCACATTATGCTCATGCAGACGATAATGAAAATTGTGAATATGTTTTTACAACACTTGGACAATCAGAATCAATGGATTTTGTTCAATTTCATCAGTTGGAATCAATGGATTTTGTCTAGTCTTCTTATTGTTTCAAAAATGATTTTGAAGATGCTTGGATTATGGATACAGGGGATACTTAGTATATGACACACAGGAAAGATTTCTTTTGGAGTTATGAAGATTGTCATTTAAATTCAATCTTCCTTGCAAATGATTCTATTAATTTGCCACAGGGAAAAGGAACAGTTAAGGTTGACTTGCCAGGAATTGGAGAAAGATTGATTTCTAATGTTTGGTATGTGCCTACATTTAAAAAAAATTTATTGTCTTTAGTTGTCATTCATCAATTAGGACATCAAATTGTAATGGAATATGATATTCTTTTGGCTAATTTAAAAAAGGATGCATACAAAAAAGTTATGACAGGTTATGAAGATGGAAAGATTCTTAGGATGAAGGGAACAGTCATTCCTAGATCAAAGGAACATTTGAAGGAATTTGTAGGTTTAGTTGAAATTGATGTTTCACCTATCAGATTGTGGCACATTCATTTTAGGCACTTGAATGTTGATAGTCTTCTATAGCTCCAAAAACAAGGAATGGTAAAGGGGTTGCCTACTTTTCGGAAGGAAAATGCAAAGTGTGAAGCTTGCATTTATGGCAAACAGAGAAGGATAGCTTTTTCAAAAAGCACTTGGAGAGCAACAAGGAGATTACAGCTTGTTCATAGTGATGTTTGTGGTCCTTTGGAAACTATACTTGGTGGTTGTAAATATTTTTTGTTGTTTATTGATGATTTTAGTAGGATGGTTTGGGTGTATTTCTTGAAGGAAAAATCAGAAGTGTTTGAAAAGTTTCAGTCATTTCAAAATTTGGTTGAAACAATGACAAAGGAAAAGATTGCTACTTTGAGAACTAATAACGATGGTGAGTTTACATAAAATATTTTTTTGACTTATTGTCAAGAAAAAGGGATTAAAAGACAGTTGACCAATTTTTATACTCCACAACAAAATGGAGTATCAGAAAGGATGGATCATACTTTATTGGGCATGGATAGAGCAATGTTATTTTTCAAAGGGTTGAATTCATTTTATTGGGCTGAAGCAATTCATACAGCAGTTTATTTGAGGAATTGATCTCCTTTGTCATCACTTGATGGAATAACTCCTTTTGAGGCTTGGTATGGATTCAAACCTATGTTCAAACATTTGAGAGTTTTTGGTTCAATTTGTTATGCACTTGTCCCAAAAGAAAAGAGAAAGAAGTTAGAGTCTAGAAGTGTTAAGTGCATGTTGATTGGTTATTCTGATGAGAAAAAGGGGTATAGGCTTCTGTCAGATGGAAAGTTTATTGTCAGCATGGATGTGATTTTTGATGAAACAGAAATTTTAAGTGTAGAAGTGGTTGAAAAACAACTTAGTCACTGAGAGGAAAAAGTAACTAAAGAACAAATAAGGATGCAGCACTTAAACAAGAAAAGGAATGAACAATGGTTTGATTTCACTTCAGAAGTATAGGATGACGAACAGGTTGAAGACACCTTGAAACAGGTTGGAGATAATTTGAATTCTTCACAAGTTAAATTGGATGATTCAAATCAAGTTAACATTGAAAAGAAGAAACCAAAATGGGAAACTAAGTTACTTCAGGATGTTAAGTCTGATGAAAAAGGAAAAACAGGTACAAGGAGTTCTAATATGGGTTTAGAAATTTTTTCTCTTTTAGTTGTTGAACCAGCTAGTTTTAATGAAGTAGTTGAATATGATGAATGGAAAATAGCAATGCAAAGTGAGTATGATGTAGTAATGAAGAATCAGACTTGGAAAATTGTTGATTGTCCACATGATGTTAAACCCATTGGTTGTAAGTGGGTTTGTAAAAATATCTGCAATTTGATCTTATGATGGACAATACTTTGGCTTGATGATTTGTTTGACGATGAGAGCCCGGATGTAATGATACTTAGTATCCACATGCTTAGTCTTTGAATGAAAAACATGATTTTTGGCTAACTTGATTAATGATTGATTATCAATAAATAATGAAGTTGCTTCTTTCTAATCAAATTTGAGGTCTTGCAAAATCCTTCTTAACCAAACTATCTCACAAGCGGCTTCCCAAGCTGAAATATATTATGCTTCTGCTGTAGAATTCACAATTGTATCCTACTTTTTACAACTCCATGCCACTGTAGCTGATCCCATTTTCATGAAGTAACCTGAAGTAGATTCCCTGTCATAAACATCTCTATAAAAATCCACATCTGAATAGCCAATAAGCTTGAAATTTTTGTTTCTTTTAAACTCAAGTCCAAAATCCTTTGTTCCTTGAAGATACTTTAACACCCTTTTTGCTACATTCCAATGAATTTCTCTAGGTTCCTGCATATATCTAGAAAGTATGTTGACTGCATAAGATAGATCAGGATGAGTATTCATCAAGTAAATGAAACATCCAATTAACTGTCGATATCGAGTACCATTTACAAGTCCCCCCCCTTTAAACTTAGAAAGTTTTAAATTTTTCTCCATGGGAGTAATCGCTAGTTTACATTCATCCATTTCAAACTTATTCAATAATCCAGAAATGTACTTAGCTTGAGAAATAAATATGCTTCCTTCCTGCTGCTTTAATTCAACTCCAAGATAGTAATGACGTAATCCCAAGTCTGCCATTTCAAAACCTGTTTGAAGTTCTTGCTTAACCTGAAATATATGATCATTATTGTTACCTGTTATGAGAAAATCATCAACATACATAACCAAGGTGACTAAGTTGTTTTCAAGGATTCAAACATACAAAGTATCATCTGACTCACTACGAAGAAAACCAACTTTCTATAGGTAGGCATCCATTTTTGTATACCAAGCTCTTGGATCCTGTTTCAATCCATACAATGCCTTAACCAGTTTACAAACTTGATTTTCTTTCCTTGGAACCTCAAAACTAGTAGGTTGAGTCATATAAACATCCTCTTGCAAATCACCGTTTAGAAATGCACTTTTTACATCCATTTGATGCACTTTCCATCCATTTTGTGCAGCTAAAGAGAGCACAATCCTAATAGTATTCTGTTTCGTTGTTGGAGAAAAAATTTCTTCATAATCAATCCCTTCTTTCTCAGAAAAACCATTTTCCACCAATCTTGGCTTATATTTATCAATATCTCCATTTGCTTTGAGTTTGAAATGTCATTGTTGAGTGAATTAACATTCTTCTTGGGATTACAAGTTTCTCAATCAGACAAAGGGATCGTCATCACTTGTTGTCTTATGACTTTCATTGACCTAGGTTTAGTCCCTCCCTGGTTCACAAAAAATCCCAAGATATCGTCCCAAAAGAGCAAGGATCAACTGGCAACACCTACGATGTAGATGTAGTCTCACCTGAGATATCTTTCTATGGGTAACTGCTAGAATCAGGTTTCCACAATTGGGTGGGGGATTTATGGTCCCTTGGTATTCTACTAAGGTGCTCAAAAAAGGCTTATGGGTGGGGTATTTATACTTATCATACATAGTTAAGTTGCGATACAACTTTTCCTTCAAAAAGTAATATAACAACAAACGTGATGCAACATAGGCACACTCAACAATAACAGTGAGACAAATATAGATAAACCCATTCATAATAAAATACATCAACACATATTCATAGTAACACATATATGCAACTAAATCACCTTCAACATTCACAATTTGGCATAGTATCTAACGTGGAAACCCATCTGGGAAAAACCACAAAGGTGCTCTTCATCTAGCATGAGAAATATATGGCACCTTTGGTCTGTGCACTAAGCTAGAGACTCTGTTCTAGATCTCTCTCTCTTATCTATACAAACTTATTCCTCCTTTCATTCTCTCTTGCCTTTTGTCACTATTATTTCTCTATTGGACTCTACTGATGATCTGCATATAGCCTAAATCAACTTGACTTCCTCTATGAATATGTTGTCAATATGCACATAGCTTGGATGGAATCACTCTCTTCTACAATCTCGTGCACTCAGCTATAGGTTCTTCAACTACTCTATACGACTCAACACACTAACATACAATACAATCAGACTATCACTAAATGACCAGATGCTACAGAGACTAACATGACCAAACCCTCCAGAGGCTAACTCGCATACATCTTGGGTTCCTCCTTTTATAGACTCTGACATGTCGCTTTCATCTGACTTCATACAGTTAGCTAACAGGTTTTCTTTACTATTATATAGACACATGTCAACAGGAACTAATGAATCAACTTACAAAGATGCTTTTATACGTGTGGCTTCCGTCGACTCTAGACGTCCTTGTACCCATGATCTTTCCAAACTAGTTCTTTCTATCAGTTGCGTCGTTGCTTGTCTTCTAACATGGTCAAATCCATTGCATCCTTCCTTGTCACATCCTTTCATTTTGTTGATGTTCCTCTTTCATCACATACTCTTTTTTTTCACAAACTCTCTTCTTCTTATGTCACAGATTCCTCTTTAGTTGTGTCTTTTCTTAACGCTTTCTTCTTTGTCCACTCATGTTCCTCTTCTGTCGCATCTTCATTTTTTGTAACTTCTTCTACCTTTTCCTCCTTCCTTTCGTGACTTCTTCTTTCACAACTCCTTTTCCTTATTTCCTTCTTATATTCTTCCTTCCTTACTTCTTTTCTTCTTCCTTCTTTGATTCTTCTCTTCTTCCTTCTTTGCTTCTGTCATAAATCCTTTTACTTCCTACGACCTGACTCTTTTCCATCCTTGGGAAGAATTATAACTAAATTATGCCTATCTTTCCCTAGGCCCAACAAGACCCCAATGCTCACATGTGGCTCGTCCTAAGCCATGTGAATCTATTCTTCCATTTCTTTACTTGTGCTGACTTTACCTTGAAAATATTGGAAGATTTTCATAATCGTTGTTGTCTCTCGTTGCACATCTTCCTCTGCTTTATGCAAGTTTTCCACAAGGTCCGAACTGAGATGTCCCGATGGTACAAGCCTTGTTGCGTCCATTGCTCATTGTACTATCTGATGTACATGATGAAGAATGCAAGTAAATCTTTCAGCTTCATCCTAAAAATCCTCAACTTTATCTGTTTGATGTTGTTGTGTACGTAGTATCGTCACTTATTGTTGCAATTTCTTCATTTTTATCACCTTAGCCATTTTTTGTGCTAAGGTTAATTGTTTCATCTCATTCTTCAGCTGAGTTACTACTATCTCAGTTGTGTGTATCTTCTCTATGGATTCCTATAGCTCGATGTCTTCAATCAAGGCTTCCCAAGTCTGAGATACTTGGTCGAAAACCTTAACACATAGTGCTTCTGCTTCATCTATGTTCTTCCCAGCTTCTGCTACTACTTGGCTTCGTTCTTATAACACCTCTTGTGGTGTTCTTGGTATGATTTATGCTTCAAGTTTCATGACTTTCTTTTGAATTTCTTATGCTATCTCACCAAGTCGAGTGGCCTTGGTTTCTGGAACCATTTCCTCTATTATGTCTTCGTCCGTAAAATTTGTACATGCAAGGGATACAACCTTGTCAATCCTATTCCTATTTTCTTCCCATGTATTTTTCTTCTTCTCAGCCTCTTGCACTGTTTGTTTCATCTTATTAACACTTTTATTCGTGACTTTCACTTCCTTAATTAAGGTTGCTTCTTACACTTTCATTTCCATGACTGCAACATTTTGCAACACATATACTTCATCCATTTTCATCAATGAAAAATATATTGTTATTTGGCCTATAATTTTGGCTACATCATTGAATTTTGGGGTTCCTAGATCAAGCACTTCTCTTAACACCTGCATTCTTATCGGTGGAAATAGTACTATTATTTCAGTTGGTCGCTCTTCAGAAGTTCTAGGTATATCCCACGACTCATCTCTTGGGGCTGCATAATATACTTCAACTTTAACTTCTTTAACAAATTTACATAACACTTTTAGCAGATAAGTAACAATACTTGTAAGCTCTATTTTTCGATCCTCTATTGTCTTGAAGCTTGTTTACGCAACTTCTGTTATTGCTTCATACGCAAGTTTCTAATCATCAGCATTAAGGCCGATAGTATTTGAAATTTTATCAGTGTTGGCAATAACCCACCAACAAATCCTTGTCGATAGGGATTCTCACTCTATTGACACCCAACCAACGCGATCTCCCTGAGCATCAGCCCAGACAGGTTTTACCCTGCCCAGCAACATCCGCACAGTGGACGAAGTCTCACCTAAGATGTTCAAGGGAGAGCTATCAGAACCAAGTTTCTGGCAGTAAGAAGAGAAGATATGGAATCCAACGGGTTCGACAGCATAATTATCAGATTACAGAACTAAAACAACTATCACAATTTCTCTTCATGACTACAGATCTAATAGATCGCATCATTCAATCATCGCAGCAGTATCATTCATAAAACAACTTAAATTATTATTCATCAGAAATGCAACAGAATTGAAATAGAACTCATCATTATTTTATTACAACAACATCAATAAATCATAACAGATTCAACACATTTCTCATTGATATCGCAGCAGAGCAAACAGGAAAATAGAAGACAATATTTATGTAACAACCGTCATGTCATATTAATTTTGTGCAACAATTCAAAATAGATAATTCTTCTCCATAGCAGGAGACTGATTACATCCCAAAATTCAGTATCCAACACAGACAGATCACAGATCCTCCCAAACATAAGACTCAAAAGGACCATAGACAGATCGCACTAGATTTCATACTTCATACGATTGTCTCTAACCCCTGATTCTCTCTATGTGTCTCCATTTATGATGTCTATTACAATTTCAAAACTAGATTTATATATAGACCTCCACCTTTACATCAAAGGTCCACTTCTAACTAACTTCTAACCACTACTGACCTATGTCCACAGACCGTGGTCAATTAGTACATTAAATATAAAAAGCGGTTATTTTTCTGCCCATCATGTTGATCTGGCCTTGTGCGGTGTTGTGTAAGCTTGCGCAGCTGCCGCAATGCTGTGCAAATAACTTACCCAAAACCCCTGCCAATAGGCCCCCAACACAGTCTTGTGGCTTATCCTTGAGCCACGTCAGGTTGACAGGGTATACGCCAATGTCTTGTCCTTGAAATCCTCAAATTGCTGTGAGATCTCTCGAACCTAAAGCTATATTTTTTCTGCCGCATTTTGACAGTTGAGAACAATCTGTTGCATAGGGTGTGCTTCCTCATCCTTGATATAAACCATCTTCCAACTTTATTGCACCTCCTGTAGCATTGCGACTGCTTTGACAGCCATCTTCCCACCAACTTCTTGAAACTCATTCAACTGGGCACGGTGCTTTTGTTGGATTTCTTGGGCATGGGCATCTATTTTCTGGAGGTCCTTCAATTCCTTAGACCACGTGATCTACACCATGAGCAACATTTCTCGTAGTGACATCTTCAATGTCTTCTACTATTCTTCAACTTCTTGCACCTACATGGTCAACTGGTCAAGTTGTTCATCTTGGACGATGCTTTGCCAAAATTGCGTCATCGCCTCCATGATTTCCTTTGCTTCTTTCTCCATTTTTTCAAACTGAGCCGCTTTCTCCTCGATAGTAGCCTTCTGTTTGGAAAATTGCTCCAGCAATGTTTCTAGATGGACTAGGGCATTAAGCAGAAGGTTGGTGTCTTGGAGTTGGGCAATAACTTCCCCAAGTTTCTTGGCCTTAGCGATGGTAGTAAGCTCGATCATGTTCTCAAAAATATGTTGACAAGCCTCATCAATAGCTTGCTCAACCTCGCCAACACTTGCGCATAGTTGACCCTTATCAATGATGAGGTAATATTGCGCCTTCTTCATCTTAGTGATTTCCTCCGTAGCCTTGCACTGCAGCTCAGCCTACGTCACCTTCAATGCATCGATCTCTTGTACCTTCTCTTTTGCTAGCTGCACCCTGACCTGATGCAGCTCCTCTGCTTCTTTCTGCAACTTCTCAGCTCTGGTCTGTGACTGCACATATCCATCAGTCAGCTCCTTCTGTCTATCCACCAATTCTTAGGTGGCAACATGCTACAGGTCCACCAATGCTTGAGTAGGTAACTTTTTCAGATCCAAGGAAATGCTCTGGATTGGTCGTAGTAACTGGTTCACTTCTTCATTCCCTGCATCGATCCTAGTTGGGGGAACTTGAATGTTCCTAGCTCGTAGCTCGATGCTGATCAACAGGACTTCCTGCATCACAAGTCTCACGGATGCCTGCCTAGAAACAAACATAAAAAATAGAATTCAACCTATCTCTTACCACACCAAACTCTTCGTGGTTGGACTCTCGAATTGCTTGTGTTGCAGCCTCAAAGGATTCAATGACTACTTCGATGAGCCATTGTAGTTGGTCCTCTAGTCCTGACTGGGTACCACTACTCACGTCATATTCTTGGTGCCATTTGGTTCAAGTTTCTTGCCGCATGCACTGTGCTTCGGCCTTTAGGTCCATCGACGACTCATTGTCAAAGTCATAAAGACTTAGCTCCTTCTAGACAGGCTCATCTGGGGAATCAGGTGGTGGATCCTTAGATAGTTCTTCCTGACTCATGGGGTTGTTCCATTCAGTCGGCCACTCCTGAACAATAGCATCCAATTCTACATCAGTAAATTTATAAACCAAAGGTAGCCACTGCTTGTCAGGGTCTCGCCATGCCTGGATATAAATGGAATGGGGCCCGATTGTGAACTGAATGAGTCGCTGATACTTGGCCACCACATAATTGGATAATCAGAGAACTTTGACAGTTACGGCTTACAGCACTTCCCAATAGACTGAAAAAGTGGATCGCACAGTCTTCCTGTCGACTGGGTTCTTCAACCCACCATAAATTTTGATATCGTGTGCCATGGCACACCTTCACTGCACCAACTTCCATCAGTTGATAATATTCAGGTTCCATCCATGCGACAAGCACAATGAGAATTAATAGCCAGTTGTAGGAAAATGGTTTCCTGGACTGAGTAGGGAGAGCATCGTCAAGAAACTGGTTGAGTAGAAACAAGGACCAATTCATCTGCATGCCCTCTATGAATTTTTGTGCACAGGTGACCATGCCTGAGTTGCACTGGATTGGTTGATTCCCCTGAACAATCTTTCTCACCAAAATACATGCCCCAATATGCACCACTTGTGAATTAATGTTTTCAATCCAATAGGCATGGCCATCATGCTGTAAGCCAAAGCACTTCTTCAGTTGCTTGGAAAGCTTCTTGTCAGTATCCTACCCGTGGATATACTACATCTAATCATCCCCAGCCTTCAGCAAGCCCATAATTCTCACAATTAAGTAAGCTGTGACTATAATGGGCTCATTCAACCAGAGCATCCCACCATGGAAGCAAGCTAAAAGTTGTTTAACACATGCATGGGCTTCATTCAATCACCCAAAGTGAGGCATATTGATGAGCCCCAACAATCCAGAATTGTTCAATTTGCTCACCCAAGGTTGAGGAATCCTCTAAATTGGTGCACCAGGCACCATCAGAACTAATTCATAGGGCTCCTCATGGACTTCTTTAAGAAACAACAAATCATGGTCCTCAAACTTCATCTTGATCAATGTAGGGATAATATCAACTAAGCAAGTCATCCCTTCTGGCAGCGACGACAATTTGGGTGGATACTTCTGATTCTTCATGGGCTACCTCAACTTTTCTCCTAGCCTGGTTGGAGTGACATATCCTAGGATATCATTAACAGAGATGCCCATGGGTGCCATAGACTCTATAGCTCCCAAGATCGACGGCCCGACCTGTGCAGTCCCCTCTCCTTGCACTCTAGATAAAGTGCAGGTGTCCCTCTTCTGTAGTGGAATGGAACTGAGCTTTTGAGCCTACCTCTTTTTCTTGGGGATGGACGAAGAGCCTACCGGCATGCTCATAAATTTTTCCTCAATGGTCATCGACCGAATGGGGGATTCCTGCTCGCTGGAAATATCAATTGGTTTGGGGTCGCTCAACATGCCACAATATCCAAACCTTTTGATGCACCCAACAAGTCTACACCTCTACTCTGCAACTCACAGTCAATACTTTGCTCGCTTGACTGAACTGCTATAAAAAATGCCTTTCTTTTGTGTCCCATGTGCTTTTTATTGCCACTTCCTAATTCAAACTCATCATTGCCAAATCCACCATATCCATCATGACTAAATCCAGCAGTAATGACACCAAATCCGGTGGCAATATTACCCTTCTAACGATCGGATCAGCCATTAATGTGCATTGCTTCAACAATCGCCACCAGCTAACAGATTTAACTACTTGCATTTATTGCTAATTTGACCAACCCACAGCCCTGCGGCTGTCGTAGGTGGTCTACCTTCCATCGCTAATAACTCTATCCTTCCGCAGCCTCTTTCCCTAGACTCACCTTGCTTCTATCTAACAAAATATATATATATATATTCACAGCACCTCAAGCGGTGCGCAGTTCTAACCCTGTCCTATAGGGCTTTAACCGAATCCCATTGACGAGCATCGGTAGTACCGCACCATCTAATTGTTGTAACTGAACCGCACCTCCAAAAGTAATGGAATGAACAAGATATGGGCCTAACCAGTGCATCTGTAACTTACCTAGATGCTTCATGAACTTGCTGTCGTATAACAACACCAAATATCCTTCCACAAACTGTTTGTTCTTAATGTGGTGATCATGCCACGCCTTCTGTCGATCCTTCACAACGCGCTAGTGGAATCCTGCAATAAAATGATCCTCTTCAATATGGATCATCTATGCAATGCACTCTTCTAATGCTTATGTATCATCCATGCCAGTCGCCACAGCGATGCGCAAACTAGGAGCAATGTATTCCATGGGCATGACCGCCTCTTTCCCATATACCAGCTTAAATGGTGTCTGTGCTGTAATTCATTTACAAGTGGTGTGATAATCCCATAGCACTACTGGAATTTTCAAGTCCCATTCATCGCAATTAGCAATACATACCTTTGTCAATGCTATTTCCAAAATTTTGTTGAACACTTCAACAATCCCATTTTCCTGCGGATGGTATGGTGTGCTTTTCTTATGTTGAACCTTCTTCCTCACTTAGTGCTCTCATAGTGCGGTTGATAAAATGACTTCCTTGGTCACTCATCAATATCCTAAGACACCCAAACCATGTCACTATATTCCCAAATATGAACTTTTTTGTTGTCGCAGTGGTACAATCCACAACTGGTGCGGCCTCTGCCCACTTGGTCAGATACTCAGTTGCGGTGATGATGTATCACGCACTAATCCTTTTGCTTGATGGATTAATGGTACCCACAAAATCCATGACCCATTTATCAAAAGGTTGTAGATTTATTTGTGGCACAAGTGACATTTTGTCCCGCCGTGATGGTTTACCGACACCTTGGAAGATGTCACAACTCCATGCATAATCTGTGGCATCATTATGCAATGTAGGCCAAAATAGCCCAGTGCACAACACCTTCCCCATAGTAGCCCTTCCTCCATAGTGACCTCCCGCGATTCCTACATGTTCTTCTTCTAGAATGGGTCCCTGCTCATGCGGTAGGATACACCGTCGTAATATCTCATCTGGTCCAAGCTTCTTTAACTTCCCAGCAATCAGCTGGAAATATGAAGCGTTTACTACCAACTGCTTCTTTTGACTAGTCGACATGTCCTATGGGGAGACACTAGTGGCCAAGAACTGAATGATTGGGGTTTAATGATCATCTGTGATGTTGACATGAAATAGTTACGCATCTAGAAATCCATCATCAATATTGGTCAGTTCTTCTACAATCTCAATGCGAGATAGGTGATCAGAACCAGCATTCAATCGTCCTAGTTTCACAACTATTTCAAAGTCAAATTCCTAAAAAAGTAGTAACCACCGATAGATTCCCCCCCTAACACAGGCTTATTGACCAAGTATTGCAAGGCGGAATGGTTGGTGAACCTCTTGAAGTGACCGCCTAACAAATAGTGCCTAAACTTTTGCAAGGCATAAACCATCTCCAAGCCTTCTCTTTCAGTCGTTGTGTAATTTTGTTCAACAAACGACAACTTCCTACTGGCATATGCAATCGGGTGATCCAGGCTTCCCTCACCTGGTTGTGCAAGCACAACCCCTAGCACAATAGAAGAGGCATTGACATTCATGTGGAACTCCTTGTTCCAATAAGGGAATACCAGTATGGGTGCGAAGGCCATCTTGGATTTGAGTGTATCAAATCTACCTTGACATTCTTGAATCCACTCAAATGCAACATCCTTCTTTAATAGATTCTCCATAGGGTCAGTAATGAATGTGTATCCTTTGATGAACTTGCGATAGTACCCCGTATGCCCCGGCATCGCCCTAAGCATCTTCACATTTGTTGGTGGTGGAAAACTAAGAATTAGCATGATCTTCACTAGATCAACCAACAGACCTTCCTTACATACTATGTATCCGAGTAGCATTCCAAACGACGCACAGAAAATGCACTTCTTAGAATTTAATGAAATCTGATGCTGTCAACACTTTTCTAGCATCAATCGCAGGTTGTCAAGATGGTCCCTAATCAACCCATAGATTGTCCAATAATCCATATATTCTTGCAGGAACTTTTGAATAAAGTATTTAAACATAGTGACAACTACTTGAGAAAATATTGTTGGCACATTCTTCAACCCAAAGGGCATGACTGTATACTGAAAACAACCCCATTCAATGACAAACTTAGTTTTATGGAGATCCTCCTTTGCAATATGAATATGATGGTACCCCAAAAATCCATCTGTGAAGGAGTACATCTCCTGACCACCTACTCCTTTAAGAACCTCATCTGTAAACGGAGTCAGGAATAGATCATGCATGCAGGCATCATTCAAATTCCCTAGGTCGACACAAATGTCGGACTTCGCCGGTCTTTTTATCCTGAACCACCATATGTCTTATCCACTCTGATTATTTGACATGCTCGATGATCCCAACATCTACCATTTGGTCAATCTCAGTATTCACACTGTCCTTGTATCATGGGTTCAGTTGATACAGTCTCTGTCGCATAGGTTTTGCATTTGGTTTCAACGAGATTTTCATCTCCCCCAGGTCCCCTAATATCCCCTTGATTTTTGAGAACCGCGCCAGAAAGAGATCCTCGAATTCATGTAGTAGGTCCGTGATTTTGGCCATTGTTTCCTCATCCCAATAGTCCCCAATATTGGTAAATTTTGGGTTCTCTTCTGACCCAATGTTGACTTACCTGATCTTTAGCGGCTAACTCATCGAATCCATTGGTATGTCTGGCGCAGTGACATCATGGATTCCTTCTGACTCTAGAATATTAACATTCTACAAATCATAATCATCTTCAAGTTCCCGAGATAGATTGTAACATGTCATCATGGATTGGATTGAGCAGTGTGCATGTGGATCAACTGGGTATGCGACAGGGACGACCTTCAACACTACATCACGGATGATTTGCATTGCATTATGTACCTCTAGGTTGGAATCTTGGAAACTAAACGTATATGCAAAGAAAATGGACAACTCCTCCCAAGATGTTATAGTTCTGCACAGTTCTGCTACTACATACCAGGATCTCGGCATCTCGTCTAGAGTATGGACAAAAGCATGGACACACTCATCTTTAGATCCCAATACCCATAAGGCTGGACATTCCATTAAGTGACTGGTGGGATCATTCCGTCCATCATATCTCCCAGCATGATAGACCTTTGAATTTCCAAAGTGCACCATCATCAATCTCCAACATTGTCCCCATTCATGGATCATCTGCTTATGCGTCACTCACCATTGGGCCAGAGTAGCCTTTAGTGCTACATCCAAGGCCAATACCCTTTGTGGTTCAAACACTTTCTCTTCAAATTCTCAAAAGAATTATGATAACTCTAACATCCCTTCATAAATTGGAAAATCGACAATCTCAGTTGCTATGCGATGGAGACTTTGTGTGATCAACCCACATTTCCTAAACAATACCTCATGCATCCTATTTTTCCAATTTTCCAAAGCATCATCAAAATCAGAGGATGCAGAGCTAGCGCTCTGCCATCCAAGTTCACCATCGACAATAGGGTGGATATAGTCTTTAGAGATATTATAGGCATGATCCCCTCTTCCATCGGCTTCATCCGTCATAGGTTCAATATATCGACGTCCTTCCTGAGGGTCCATAGGAGCAATGACCCTGACATCCTAGTTTTCAAACTTCATAACCCATTTTTTGAAATTGATAACTACCATGCTATCATTAGCCCACCCAATCCCTAGAAGTGCGGGATAGGAACCTCCATCCTCAAACACTTATATCACATCAAATTCAGCAAGTGTTTTCATACCTTCAATATCGACAACTAGGTTTGAGACACGACCATTGGGATGAACCTTTGCCAGATTTTCTAGTCACAGTTGCACCGATGACCATCCCAATGTTGGCTTCCCCATCAGCTGCCAAGTTTGCTTGGTCAGAATGTTTACATTTGATCCAATATCTAGAATAATCGATTCAACCTCATAATCTCCGATCTGGATGTTCATCCTCATCTCCTTGCTTGTCTTCCTCTTTTGCAAGGAGTTCACCACAAAATCCTTCAATGTCTTATCCTGGTGGTACAATAACTTCTCAAGATCGACAAGGGCTTCAGTGTCCCTTGGCAACGATAGACAAATATCAAAGAATTGTTGCAAGGTACTAAGCTGCCTTGATGGTCCTGCCTCTACAGATGGATCAAAAGCAGATGGCATGTCAATAATCGATAGCTTACCCAGATTTCTCCCAATGGCATGCTTGGCCTCGAAGAATGTGTCTTTCTCTGTCACAATATCAAATGCTACCTTTTTCTTTCCAAGGAACCGAACTTGCTGACCTGGTCCATCTTCTCCAGTTGTTGCACCAATGCAAGTGACAACCCCAACGTTGACATCCTTCGTTCACAGTTCGGCGTGAATTGTTGCAACCGTCGATCCTTCATTCAATGGGGAGATATGATTCAATGGTTGATTCTGATTTTGTGGCATTTTTTGAGCCTGATTCTGCGATGGGATCTGATTTTGCATCGTCAGTTGGTTTTGTACTTGGAATGTTGGCTGGTTCTAAGTCTACGCATTTTGCAACTGAGGAATGTTTCCAGCTTTCCATTTTGCAATTAGCTGAGGGAAATTTTCAACATTATGCTCGCTCACCACACAGTATGTACAATGCACATGAGGGAAATCCCTCTGGTAGTGCCCAAATACTCCACAGGTATAACACTGGATTGATTCTCAACCTCATCCTACTCCTCAACCGAAGCCTCCTCCTCGTCCCCTCCTCGTCCCCTGAATACTCCATGGAATCCTACTCGGAATCCTCCTAGCTAAAACTGAGGCTGGGCCATCTGATGTTGTGGGGGGTTTGGTTGCTGCTGTACATAGTGCACAGCTTGAACATATTGCAACTGAGGCTGAGGTTGAATGAGTGGCACCTAATTATACTATGGTCATGGTGTATACTGTGGTTGTGCTACAAGCTGCAGCTGAGGTCCAAACTATGGTTGGGCTGTAAACTACTGCTGTAGTTGCGATGGGATAAACCGCATCTCGGGAAACAGTGTATATTGTACCTACGCTATTGGTTGTGCCATCTATGGCTGCACTTTCATTTCTTGGGGGTCCTGACCTTTCACAAAGTATGAATCATATGTCCTTTCCTGGAGAAATTCATAAGCTCAATAGTTTTTATCATCGTGTCCTATTGACCGACAAAAAGTACAATATAGATTCTCTACCTTGGTAACCATATTTTTCATGTATTCATAGTTCTCATGTCAATGCCCATAGACCTGACATATGTGGCACCATGGTATACCAGCGTAGCTCAACGGGTTTGGGGCTCCTGAAAGCAAATAATTTTGGAACGTCGGACATGTATCCTTGGTGTGTCCGTCCGCATGACATCGGGTGCACCAAAGGTTTCTATGATATTCCTTAGCCTTCTTGATATCTTGCATTTGGAGCGTCAGATTGGCCAACTGTGCTTGAATCTGGTTCATCCCAATCACGGTTTCTCCTACCGGCAATGCTTATAATTTCATCACAATTTCCAGAGCCTTGCTCTATGTCAGAATATTTTGCTGCATTAGCAGTTGTCTGATATGTGGGACAAGTGCTATGATGAACCACTCCTTTTGTGAACATCGCTCATCTTGAAGCTAACTCGAGCCATCAATGTCTTAAACTGTTGATCAAAGTCCCAAATTGTTTCATTAGGGAATTGCGTGATTTCTTTCATCTCGGTAATGTATTGAGCCTCAGATTTCGACTTCTTGAATTCTTTAAATAACCCTTTACGGATCTCATCCAATGTTTTCATGGTACCTCCCTGAGGAACCAGCATGAATCTCATGTACCACTCCAGCATACGATCCCTAAGGGTGGTTTCCAGCTGGCTTTTCTTGACATCGTCATCTACAGTCTATCAGGCGGTCCAGATCACCTCGCACAAGAACCAGTATTGCTCTGGGTTGTCAGTGCCATTTCCAGGAAATATTGGTAGCTTCATTTCGTCACCCACCATTCTAGGCCTTCTTCCTCTAGTTGATACACTACTGCTAGACTGTTGCTAACACATCGGGTAAGTCAACATAGAATGCGCATTTCTTACTAGTGGTGGAGTAGTGTGCAGAGGTGTGGACACATCACTACCGGGGTTCGATCCTCTCTTCCTTATGGGTGTAGCCTAGGCCTGGTCATCCTCGTCATCAGTAAAAGGTTGTTTTGTCCCGTGTGGTTGTTCTTCACGGCATCGCATTTTGATCGTAGTAGGAACTTCTCTTGTACTCTACCTCTTCTCTCGAAACCTTTCTCCTCCTCTTGTAAAACCACTTGTTTCCTTGGTGACTTTCACAACCTCACCAGAACTCATGCCCACCTACCCCTTACCTTTCCATGCGTCTCCCCCCTTTCCTCGTGGTGTCTACATCCTCTGTACACTAGAGTTCCACTACTCCTGGTCCACCTTCAGAATACCTTTTTCATGGACAAACTGTTTAATAGATAGTTGCAGAGACAACAAAAAATCTACCTCATGGTCCATTGAAGAACTCCCTTACTGCTTCGCTAAATGACTTATTGGTATCGACTGCAAAATCAGTAATGTAGCCCCTTCAGGACACTATCCAACCACACCTCAATAAACCATGATGCCTTATTGTATGTTTCTTGTAATTCCTAGATCAGCTCCGGAGTCAAAGATGTCATCTCTCCTAATACAAGATTATAGGAAACTCACAGAAGAACCATTCATGAGGACCATCGTGAATATATCTGTCCAACCAATTCCTCGTCGACAGCTTTGGATTCTAATTTTCTGCTTCAGCAAACTCTCGCTATTTTAGACCAAACCACTCCTCGATCTCTGTTTGAGTTAGATGCCAAAACATATCCTCCTTTTAATCGCAACTCAGTCCCAGAAATGGAACCATTTGTTGGTGAGAACCCACCAACAAAGCCTCATCAACAAGGTTCTCAGTCTATCGATGCCCAACCTGCGCGATCTCCCTGAGCACTGGCCCAAACAGGTTTTAATCTTTCCCAGCAACATCCGCAGAGCAAACGAACTCTCACCCGAGATGTTCAAGGGAGAGTTTTCGGAGACAAGTTTCCAGCAATAAGAAGGGAATACATGGCGTCCGACAAGTTTGACAACATAATTGTCAGATTATGGAACTAAGACAGTTATCACAATTTCTCTTCATGACTACAGATCTAATAGATCACGTCATTCAATCATCCCAGTAGTGTTGTCACAGCAGTATCATTCATAAAACAACTTAAATCATTATTCATAAAAAATGCAATAGAATTGAAATAGAACTCATCGTCAGTTTATTGCAACAACATCAATAAATCATAACAGCTTCAACATATTTCTCATTGATATCGTAGCAGAGAAAACAGGAAAACAGAAGACAATATTTATGCAACAACCGTCATGTCATATTAATTCTTACCCCAAAACCCCTTACCCAAAAACCTTGCCAACAATCATCCTTTCTCTTTTTCTTTCGATTTGACTCTACCTACTCTATATTAGCCTCTTTTCTTTTCTTTCGTACATCTAGTTCTGTCAGAGTCGAACTCGAACCACTTTGGGGTGGATCAAGATCTTGTGCATCCTCTTGCAGGTCCTCTTCTTCATTTCCATCAATCTGTCTTATGTCTTATGCTCTGCTTTTGTTATTTTTGGAAAATTGTTTATGTTCTGACAACATATATTGGGAAGAACCAGCTTACTACATATTTGTAGTAGTGTTCTGATAATATAAAATTCTCCTACTTACTGATTCAAAAAAAAAATATCCATGCAATGCTCTGTTTTGTAGCATCCAATCAGGAACTAAGATTTCCAGAAGATATACCTCTCCCTTATTGTTGGGTTGAACAAATCTTCATCCGGTGCATATTTGTTGGCATGGAAAATATCAATTCAAAGAACGCCATTTGTAGTTCCCTCTTCAATTGCATTGGCTGAGAGATGTTCTTTATAAATAAAGTCTTTGTGAGAGGGTTACTCCATATTTTCATCAATTATTGTATCTTCACTATATATTGTTGTGTCAATTTGTGACTGTATCAGAGAGCTTGACAACTTATTAACATATGCATCATGGCTGCAAAACTGACTGAAACATTCTGCAGCATTCAACACAAGAGTAATGAGACGCTTGAGCTTGAGAATGAGTTCATGCCACAGCCTACACTCAAAGCGATAAGCAAACAAAAAAACATTGGTAAAACTTGGATTGGATCACTCTATGTGTTTCTAGATATTTTAAAATAGCCATTTTACAAATGAAGATTCGCGAAGAAAGGCCTCAAGCAAACACCAAATGCTAAGATGTTAATTTTTTGAAACTTGTCATGCTCATTTCCCTATTTCTTGGGTGTCTATATTCATTATTCCTAGATATTTTAAGCTATGCAGTCGGATCCTTTCCCTGCATCTAAAAAGAATCTTGAGAGTTCAAGCTGCCTTGATGTTCTCCTTGGTCAGTGTTCTTCCAATATTCTTCAACATTTAACACATGAAATTCACCTGTGACTTGGAATCATATACCTCCTTGAGATATTTGCTAGCATTTGGCACATGAAAGTTTAAGAAATGATATACTCGAAATACAACAATTGAAGATACAAAACAACATGCATATACAACCATTTTTATTACTCATGTGTAATGGGACTCGAATCGTGGATTAATGCATGAATTTGGTGTTTATCAGTTATAACATAAGATGGATATGGTAATTTTAATAGAATAAATATGGGGAAGGAGTGGGAGCTAGAGTGGAATGGTGAGGTGGATGGGTAGGTGAGGTGAGATAATGAGTGGGATAGATAGGTAAGAGAATGAGTGGGATAAGGTGGGTGTAATTATTTTGTAAACTTTATAAAATTATTTTATATTAAAAATTAAATTCCACTAAATGTGAAATTAAGCCATGAAAATGGATTCCTATGAGAGACAACAGAATATTTGATACACTTTGATGCATGGATCTTAGGAATCAACAAAATTAACCCAAGATGATACGAACACTGGGTACTTTGATGAAAATATTATTGGATTTTTTGGCAATGAAATTCGGGATCTTTCTTTATATGTGCGCTATCGAAATCCAAAAAAAATGATGGGGAAGATTCTAGTACCAACATCTGGCACCAACTGAGGATGGAGTCCTCCCTATGAAGCTCCAGGAACATGTATACTGAATTCCTTCTCCATTCCATCTCTATTCAAAATACCTACTTTGAAACATGAAACCCACCATAATAGTGCCATTCTCCATTGGGATGGAGTTTACCAATCTACTGCAATCCAACATACTGAAGAAAAAAAAGCTAACAAATAAATTGTACACCACTACAAATTGAAAATCCAACTGTCTTTGTTGAAAATCAAATTCATTATGAAAAGTCAAATAATTTCTCTTCTATTGAAGGTTGAAAGGGAGCAAATGCTCTTGAGATGAACTTATTTATGTGCACTATGTACATTGACCAACTGAAATTATTTTCCTCATATATAACCAAATTTCCAATGCATCCAAGTTAACATTTGTATAACAAAAAGACCTTCTTCTTTGCAGCCTATGAAGTAAGCACAAAAAGAATAATGTATGTGCAATAACACTTTCATGGAAAGTTTGTATTTACATCCACAAATGGGTGATATGTCAAAACTGGCCACACTTGAAACCTTCGAAAAGACTAGCTCCATGTAAATGGCCACAAGGTCATGAAACCTACTAAATATTAACTCCTTATCTTGTGTTGGAATAAACTACTTGTTACGGTGCACTTGTACCTAGCGTACTTTTAGGTTTACCCTAGGGAGAAAGGGCCAATTTTTTTACTAGGAGGGGTGTTATTGAGCGATGGAGGTCATGGTTGGACCCTTTGGTCCTCCTTTAAGGATACTATGGCTTAATAGCATTGTTGACTACCCTTTTAAAGAGGTTTTCAACCTTAGTGTTGTTATCCAGGTCCCCTAAAGGTTGACTACTGGGTCTCATGGATCTATTCCCTTCTTGCACATTCGGGTCTATTGTCGCCTCTCACACACTTGGGTTACATTGCAAAAATATTCAAGCCACACGGTGTGTCCTTGGGGGAAAGTCTCGAGTCAAGGCTGTCACCTTGTTCTTGACTCCTCCAATTAGGCTTAACTCCTAACAAAGCCAAGGGGGGTAGACCCTATTAAGTTACTAAGGGAAAATTATTTAGTATGATGATGGCATTAAAGAGTAATTTTTTTAGGATTTTCGATTTAACAATTGTAAACAACAAATAACATGATGAGATTAGCACAAGTAAGTAAGAAAATGACACCCAATGACATAAAGATTGAAAGAAATAAATAGTTGACCAGTGCCTTGAAAATGGAGTCGAAAAACAATTAAGAGTGCTTGCAAGTGCTGGAATGAATGTTGTGAAATTGTATCTTGGTTGATTTTAAATTAATGTAAGAAGATGAGTAATTTAACTTAGGCGAGGGGACTCCAAATATACCCAATGGGTACTTGAAGTATGTCCAAAACTAAATCATCATGGATACCCGCAAGGAATATGTGGACTGAATGGAGTCTCTAAGGCTGTTGTTCATAATGCACTTGAAGGTGTAACAGAGATCAGCGCCCCGAGGTCACTTTTCAGGATTTCCCGCTTCCTTTGGGTATTTTTCCACCATAATGGTTTGATCGAGGCATTGGATTTTCACTTGATGGTTTGTCAATTTGGGGAGAGTGAATCCTAATTATTCTAGTCACTCAAGTGCTTTTGATGCAACCTAACTGATCAGATGAACCGTAGCCAAGTACAGAGCATACACACTGGAGTCTTTGCTATTTTTAGTAAATTTTAAAGGAGGTGTTCTTGTTAAAAAGAAAACTCTCCAGGAACCTCTTTCGATCCAAGTGGACCTCAATTAGGGAATCAAGAAGGGGTTAATTTTATTATGATTACCAAAACAAATGATGATAGCAGATGAAGCATAAACAGATAAGAAAACCACAATTTTCTAATTAGACTTGACCCTTTCTTCACCTTTCGGCTCAAAAGAAGGCTCGTGGGGTAAGTATTAAAATTACTTTGAAACAACCAGATATGGAATATGGAAATGATTATAAGTCAAAGTATACTACCCTACATATTAGAACTACACTAGATTAAAAAAAAGATGAACAAAAAGTAAAAAATGACAAAGATGCAAATCCCCCCAGGGGAGATGGTGAATAGGCTCGAAAGAGCCTACTCAAAAAGATTTTTCTTTTTATTAGCAGAAATTACAATATCACCAAACTAAAATTAATCCACTTGGTCCTTATATGGAATGAGACCAAAGGTTTACAAATTGCAAAAAATTGAAATTTTTGGAAGACGGAGGCACAACAGCAATAGCTCCTCAATCCAACTCTAACTAACTCATAAAGGAGGCAGCCATGATTTATTTATACACAAAATTGAAACCCCAACCCAGAGGGGGTGCAAATCCCAAGGAGATAGACCACTGCAGCTGAAGCAGAGTCCATCAATGCTTGATCCGAAGCTGAACTCAGCTTCTACTGAGTCTGAATGTCAATTGGAGAGCTGATATGACTGACACCTCAACTTGTTGACTGAAGCATCCAACAAAACTAATCTAGATGAGCCCACACGTGTGGAAGAGAGAGGGAGGGCAAAATTCCCCATAAAGGAAGCTGAAGTTCAACTCTAGATCTATCTAGATCACCTCCTTTAGCCAAGGATTTGTCAGATATAGTGAATCTGGTTCAGATCTGACTGATTTCAATCAAATTGGCTGAGAATCCACTAATCTAAGATTTTTTATTTGCTCCATTATTCATCAATTTATTAATTAAAAGAATCAATAATTGATTTTTGGGGGTTTTCTGACCTGAGTGATGGAAAATCACTCAAAATATGAAAAAAGTGGGTCCATGGGTTTACATGGTGCTCCTAGCTTGAAAATGAGCACCTACATGACTGAAACTGATTATTTGGCCCACTTTTATTACAAAACCAAATTTTCCAATTAAACTATTAAAAATTAGCCTAAGTTTTGGAAAAATTAAATTTTAATAAAAAACACTGAAAAAATTAAAAAATTAAAAAAACCTAGGGGGACTTAGACATGTTCATATGGCTCGACCATAATGCCTAGCATGTTTATAAATTGACACATAGACTCTAATAACCTCAATAGGCCTAAATGCCAAGCCGACCACCCCAACTTTGGAGGTATTGAGTTAAAAACTCAGAAATTATAAGTCATTTATTCAACAACCAATAATAACCAAGGGAAAAAACACCATGGGCTGATCGGATTGACAAATAAAGTCTATGAGACCGAGTCTTTTACAGACACTATGATGCTAGAACATTTATTACAACTCCCCCAAGGGGGTATGAACATGTGATATAGTGCAACAAGCACTTCCCAAAAGCACTTCCGAAGGTCTTCTGAAGTTCGAACAAAAAATCTTTCTCCGGTTCACCAGGTTCACTTGATAAAAAACCACTAAGTACAACTTAGGTGGTAACATTCTAGCTCCAACTGTGGGACATGTGCTCGATCTGGTCATAGGGCAAGGAGAGGATACAAGAACACCAAAATATCTAGTTTATACACCCTGTAAAAACATATCAACTTGACAAGAGAACCTCAGTAGCACAAGATTTACATAAAAACCAAATGAACCATTAAGCTGATTTATTTAAACAAAATAAATGTAACTAACTAATGAAAAAAATGTTTGATTATAGCTAACTAGAAAACAAAAAATGCAGAAAGTAAATGCTCTTTTTCAAGGAGCTTATTTTCCTACTCTAAGCATGATATAAAAAGGGTTAGGTGTAATCAGAAATCCAATGTAACCACCTAGGCATTTTATTAACATAAAAAAATTTCTGTCTTTGGTTACAAGCCAAAGTAAGGATACTTTATTCAGAAAATGCAAATCTACATGATGATCCGGAAAGGGCGTGATGGATGGGAAATCATAGGCATGAATAATGTCATCAAACTTCCTCCCAAACTAGTAAGTGCTTGCGCAGGCTACTTCTATCCATGACTGGACAGGGTTAATGTACAAATCAAAATGATGAGGCAAATTGACTACACCATCATACTGATCATCAAGGCTTACTGGATGATAATTCACTGTATAAGCCCCAAGTGGCTCCAAATCATGAGGAAACTCTATATGTGAAGATGATAGTTGAGACTGATATTTTACTAACTGCATGACATCTATCTTTTCACAACACTACTTCTCCATGTCTTCATTATTGATACCTTTGTGCGGCTCTGCATGATATGACTCTGAATGATCATATAAGAGTTTTGAATGTTGCTTTTCCATACTAGGATTTTCCAAGGTCTCTGGATCCATGTTTCCCTCTATGGAAGTATAGTAGATTGGACTTCCACAAATTTCTAAATAGACACTCCCCTCGCTGGATATAGCATATATAGGATTCTTAATAAGATATCCACAAAAATCCCAATAGTCATCACCATCATCTATGTTAGATGTGATGGATTCCCCATTGCTGATATCAAGTTCTCTTTGTCTTCATTACTGATATTGATATATGGCTCAGACTGATCATGTGGATAAACTGCATGCTCCTTTTTCATATCAAAGTTTCCCAAGGCCAGATGGTCCATGCTCTCTCCTTTAGATATGCCATAGACAGAAAAATCAACAAAACCATCAAAAGTTTATGGTTCGTTATTTTCCTCTTTATTCATGTCATAGACTATATTTTCCATGAATGTCTAGGACTCCTCATCAACATCTTTGTCAGGGATAAGGGAGTCTTCGTCACTTGTATCATGCTACAAGTTATACTTGTCCTCATTTTCATACTCTATATTCTTTAGAGAAAAGGTCACATGGCAGTAAACTTTCCAGACTGTCATCATTATATGGAGAACACGTAGGAGTCCCATCATGTACATTATAGTTTTCATCATAAGTTTTACTATAATATTCTACAATGGTTTCATCCTTAGGTTTGTACTGTTTAGCTGGTGACAAAGGGTAGGCCTGGCCTACCATGTATATATGATCAAGATCACTTGAAGTTGTTTCCTGACTACTGACCTCGGGATGTCCATGTTCCATGACTTGATTTGCAACATAACAAGTGCTTTCTTTGTGGAATTGTTCACAGGGTCTACGCCTTGGAATTACTTCTTCTACCATGTTAGCTGAGTCTAACTGGTTTGGAATCCTCAGCTCTTGCTGAGGAAATTTCTTTTGATACATCTGATTCTGTTTAGGCTGAAAGTACCTAGGTCCATTATTTCTTTCCATTTTGATTATTCTATTGTGCATATGATTCAGTTGTGCGGGCTGATTTGCCATAAGTTGGTTTTCACTAGTAACCAAGTCTTTTATCATGTCCGTTACCTTTTCCATGGGATCTTTAGAGGCTCTCTTTTCTTCTGATTCAACAGCTTTACCCTTTGTCTCTTTGTTGCAGGAATTGTTTCCCCTAGTGTGACCTGGAATGTGGGACTTGCCTGAAGATTGCATATTCTCTTATATTTTCTCGGCCAACTCCTGGGTAGTTTTCAGATCGGCTGGTTCTTTATCTCTCAACTGGTACCTTAAGTCACCGATGAAGGCTTCAATGTAGGATATGATGATAGAGGCATTTTTTGGCTTGATGTCTCTAGGAAGGTCCGCAACCACATGCCTTAATTTAGTGTTAAATTCATCCATGGTTTCATTCTCCATTTTCTTTATGCTATAAAGGGCAGCAGGCAGATGTCTTGGTTCCTTCTTTTCTCCCCACTTCTTCCTAAAACCATCTTGGAATTCGCTAAGAGTTTTATATGAATCATAATCTAGGTCGAGGTACCACTCTTTAGCATCATCTTGTAAGGATAAAGCAAAGAGCTTCATTTTGATATCGTCATGGTCATGGGAAACATCATTGCAATAATTGACCAAGTGCTTTTCAAACTTTCGAAGGTGAGACCTGGAAGTGATGGCAATATTGCATTGAAATATGGGGAGCTTCTTGATAGCATCTTTTGGAATGGCATGGGGAGCACCTGCTATCTAAGAAAAGTCAAGGGGTTTGAATAATTCCATCATTTCTTGAGATTGGTGAACATGACTCTCTACAAATATGCGATGGATATTTGAGAGGGATTGGTCTCCTAAATTTTCAAGGTTTCTACGAGAAGTCTGCCTATTCAATATTTCCCTAATAAACCTTTCGGGATCAGGGAGAGGATTGAATAATTGATGGTGGTTTCTTCGGGTAGAAGTTCTTGGAGGGATGTTAGACAGTGGAGTTGCCAGATGGATCAAATTTTAATTTTTATGTTTTTTATAGACAACATCAATCAATTTTTTTAATCTTTTTAGTTGTTTAGAAAAAATTTAAGCTAAGTCGTACCCAGGAATAAAAATATTTATCCCTAGCAACAGTGCCAAAAAGTGTTGCCACCTCTCACACACCTGGGTTACATGGCAGAAATCTTCAAGCCACTCGGTGTGTCCTTGGGGGAAAGTATTGAGTCAAGGCTGTCACCTTGTTCTTGACTCCTCTATTTATGATTAACTCCTAACGAAGCCGAGGGGGGTAGACCTTATTAAGTTACTAAGGAAAAATTATTTAATATGATGATGGTATTAAAGAGTAAGATTTTTAGGAGATTTGATTTAACAATTGTAAACAACAAATAACATGATGAGATAATCACAAGTAAGCACGAAAAATGACACCCAATGACATATAGATTGAAAGAAATAAACAGTTGACCAGTACCTTGAAAATGGAGTTGAAAAACAATTAAGAGTGCTTGCAAGTGCTGGAATGAATATTGTGCAATTGTATCTTTGTTGATTTTAAATTAATGTAAGAAGATGAATAATTTAACTTAGGCGAGGGGACTCCAGATATACCCAGTGGGTACTTGAAGTATGTCCAAAACTAAATCGTCACGACTACCCGCAAGGAATATGTGGGCTAAATGGAGTCTCTGAGGCAGTTGTTCATAATGCACCCGAAGGTGTAACAGAGATCAGTGCCCCGAGGTCACTTTTCAGGAGTTCCCGCTTCCTTTGGGTATTTTGCCACCATAATGTTTTGATCGAGGCATTGGATTTTTCCCTGATGGTTTTTCAATTTGGGGAGAATGAATCCTAATTATTCTAGTCGCTCAAGTGCTTTTGATGCAGCTTGACTGATCGGACAAACCGCAGCCAAGTACAGAGCATACACACTGGAGTCTTTGTTATTTTTAATAAATTTTAAAGGAGGTGTTCTTGTTAAAAAGAAAACCCTCCAGGAACCTCTTTCGGTCCAAGTGGACCTCATTCGGGGAATCAAGGAGGGGTTAATTTTATTATGATTACTAAAACAAATGATGATAATAGATGAAGCATAAACAGATAAGAAAACCACAATTTTCTAATTAGACTACCACGACCCTTTCTTCACCTTTCAGCTCAAAAGGAGGCTCGTGGGGTAAGTATTAAAATTACTTTGAAACAACCAGATATGGAATATGGTAATGATTATAAGTCAAATTATACTACCCTGTAGATGAGAACTACACTATATTAAAAAAAAGATAAACAAAAAGTAAAAAATGACACATACGCAAATCCCCCAAGGGGGGATGGTGAATAGGCTCGAAAGAGCCTATTCGAATTTATTTTTATTTTTATTAGCAACAATTACAATATCACCAAACTAAAATTAATCCACTTGGTCCTTATATGGAATGAGACCAAAGGTTTACAAATTACAAAAATTTGAAATTTTTGGAAGACGAAGACCCCCTGGGGGGTTTCAAATGGCCCAAAAATTCTTTCCAGACAGCACCTCCTCCTCTTTTCTATTACACCTGCTAAAAACCAGCAAGATTATCACAGTTAAATATGCCCAAAAGTAATTTTGGATGAACAAATGTTTTACCCAAAAAATCTAAGTTAAAACTAGTTTTTAAAGAAGCAGAAAAAGAACCAAGGAAAGTAAGATCTTGGATTGCTTTGGGGGAAGCCAATACGAAGCAATTAAATTGCTGAATATAAATTTTTATATTTTAAGGAAACAACCATGCATTCAACAAGCTTTAGATCTACTTTCACAGCCTTGAAAAAAGACAATTTTCCCTAAAACTAGATCTAGAATGCTTGTAAATTTTCTTTATGAATGAGATCTAGTTTTATGAGATTTAAGGCAGCAAGATATATGTAAGATGAACTCTAAAATTGATAGATCTAAATAAATTTAAAGCTGCAAAACAAGTAACCAGACTGATTTTGAAGAAATTTGAAGGAGGAAGAGGAAAGGAAGAGCGCTTGTTACCGGGGAATGGATCTGCAAAGAAGACTAGTTAGTGGAATGTTGAGGGACAATGCCTTCACAAAACAGTCGGATGCCCAGTGGAGTCAAGCTAGATCCACAGTTCGTGCAACCCTTGTTACCTGAAAACTAACAAACAATCCTGCACAAAACGCTATGAGATCTGGATAGAAATATATGAAGAAAGAGAGGAATTACATGCAAATAAACTTATTTAAACATGTATGATCTGAATCTTTAATCATATATACTATGAGATATTGAAAATCAAGTAATCTTACTTGCCCATCTATACTCCTATTGATTTAGTTGAATCATTAAGCCAGACATGATTCAGATATAGAAATTGAGAGAAATCCAACGGTAAAAAGCTGCAAGACAATGTTAAATCCACACATATAAAAGGATTACACAGATTTGGCCTCCAAAGCTTCACTTTATTCCAATAGCAAAAGATATTACACAGTATTACAACAGCAATAGCTCCTCAATCCAACTCTAACTAACTCGGAAAGGAGGCAGCCATGCTTTATTTATACACAAAATTGAAACCCCAGCCCAAAGGGGGCGCAAATCCCAAGGAGATAGACCACTGCAGCTAAAGGAGAGTCCATCAATGCCTGATCTGAAGCTGAACTGAGCTTCTACTGAGTCTGAATGTCAATTGGAGAGCTGATCTAACTAACACCTTAACCTGTTGACTGAAGCATCCACCAAAACTCATCCAGATGAGCCCACACATGTGGAGGAGAGAGGGAGGGTGAAATTCCCCATAAAGGAAGTTGAAGTTCAACTCTGGATCTGTCCAGATCACCTCCTTTAGTCAAGGATTTGTCAAATCCAATGAATCTGGTTAAGATCTGACTGATTTCAATCAAATCGGTTGAGAATCCACTGATCTAGGATTTTGGATTTGCTCCATTATTCATCAATTTATTAATTAAAAGAATCAATAATTGATTTTTTGGGGTTTTCTGACCTAAGTGATAGAAAATCACTCAAAACCTGAAAAACATGGGTCCATGGATTTACATGGTGCTCTTAGCTTGAAAATGAGCACCTACATGACTGAAACTGATTATTTGGCCCACTTTTATTACAAATTCAATTTTCCTAAAAAAAATAGGCTGAGTTTTGGAAAAATTAAATTTTAATAAAAAACATTGAAAAAATTAAAAAATTAAAAAAAATTAAAAAAACCTAGGGGGACTTAGACATGTTCATATGACTCGACCATAATGCATAGCATGTTTATACATTGACACATAGACGCCAATAACCTCAATAGGCCTAAATGCCAATCTGACCACCCCAACTTTGGAGGTATTGAGTGAAAAACTCAGAAATTATAAGTCGTTTATTCAACAACCAATAATAACCAAGGGAAAAAACACCCTGAGCTGATCGGATTGACAAATAAAATCTATGAGACTGAGTCTTTTACAGACACTATCATGCTAGAACATTTATTACAACCCCCGCAAGGGGGTATGAATATGTGATATAGTACAACAAGCACTTCCCAGAAGCACTTCCGAAGGTCTTCTGAAGTTCGAACAAAAAATCTTTGTCCGGTTCACCAGGCTCACTTGATAAAAACCCACTAAGTACAACTTAGGTGGTAACATTCTGGCTCCAACTGCAGGACGTGTGATTGATCTGGTCATAGGGCAAGGAGAGGATATGAGAACACCAGAATATCTAGTTTATACACCCTCTAAAACCATATCAACTTGACAAGAAAATATCAGTAGGACAAGCTTTACATAAAAACCAAATGAACCATTAATCTTATTTATTTAAACAAAATAAATGTAACTAACTAATGAAAAAAATGTTTGATTATAGCTAAGTACAAAACAAAAAATGCGGAAAGTAAATGCTTTTTTTCAAGGAGCTTATTTTCCTACTCTAAGCATAATATAAAAAGGGTTAGGTGTAATCAGAAATCCAATGTAACCACCTAAGCATTTTATTAACATAAAAAAAAATTCCTTGTCTTTGGTTACCAGCCAAAGTAAGGATACTTTATTCAGAAAATGCAAACCTGCATGATGATCCGGAAGGGGCGTGATGGATGGGAAATCATAGGCATGAATAATGTTGTCAAACTTCCTCCCAAACTGGTAAGTGCTTGCACAGGCTGCTTCTATCCATGATTGGACAGGGTTGATGTACAAATCAAAATGATGAGACATAATGACTACACCATCATACTAATCATCAAGGCTTACCAGATGATAATTCACTATATAAGCCCCAAGCGGATCCAAATCATGAGGAAACTCTATATGTGAAGATGATAGTTGAGACTGATATTCTACTAACTGCATCACATCTATCTTTTCACAACACTGCTTCTCCATGTCTTCATTATTGATACCTTTGTGCGGCTCCGCATGATATGACTCTGAATGATCATATAAGAGTTTTGAATGCTGCTTTTCCATACTAGGATTTTCCAAGGTCTCCAGATCCATGCTTCCCTCTATGGAAGTATAGTAGATTGGACTTCCACAAATTTCTAAATAGACATTCCCCTCGCTAGATATAGCATAGATAGGATTCTTAATAAGATATCCACAAAAATCCCAATAGTCATCACCATCATCTATGTTAGATGTGATGGATTCCCCATTGTTGATATCAAGTTCTGATATCAAGTCCTCTTTGTCTTCATTACTGATACCAATTCTTCTAATTAAACTATTAAAAAATAGCCTAAGTTTTGGAAAAATTAAATTTTAATAAAAACACTGAAAAAATTAAAAAATTAAAAAAAATTAAAAAAACCTAGGGGAACTTAGACATGTTCATATGACTCGACCATAATGCCTAGCATGTTTATACATTGACACATAGACTCTAATAACCTCAATAAGCCTAAATGCCAAGCCGGCCACCCCAACTTTGGAGGTATTGAGTGAAAAACTCAGAAATTATAAGTCCTTTATTCAACAACCAATAATAACCAAGGGAAAAAACACCCTCGTCTGATCGGATTGACAAATAAAGTCTATGAAATCGAGTCTTTTATAGACACTATCATGCTAGAACATTTATTACAACTCCCCCAAGGGGGTATGAACATGTGATATAGTACAACAATCACTTCCCAGAAGCACTTCCGAAGGTCTTCTGAAGTATGAACAAAAAATATTTGTCCAGTTCACCAGGCTCACTTGATAAAAAACCACTAAGTACAACTTAGGTGGTAACAGGGTGGCCTCTACTTCAGCCATGAGACACTAGTCTTCAATAGTGTCCACTTCATACACCCTCCGATCCCTTCAGTCAGTAGGTCCTTGCTCTCACTGACGTTCTTTCCTCAGAGGAAGGCATCCTCCATGCCAAGTCGTTTCCATGCTTTGAGGAGGGTGTTGAGGGATTTTACAATATTCTAGGGGTTAGATGGGGCATAACGCCCTCCCTCCAGCCCGCTCTGGCCTTTCGTTGGGAGAGATTCACTTATTTGAGCATGTTTTGGTACCTAGGGATGCAAATACCCCAGGTATCCTACCTTAGTCTATATTTTATTATTATTTTCTTTTAATTTTAAGTTGACATTTAATAATTACAAATTTACTTGTGCTAAGGCATGTGGGCATGGATTTTATTTGTAAAAGTGAGTGTAAGATCATATAAATAGATCTTCTCACTTTCATTTGTAAATTAGAACTTATGGGATAAATCACTATGCACTTGTTTTACCCTTCTTAGGGTTTTTATGGATGAATGTGCTCCTTTTGAGGAAGTTTTATGGTTAATGCAAGCTATTTTTCTGGTAAATTCTTTTGTGAATCTCTGCTTTGGTGATGCTTCGAATTGTTGGAAGAACACAAGCACAAAGAGGCCAGGCTTCTAACATTTTTTATGGATGTTGGTGGATGTACATGTTTGCGTCTTAGTGGTGGCACTAGAGATGGACTTTTCCCTAGGATAGGTCACTACCTTTCGTCCCGTGTCCTTAGAAAATGACGGTACGTCTCCTGGTGAGGGTGCTCTAAGGATTCTCCTTAGTTTTTCGTAGGCTAGTTGCTTAACCTAGGACCCTCTCCTCACTGGGCAAGTCGTTCTTCATAAGAAACCTTAGGTTAGGTAGGGCTTGTGCTAGGGTTTTCCTTAGGTTTTCACACTTTCTCTTACAAACCTAATTTAGGGTTATATGTTAGAGTAATTTATGGTTAGACAGTTTTTAGGGTTAGTTTTGATTTTAGGTCTTTTTCTAGGTTGGTTAGTTCCCTGATACCTTCGCTAGGATTTCCTAGATCCCCATCCAAGTCACTCACTAGCCTTTCAATGTCTTTTCCTCACCTTCCATGGCCTCTTTCGTCACCCCGCTGCCCTAGCATCAGCCACATTCCAACCTTTCAGTGCTCCTAGCAGCCTTTCCCTTTGGCTGCTCCTTCAACCACCAAGTCGTTGCTCTACCAGCATGTCTCTTCTACCTAGCGAATTCGTAAACCCTTCGTTTCCTTCCCTTTCCCTTCTTGCTTCCCACGGGAGAATCTCTTCCCCCATCCGCGCTCCGTCATCACTCAAAGCTCTTCCCAGCCCGCCTTACCATGAAAGCTAAGCAGCCTTCTCTCTACGTAACTCGCCATCCCCTCTCGCGGCCTGCAACACCATTTACTATCCAGTTTCGCTGCTCTAACTTAACTTCCCTATCTTCGCTGACCTAGCTTACTCAGCCAACCCATGCTCCCTCGCGGTCTACTGTTGATCCGTCCCCTACCTTCGCGAACCTTCTATCCTTTCCCCATCACGTCCCGGTAGATCCTCCCATCGACGGTATCCCTCGCTGCTGCTCCTCATGGCATTTGCTTCCTATGCCACCCTATCCCCTTTACCGATCCACGCGCCACCTCCTTAACTCATCGTTGGTCATCTCCCAGAACCTCGGCACCCTCTTATTCCGCCCGCGCTACATTCTCCTTCTTCGCGCAGCTAGTAGCCGCCTTCTTCCTTACACTACTGTTGTTCTTACGTAGGTCTGTCTCGGTTCTCTCCCAAGAAGGCGGCCCTTTATAGTGGCAGACTTACCTTTGCGTAGTCTGCTTTACTCCTTACCTCTACGCCAATGCGAAGATCTGTAGTGACTCATTATTATTTAACTTGGATTGAGCATGCATCTAGTGTTTTACAAAGCGATACGATTATTTGATTGTCACAACATAAATAAATCTATTTACATGAGGTGAGGTATCGTTTTTGTTGATAAAAATATTGATTAATACATGATGTTACACGTCGTTGTACTGCTCATGTCCATTACGTGGCTACTGTAAGTACTTTGTAAGTTACTTTTGCTCACATACCATACTAGCCAGTAGCCACCAACTTATTATTTGATACTTGTTATACTTAACGAAAAACCGCTCTTTCATGATGAAATATGAAGTGGGTGACGTTAGTAATGGGTTATGAGTTGGATGCATTTTATTGTGATGTTGTTTACAATTGAATGAAATTCTTTAAGGAATATTGGACATATCGCTGAACATTCACATGGTAAATTTATATGTTTTGTTGGTCTGTCGCTTGTGTAAAGGAAAATTAGTATTTTGCGAGTGCCATATACATCTAAAACTTGTGGCCTATGTTTATCACCCTCTACCACAATTTCACGCTTATTTAGTGATGCTATTCATGTTGCAAGAACGATAGCGAGCAAGAATATTGTTCAATAAGGTGATATGTTGCTATACATAGGTTTGTAAGGTTGTTCAATAACATTACATGTTGTTTACTTTACTCGTCATTGGATAAATTGTTTTATCGAAGTATATTCCATGCACACATCGTGTGGTACTCATACTTAGACCCTATTAGGAACTTATCAATATCTATGCTCAAAAGAGGCATCTTTGGTGTTTTGGTGTCTTTTCAGTGTTTTAATAGGGCTCTCTCCTAGGAGGTTTCGACTTCCAAAGCAGTTAGAGATAAGTGACTAAGGTGACAGTGGTCACTCTTTCCACATATGCTTACATGCGGCTAGACCTGCCATTTCAACGGGTAATATTTTGGCGTCGTTGTCAGGGACCTCAAATTCATTGAGGTGATATATCCGGGCAAGAAACGACATTTTGGTAAGTATTGAAGTCCTTAGTTGTATATGATTGCATACATTTGTTTTTAAAGGAATAACCTACAAGCTTACCCGATGACTCCACAAAGAGCTCAAAATGTCTCATCCGTCAAGTACGACCTTTTTTTATTTAGTACTTTAGCGATATTTGCTTAACTAACCTAGCAAGTTTCTCGTGGAAACTCTAATCAAAGAAAGATAAAAGAAGTACTCTATAAAGACAGGGAAGCCTAATGAGATGGCATCTGATTATGAATTGTGGATGGACATATTAAACTTCTCATGCATTCCAGGTTTCCCACACAAGTATGCCATTCAAGATGGTGCGAAGGCACTTTTCCCATTGTTCCAGTAGTATAAGAACCATGCAATATCCCATCTGCAAGAGTTCATGCAATTCATCCGGGAAAGTAACATCATGCATGAAGACGTTGGGATGAGGCTATTTCTGTTATCTCTTCACCTTGAGGACAATTTGTCAATCAAATTTGGTATGATGGTTTTCCTCGCAAAAATTTTTCTTCACTCACGTAGTTCATTAATGCATTCAGCATGGATTGAGACTACGAAGTCAATGAACAAGAAAGAAAGTTCACGATCGAAAGAATATCAGAAGAAACCTTGGGAAAAAGCCAAACTCAAGATGATGCAAAAGAAGGAACCACATATGATATTCCATTCGAGTTTGAAGATCTTGGTAGTCTCACTGCTACAGAAATGGAAATTGGTTTCACTCCTCTTCAACTATCATCTTTCCCAGGATATTCAGATGAGTTATCCGAGGTATTTTGGCATGCATTCAAGGGTGACCATGATAATGCCACACATCATGTGGAATGGTTTATGATGATGGCTTCAGAATATGGTATTAAAGAAGAAGAATATGTTTACATTTGATCATTTATCCTTCACCTGGGAGGAAAGGCCCTTGCTTGGTTTGTGGGACTAGATAAAGGAACGATATTTATCATTTGCAGAATTGCTGGAAACATTTTGTAACCACAGGGATTCAGGGAACCGTGAAGAATGGATACCTCATGTGAATCATGTGAAGGCCCTTGTTCAGTAAGGAATCCAAAAACAAAGATCAGGTTGAAGCAATCATTGTTTAAGGTCTATGTGATGATATCTTGAGAACGATAGATGAATATTCCCAACCAAGTGAATATGATGATGGTCTGATATATGAAGATCCAGGACTCCTAGTTAAAGAATTTGAAGATAAGATGAGTTCTCGCTTCCAACATATAGAAAATCCTGATGACATACTAGATCTTTGGGAACATAATGACGGAAATTCTGAAGACGATGGTTATTGTACATTTATAGGTCCATCTCTCTATGATTCCTCGAGACCAGGTAGCGTTGTCTCCATGTGTTGTAGCAAGAAAGAGAATCTTGATGAAGTTACTTAGGAAGAGCTATAACTTGACACTATTTGGAATGAGGAAATATTAGTCACCTCCAACAGGGATGTTGAAGACATAAATTATGAAGACCATGTTGAAAGAGATATGATTATTCCCTCCCCTTATGAGGATAATGACGAAGAATGGCTCAACCCTTTCACCACCATAATTGAAAATGGAACAACACCATACTTTGTAGATAATTGTTACATGTAGAGGACCCATTATGATGAAAATTTCAAAGACTTGGAACCTCCTATCTCTGGTGATTCTTCCATGGTGTCACCATCATACTCATCATGCAGCAGGGAAGATCATCGCACAGAGGATTCTTTTGTAGATTTTCGGCATATGATGAGCCTAGGTTATCACTCTCAATTATGACCCTCAAGAACTGTAGAAGAATTTGTTCAACTTGCTCTATCCTACATCGACAAGCCCTTAATGATACATCTTAGCAATATTGAGGAAGGTGGGTGGAATGTATGATCTTAATCACATAGTTTCATAATATTTATTGTTTATCTTTTTGTTTGGAGCATGAAGGTATGGATTATATTGTCAAAAATTTTAATAGTTCAAGGATTATTGGGGTTACTAACATTATTGTGGAAAAGATAATTGATATACCTATATGTACAAATAAAAGCTTGAGTAAATGCAGAGACAGGCTGTGGCTCACATATGAAGATTTGCGAAGTCCAACTCCATGGATATCCTCCCAAGTTCAGGATTTATGGGTGAGTTTTAGGAAGAATTTTTTCTTAGAAGATATGTATGATGGAGGTGTCCGATACATAAGTCCACTAGAAGAATGGATCAACAAATATTGTCAAAGTGGTGCTTATCCATGGCACCAGTTTCAAGTTCTTAAGAAGTTCTGGTTTGCTGCACTCATCAAGACAAAGAACATGGTACAAACTCAACATATCATCAATGAGGTATTGTCTTGCATTACGCTAAATGATAAAGGTAAGATGACATGTACGAATTTCTTACTTAAATGGTTACAATGGTGGTATGATTTCATTTAACCTATTTTTGATACTGGGTTTAGGTTTGGTTAGTTGCATTAGACATATTTATGTGCATTGCATTTGATGTATTCATATTATCTAGTCAGTTTCCATTGTTCTTAGATTGTTTCCCTCATTTTGCAAACAAGGAAGGACGGAAATGTCTACCTCTAGATGCTTTTAATCTATCGGATATTCGATATGTGTGTAGGTCTTCAGGTACCAAAAAATTCACGGGTTCTCGAGCACTCCTGGGAAGAGCACTCATCCCACAGTTGGAGCCATTGTTACACTGCACTTGTACCCAGCATACCTTTAGGTGTACCCCGGTGAGAGAGGCCCAATTTTTCGACCAGAATGGGTGTTATTAATTGATGGAGGTCATGGATGGAACCTTTGGTCCTCCTTTAAGGTTACTATGGCTTAATGGCATTGTTGACTGCCCTTTTAAAGAGGTTTTCAACCTCAGGGTTAGAGTACGGGTCCCCTAAAGGTTGACTATTGGGTCTCATCACTTCATTCCCTTCTTACTCATTTTGGTGGCCTCTGCATCAGCAAAGACACACTAGTCTTTAGTCGCAACCACTTCATACACCATGCTGGCCCTTCAATCAATGGGTCATTTTTCTCCTTGGCATTCTTTCCTCATACGAAGGAATCCTCCATGCTAGGTCGTTTTGATCCTTTAAGGAGGGAGTTGAGGGATTCTACAATATTATATGGGTTAGATGGGACATAACGCCCTCCAGCTCGCTCTGGCCTTTTGTTTAAAGCGATTTGCTTATTTCAGCGTGTTTTGGCACCTAGGAATGAAAATACCCTAGGTAGCCTACCTTAGCCTACCTTACCATGTCGGCCTGAATTTTATTTGTAAAAGTGAGTGTGAGATCATATAAATAGATCTCCTCGCTTTCATTTACAAATCATAACTTATGGGATAAATCGCTATGCACTTATTTTACCCTTCTTAGGGTTTCTTTGGATGAATGGGCTTCTTTTGAGGAAGTTTTCTAGTTAATGCAAACTATTTTTCTAGTAAATTCTTTTGTGAATATCTACTTTGGTGATGCTTCGATTTTTTGGAAGAATGCAAGAACAAAGAGGTCAGACTTCTTACATTTTTGTTGGATGCTGGTGGATGTACATGTCTGAGTCTTACTGGTGTCCCTAGAGCTGCACTTTTCCCTAGGATAGGTCACTACCTTCCATCATGTCTCATCAAAAAATGATGGTACATCTCCTCATGAGGGTTCCCTCAGGTTTCTCCTTAGTTTTTCTTAAGCTATTTTCTTAACCTAGGACCTTCTCCTCACTGGGTTAGTTGTTTTTCTTAAGAAACCCTAGGTTAGGTAGGGCTTGTGCTAGGGTTTTCCCTAGGTTTTCACACTTTCTCTTACAAACCTATTTTAGGGTTATAGGTTATAGAAATTTATGGTTAGATTATTTTTAGGGTTAGTTATGGTTATCCTTAGGTCTTTTTCTAGGTTAGTTAGTCCCCCTCGTACCTTTTCTAGGATTTCCTAGCTCCTAATCCAAGTCACTCACTAGCCTTTCCAAGTGTTTTCCTCACCCTCATTGGCCTCTTTCCTCACCTCGATGCCCTAGAAACAACCACATTACCACATTCCAACCTTCAGTGCTCCTAGCAGACTTTCCCTTTGGTTGCTCCTTCAACCACCAAGCCACTGCTCTAGCAGTGTGTCTCTTCTACCCAGTAAAGTTGTAAACCATCCGTTGCCTTCCCTTTCCGCTCTTTCTTCCCATGGGAGAACCTATTCCCTATCTGCACTCTATCAGTCCTCAAAGCACTTCCCATCCCACCTTACCATGACAACTAAGAAGGATTCCCTCTACGTAGCTCTCCATTCCCTCTCGCAGCCTACAACACCATTTACTATCCAGTTTCGTTGCTCTAAATTAACTCCGCTACCTTTGCTGGCCTAGCTTGCTCATCCATCCCATGCTCACTTATGGCCTACTATTGATATTTATCCTACCTTTGCGAACCTTTGATCCTTTCCCAATTCACAACCCGCTAGCTCCTCCCATCGATAGTAGCCCTCACTGCTCCTCCTCATCACAGATGCTTCCTCTACATCCTTATCCTCTTTACCGGTCCATGCACCACCTCTTTAATTCATTGTTGGTCATTTCCCATAACCTTGGCACCCTCTTCTTCCACCCACTCTACCTTCTCCTTCTCCGCGCAGCTAGCCTCCGCCTTCTTCCTTACACGATAGTTGTTCTTACATAGGTCTGTCTCGGTTTCGTCCTAAGAAGGATTCCCTTTACAGTGGCCTCCTTACCTTTGCGTAGACTTCTTTACTCCTCACCTCCATGCCAACATTAAGATATGTATATTTGTGAGTTATTTGCGAATGGAGGTAGGTATTTACTGGCTCATTATTAGTCCCTGCCTTCAGGATGGCAGGGACTCTATGAAAGGGCTTGTCATAGTTTCAATAATCCTACACGCAAACCAAATACATATATTTCACATATATCCTAAGTCTTCATGCAAATTAAAGCTATTTATTACACATATACTAATTTTATGTCACACGTATACTAAGTTTTAAGTTTTTAAAGCTTTTTACCCAGTCGTAAACTTTGAGGCCTTATTTGGCCTCATATCGAGGAAAAGGAAGGTAAGGGGAAGGTTATACTTTCATCATTCTGAAATATTAATCAATGGTATAAAACCTTTCTTATACTTTTTGAATAATTATAACAATCTTGTTATCATTAGTTCCCTTATATTAAATGTTTAATGTTAGAGTGTTTTGTGTGAGCATGCCTTCTGTTCTTACCAGCACACCTTCCAAGCCCTTTTGTTTTTACCAGCACACCTTCCAAGGAACACCACACCTGCCAAGGAGCCTTCTTCTAGGTGCCGATATGCACAAGATGAAACAGTTTACATGCTACCTATTAAACTTCCTATTATCCAACACTCCAATTCTCCCATTTCAACCCAACACTCCATTTTCCCCATTTTCAACCACTGTATTCAACAAACACTTCAATTGGTTGGGTTCTGAAGCTGCCTTTGCTTTTGATGGACCTGGTTGTTGGTTAATCCTTTAAAGATTATATTACAAAGAGTTGCTTCTTGTGTAACTAAAATATTTCTCTCAGGCATACTTTTGTCTATAGGAATGGATAGACTCAAAGTAACTCATCATGCCAATGATAATAATGGCGACCACTGGACAACTATACCTGCAAGACAGCCAAAACCTTGCAGCCAAAACCAATTTCAATTTCAAGAACATCATGTAAGTTACAAGCAAATATAACTTACATTTTTAACATGAAAAATTATGATGTTTGGTATATGCACTCTGTTTAAGGACTAGGTTGACCTAAATTTACTTTCACCTAACAGCCCGTTTAAACAAGTTTCTGAATTTTGGTTTTTTAAATTTAATAGGTAAATGAGAGTTGATTGTCCCAAAATACCAAGATAAATCGAGATCTGCATATTCTTCTAAGATAAAGGTCATCCAAACAACTCACTGTACTGTAATTTGAATTTGACCCAACCCTAGGGGTTCTGAAAGGCCAAAAAAATTAATGAAAATGAAGAACTAATTACCCGAACTATCCTTATCTCCATCATCCATTGAACAAGAGTAAGAAGAATAAGTCTCGTCTAATTCCTGTCGTCAGAAAACAGAAGAGAGAAACCTCCCACTCGTGGGGCGGCATGCCCTTCCTGAGCTCAGAAACCCCAACAGTAATGGAGGAAATAGATGGTTTTCGAAGCTACTTAGTCCGATAACAATAGGCACTCTGAAAATAAAACCACGTCATACATGGAACTCTCCTGGGGATTGAACATGCCATCGTTTTCATTCAAAAAGGATTCAGAACTCTCCTTCTTGTGAGCGTGACCGAATGGGTCCATCAGATCTTTGAGCTAAACCCTACTGTAATGCAACTCAAGCAGACTAAACCTTTTGATTATATTTTTATTTGATTATATATTCATAATTTCTAATCGCTTCTTGAGTTATCTTGTGGCAACGTCTGGCCCTTCATTCATTATCAGAAGTATTGTGCTATAAGTCCACATTTCAATGCACAATGCGTTGCAATTTACCAACAAAACCACTCTGCACAATTCCTCCCACTGTATCTTATTTTCTATACAATAACCGTTTTCATCCCAGCTCGCTACTCTGGAAGACATACACCCACTTGGGTTTTCACTCTACATACAAGTCTTCTCTACACAACCATGGTTGTAGGTTCGAGTATCACACAAAATTTTCAGTCAAAAACATAATCTGTGTCTGTGCCCGACAAGACCAAGAACTTAGATCTTGGGATATGCCTGTTGAAACCAATGAAGGATATCAATACATTCCGTTGGAGGAATCAATATAAAGGAATTCATAGATAAACAACATCCCCCGGGATTTCTTAGTCGTTAGATTCTACAAATTCGTCAGAATTGAATACCCAAACGAAGAAGTTGCAAACCATCGGTCATTTTTGCAGGTAAAACATATATATCGGTAATATTTTGCTGGATTAAATTATAAGAGAATGAATATATATACTTATTGAATTTACATGCATATTAAACCGTTGTGCTTACATTTTTTGTAACTCAAACACGGTACTCTCTTGGAGATTGAACATGCCACCATTTTCGTTCAAAAAGGCTTTAGACCTTGCCTTCTTGCAAGTGTGACCAAATGGGTCCATCGGATCTTCGAGCTAAACCCTACTATAATTCAAATCAAGTAGACTAAACCTTCTAAAAACCCTTGTCTAAGCTCGATCTCTCCAACCCAATACCTCAAGACACACAAATAAAACCCTGAATTGCAAAAACAACTCAAAGATTGTTGTTACAGATGAATATGAAATATAAACGAAAGTTACAGTGTAGCTGAAAACAAGCTAGCCACAACGAACTCTCAAACTAATACCTAGGTTTTGAGTGAAAACCAAGGATGATTTTAAGAACCCCCCCTAGATTTATATCTATAAAAAATGGGCAAATCTCTCTGATATATAGGAAACTTTGAAGGCGATTTTATCAATAATATAATATGTATATATAAAAAAAATTGACGAATCTTTCATTTGATTATGTAATGTTGTAAAATCCTAGCAAATCTTTCATTTTATTATATAATGTTGTAAAATATTGGAAAATATTTCATTTTATTATATAATGTTGTAAAATCTTGGTGAATATTTCACTAAGTTATAAGATATTGTAAAATCTTGGCGAATATTTAACTTCATTATAAAAAATTGTAAAAACTGGCCAATCTTTCATTGATTTATAGAATATTGTCAAAGTAGAAGAAAAACCGTACATTAGTCAAATAACATGAATCACATTATCAACAACAGAACATGTAGACTCACAAGTAACAACTAGAAGGTGTCAGTGAAACACAACTGCACTAACTAGATTCAGGGCAAGTGAGGACTCCACTTGTTATCTCGTCCCTTAATCCTCTAGCGGACACGTGGGGAACTAAATCTTGACAAACTAGTAAACTGATAGAATCATACATTATGCTCGATCTTGGCCTCCACTAGCCAATTATGGTCATGGAGGCTAATACAATTATGCATTGTAATTATGCCAATTGATTATTTCATTAGATGAATGTTGGTCTTGTGCCAATAGGTATCCTACAATCAATGCATAGGAACCTAGTGCATAGACCATTTTTCTCTTCGCTTAGCGATGCAGAGCTTGTTTATTTTTTTGAATAATGATAAGTATTTACAAAGAAAATATACAATCAGCATAAAAGAATCGAAAAAATGAAGACAATTAATTCATGCAACTAAAAGTTAATAAAAGAATCTTTTCTCGAACCCTAAAACCAACCTTGATTCAAGCTACAACAAAGGGTTAAATCAAGCATTGAATGAGGACTAGAAGCATTCAAAGGGCTTAACACAATATTTAACCAAAATACACACAAACTTCAAAAATAAAAAAATGCTTCAAACAAAAGCAATAAACAAAGGATAAAAATTTGTCAAGATATTTGTGCTAAACACCAACATGGTTTCATGTACTCGAATGAGCCCATTCTTGCTTAGCGAAAGTGTTCTCAAATTAGTTATTTATCATTTAATGTTAGGAAACTATCTATGTGAAGAGATAGGACCTAGGCCTAGCTTTCTCAAATTCCAATGTCATTTCCCGTCACATACAAGAAAGAGACAATGTAAGAGATAAATATCAAATCATCAATCTTAAAATAAGATTCATGAAGGTAATGTAGCTCAAATCATCAATGTTACAACAAAAAAGTACAATGTAGAATCTATTTTTACCTAAAACACAACCTCAAATTCATATACATTGATCACCACTGACCAGCAAGGGTACATGGAACACCTAGACCAAAATAAGACTCAAGATGTTTAACAGTATTAGGCTTTAGAACATGGTTCTCTTGCAAGTAAAATTTAGTCATATAAGTCTGTCCTTGAGTAGTATTTTAGTAATACTCAATCCTACCATTGACCTTCTTCCGTTCAAATTTAAATTCAGATATTTTGTGTAGATCCCATTATAAATGACTCTCCCCATGAGGATCACCTCATCATCTTTCTCATGTAAATACAAAGTCAAAAACAAATACCTTCAATTATGTCCCCAGTCTGTCCAAAATGATATATTCATTGCAATTAATGCATCAAGTCTCCCATCTACTGTTGTATTGTTGTTCAATAAACTAAGGCATTCAACAGTACTATGGTTTATTCACATTACCAAGTTTCTAACTGATTTGACTTTAAACGGTGCACCAAAAAAAATCCTTCAACTCTGCCTACTTTTGAGAAGAGCTAACAACTGCCCTAAATTAGAACACAATTTATCCTCAAGAATGTTGTTTCACTGATCAAGGAAGTCTTCAAACAGTCCTTCAATATGCTACCAACAATCAAAACAGTTCCAAATCATGCTAGAAAACTTAGCGAATAAGTTCATAATTTCTACTTAATTTTTAAAGTGCTTCTTTAATCTCAAAGAATATAATTAGTATTACAAATTACCTCTTCACAGAACTTGATGGGTGAACCATCAAAATATTCTAGAATGATCACCTAGCACCAATCACTTATTCATATGATTTTACTTTCGAGGAATTGTACCTCAGTGGGTGTCCTTGCAAGTTGCCACCTCCACTGTTGAACCATAACTCCATCAGTGAGTCTTATTCTAGTCTGAATATTAACAAAAAAATGGACAAGAATGGTCTTATTATTCCCTGAAATTCCTAATTAAGTTCTTCAGTTTTCCAAATTCCTTTTCGGTATGTTAAACCATTCATTTTGAAGAAAACTAACCCTACAACAACTTCACAAATCCAAAATTACCCTTAAATCCATAATCATGTGAGGGCCATAACAATCCACTTCATAGCTAGTGCAATCATTTCTGCATGAATACTAGTCAGCCCAAGACCTTCCTTTTCTCTACCAATGTTGCAAATGTCCATGGAAACTAGTGGTATACCTTGTTCCCGAAGTAAAAATTGTTAGAATACATTGTATAATCTTGACTCTTAGCCCCATTCCATCTACTTGGCCACCCACACCCCCACACCTTGATTCTACTCAATGAACAATTTGTTCAACCAGGAGTATAAACTCCATCACAAGCATCTCATTTCACTTTGACACATGCCTCCCCCTTCTTTCTCCGCCTTTAGAGATCCTATATTTTCCTCCTCTGTTGTATAAAGCAGACATTCCTTTCCTTGCAGAGACACAAGCTATGTGCAACACTTTGTTGTTCTCTCAAAACCTTTTGGTGCACCCTTTATCTAGGCATACTACTCTCCACCCAGAATTAGAACTGCAATGCATGTTCTCTCATATGATCTTCCTTTATGATTTCCCTACATAGTTCCCTATCTGTATCACCTCCACTCATATCTTCCCATCTTTTCTCATCCATTGACATCAAGTGAGTAGTCAGGGTCATGAGCACTCACACGACAATTGATGAGGAATAATTCCAAGCCAACTTCCTCAAACATTGTATTCACTCCCTCAAATCTCACACTCTTGATTTGTTTAATAATTTTGTTTTTTCTAGTTTACCCAAGCTTGGTCACTCAAATCCGAATAATTACAAAAGCATCATAAGGGCACACATTCTCCAAGCTCTGCACTACAGTTCTTCATTTATGACTTTCAAACAAACTTGAAAGGAGGTGACTAAGGGCCAAAGGACATGCAAATTTCTGCTTGGAGTGCCAGACTACAAACCATATTTTCACACACACAACCATTACTGAGGAGGTTAACAAATAGCCTGATATCAAAAGGGGGTGTGTTTCTAAGTTTGTAAGGAAGCAATGTTACATTTCTTATGATGGGATTTTAAAGGAGGTGTGCTCCCAGATCTATGCAGCCTAAGTAACCTTTGTGAAAAATGGATTTCAATCCATTGGTCATAGATTCAAAAGAATTGATATAAGGTCATTCTTGTTGTTGATTGCATATCACCCTCTGAAGAAGAGTAATAGAATTGTCTTACTCTAATCAAGAGGAATTTATGAAATATTTGCAGTATATCTAAGGTAATATTTATGCCCATCTCTTGTTAGTATTCTCAAGAAAAATGATGGTAAAAATAGTGATAACCCTTCAGTTACAGCCTGTAGCATTCATGTTTTGGAGGCAAGTAAAAGACATGATGGTAGAACAGTTTGACATCTCCCACAACATTCGAATTAAAGGGCGAGCTTTCAAAGAAAAACATCATTGATTATGATTTTATAGGAGCTGGCCTATGTTGATTTGAGGAAGAACATATATATATACCGATAGGTCATGAGTTAAATTTTAAGGGGTCATCTCTATGGGGTTTATGATGGGCATGTCTTGTGCTACCTTTAAGGATATCTGGTCTATCAACTAGCACAACAAAGAATAGTTAAAATCTTTGTTAAAGCAAATTCACAGTACACACTGTTGTAAGACGACACAAGGAAAAATATAGTCCAGACCACAGTTTTCAAAGGAAACCAAGGGTCATTGTAGCTGGGAGTGTCCTCTAAGTATCCTAACTTGTATTTACAGCAGTCCAAAATAGGAACTTATGGTAGAGTCCAGCATGTGTTGTGCTACCTTTAAGGAGATATGGTCTATTAACAAGGACAACAAAGAACAGTTAAAATCTCTATTAAATAAATTTCACAGTCCACACTGCTGTAAAACGACACGAGGAAAAATACAGTCCAGATCATAGTTTTCGAAGGAAACCAAGGGTCTTTGTAGTTGGGAGTGTCCTCTGAGTAGTCTGACCTGTATTTATAGTAGTCCAAAATCAGAACATAAGGTACACTATGTTAAATTTTCATATGCTTGGCTAAGACATCAGTACTTCATTTCATTTTCATAACAAAAGCATATAAACAGGATCACTGAAAGATAGACAAGCACAGCCATACAAAAGGAACACAAATATTTATCCTGGGAAAACCCTAAAGGGAAAAACCCAGCAAAAGCTTCCTCAAAATAGATGCCCCAAAAAGATAAAAGATAAAAGATAAAACCAGCAAGGAGATCAAAGCCTGATCCTCCTCCTTCTCCAGCTACTTCTCTTCTCCACTAATGCGCTACACAAGTGAGAGTGTGTGTGTCTCAAATGAGGAGCACCACACCTCTATTTATATTCATCCTTTCACTTGGATTAACTCATTCAACATGTAGGCTCAAGTTAAATCATGTAGGCTTGAGTTACACATGTAGGCTCAAGTAACCACACTGGGGTGCTAATGACCCACCTTTACAATTAGAGGGGACTACCTCATGAATCTTATTAGTTCTTCCGATTAGAAGCATCAGGATACAAAGTAATACAAGTGGTTATCCCAGTAGGACCATCGGGGACCACAAAATATACATATAGAATATTCTTTGAAGTTACAATATTTCAACACTCCCCCTTAACGAGAAGGGTATTCTACAACAATAGCAGGAGAGAGATAGAGGACATCATCAATATCATCAGGGTGATACATCTATAAATCATTGGAATATTTTCAACATCATGTAGCCTTCATCTTCAATCTTTAGTCTTCAACATCATCAGTACTTTGACCGCTTCGATTAGCAGCATCTTGAATCTTCAATCAGCAGCAACATCTTCAGCACTTTGACCTTTCGATTAGCAACATCTTCAGCACTTTGACCTTTCGATCAGCAACATCTTTAGCACTTTGACCTTTCGATCAGCAACATCATCTTCAACACTTTGACCTTTAGATCAGCAACATCTTCTTCAGCACTTTGGCCTTTCGATCAGCAACAACATCATCATCATACTCTGACCGAACATCATCATACTCTAACATCAACTCATCATCATATTCTGATATTTCGATCAGTACGTCATCATCATCATACTTTGATAATACGGCATCATCATCATAAAGATCTCATCATCATCACATTTTGATCTTTCGATCAGAAACATCATCATCATCATCATCGCATTCTGATCTTTCAATAAAAAAAACATCATCATCATCAGCAACATCATAATCATAAGCAACTTCTGATCTTCCGATTAGAAAACATCATCATCATCATATTCTGATCTTTCGATCAGAGAACATCATCATTATCAACTTCTGATCTTTCGATCATAGAAACATCATCATCATCATATTATGATCTTTCGATTAGAGAACATCATCATCGTCAGCAACAACATCATCATCATATTCTAATATTTCAATCAGAGAACATCAACATCATCAACAACTTCTGATCTTTTGATCAGAGAACATCATCATCAGTAGCAACATCTGATCTTTCGATCAGAAACATCGTCATCATCATAAAAACATCAACATCATCAAAACATCAACATGATCCTTCCTTTCGGAATTACGGGATTTAGGTCTTCACAGAGTTACCAATGATCCTTCCTTTTGGAATTACGGGATTTAGGTCTTTACGGAGTTACTAATGATCCTTCCTTTCAGAATTACGGGATTTAGGTCTTTACGGAGTTACTAACGATCCTTCCTTTCGGAATTACGGGATCAACACATTTATGGAACTCAGACAATCCTTCCTATTTGAATTACGGGATCAACACATCTATGGAACTCAGACAATCCTTCCTATTGGAATTACAGGATCAATTCAATGATCCTTCCTTTCGGAATTACGGGATTTAGGTCTTTATGGAGTTACTAACGATCCTTCCTTTTGGAATTACGAGATCAATACAGATGTGGAACTCAGACAATCCTTCCTATTGGAATTACGAGATCAACACATCTATGGAACTCAGACAATCCTTCCTATTTGAATTACGGGATCAATTCAATGATCCTTCCTTTCGCAATTATGGGATTTAGGTCTTTACGGAGTTACTAACGATCCTTCCTTTCAGAATTACGGGATCAACACAGATGTGGAACTCAGACAATCCTTCCTCTAGGAATTACGGGATCAACACACGTTCTCGAGTACCGAAGTCACTGGATCCGTTCTGAACCAAAGTTCAAGGATGATACAATCTTACCACATTCACGGGAATGAGATCTTCGGATACATTTTGAATCGAGGTTCAGGGATGATGCAATCCACCACTTTCACGAGGGCCAAGACCTCCGGATACATTTTGAACTGAAGTTCAGGAATGATGCAATCCTACCACTTTCACGGGGGCCGAGACCTCCGGATACATTTTGAACCGAGGTTTAGGGATGATGCAATCCACCACTTTCACGGAGGCTGAGACCTCCGGATACATTTTGAACCGAAGTTCAGGGATGATGCAATCCTACCACTTTGACGGGGGCTAATACCTCCGGATACATTTTGAACCGAAGTTCAAGGATGATGCAATCCCACCACATTCACGGGGACCGAGGTCACTGGATCACTTTTGGATAGATGTCCCAGAATGATACAATCCCTCTTCATTCTCAAAGACCGAGGTCTCCGGGTCATTTTAGGGAAAGTGTCCAGGGATGATACAATCCCACTGCAACATCACTACTCCCCCTTTCTAGGAAGGTCTTTCTAAACCACACCAAGCTTGTCTCGAAAGTGTTCAAACTTTACTCGAGACAGAGGCTTTGTCAGCGCATCATCATCTATTAAACCATCTTCATCTACATCTTCAGTATATGAATACTGAACTATCACCATCTGTATCTCCAGTATGTGAGTACTGAAAGCATCATCAGGTCACCATCATCTGCATCTACAGTATGCAAATACTGAAACATCATCTATATCTTCAATATGGGAATACTGAAATCATCATCATCTCTATATTCAGTATAGAAATACTGAATCACCATCATCTGTATCTACAGTATGTAAATAATGAAACATCATCATCTTCATCTTTATCTTGAATGTAGAAATACCGGATTTCTATGTGTTACGACGGAACACAGGGTTCTCTGTTATCACAACTCTCGTTATCACATAGAATCAATGTAGTATCCATATTTAGTTCAAAGAGACCTGATATCAGCTTCCGAATCCATATGGCTTCACAACTTAGTAGAGCAATATGCTATGTATTCTGCTTCAGCCATGCTACGAGAAACACTATACTATTTCCTGCTAAACCATGAACTCATAGCAGACCCCAAACAAAAGCATCTACCTAATGTGCTTTTCCTGTCTAAGATACTTCCATTCCAATCTGCATCTGTGTAGCCATACAATCTATACTCATGGCTACCATCATAATATAAACCAAAGTCTATAGTCTGTTTCAGATATCTCATCATATGCTTTGCAGTTACTAGCTGAACCCATCTTGGTTGAACAAGATATTGACTTAAGGTGTTCACAGCAAAACAAATTTCTGGTCTAGTATTTGTTAAGTACATCAATGACCCAATGATCTGTGTGTAATGAGTCATATCCACTAACTCTGATGAGTCATCAGCTAATAGCTTCAGTTTGGAGTCCATGGGTGTGGCCATGACTTTGCATTCCAACATATTGAATCTCTTCAATATCTCTACCGCATACTTTCCCTGGTTGAGAAATATTTCTTCTGAACTTTGCCATACTTCTAGACCTAGGAAATAATGCATTAACCCAAGGTCTTTCATCTCAAATTCTTCTACTAGTTTCTTCTTGCTTTCCATGATCTGTTTCTCATTTCCTGCAAGGATAAGTCATCCACATATAATAATAGGATGACAATATCATCTTCTACAACCTTGAGATAAAGGTTAGGATCAGCTTTATTCTTGGTAAATCCCATGCTCGACAAGACACTATCTATTCTTACATACCAAGGTCTAGGAGCTTGCTTCAAGCCATAGAGGGATTTCTTCAACTTGCATACGTGATTCCATCTGGCTTCAACTTCAAATCCTTGTGACTATTCGATGTAAAACTCTTTCTCAATCATACCATTAAGGAAAGGCTTGTCTTTACTTCACCATGGAAGAAACTACCATGATAGTTCTGAAGAAAGTGTACCTTACTTCCTGGAGTAAGTGTCTCTTCAGAATTAATTCCTTTTTTCTAAAAGAAACCTCTGGCCACAAATCTTGCTTTATACTTCTCGATACTTCCGTCAGCTGCATGCTCTATTTTGTATATCCATTTGGAGGATACAATACTCTTTCCTTCTGGTTTAGGAACTATATCCCATACATCATTCTAGTATTCTTTCATCATAACATCTTCCATGAGTTCATCTTGCCAGATCATCAACATATCAGAGTCTTCTGCATTCAACTTTGAAGGTTGGAACCCACTTTACTCTTGGTAAAGTCTCAATCCATCAAGAAGCTATCCATCATGTCATCCCGTGTCGAACTCAGATATCTTCTGTAGTCACTCCCCCTGAAGTGGAGTATTATATTCCTTCTTCATTCTATACAGGTGGTTCTATGCTTGATATATACTGGTCAATAGAGTATGTCATGTCATAGTCTATTCTTTCTGAGGCAAATCACGAACCTTTCTTTGTACACTTGTTCTTGTAGATCCATATGGAGGATACTATGTACTTCCCTTTATGTCTCGAAATCATATCATATACATCATTCCCCATGATCAACTATTATTCTTTGATCATAGTTTCTTTTATAGCATTCTTTTCTTCATCTTGAGTTATCTCTCATACCCATGGTGGTCTTCATCCTTTGAGGTGGACCTACCGCTCTCTGAAGCTCTTTCTTTTTTCATGGTGTCTCTGACCCTGGGAGCTTCATATTCATGTTTATTGAATTGTCATCACTTGTTCTTCAGAACAAGTCTCGTCCTTCTTTTCTTGTAGGAGGTTGTATAGGACCTTTCCTACAATTCAAATGCACCATTTGCATGGTTAGAACTATTTCATAAAACATATGCATAACGACAAATTCTTATGCATCATGCAACTATTTAGCCAATACAACATTCATCCATATTTCACAGAAACTTTCTAGATGCCTTCTATCTCTACCATGACATCATTGAGATTGTGCACTAATCCAATATGTCAGCAAAGAGGTTTGATAAGTAGCACTGGAGAGTTGTATAGCACCATGAGCTACTTACCCATCACATGCATATTAGTAGTATTAATGTAAACAATCTATCATGCATAACACATTAACTGAATACAATGAAATGCATAACAAAACAATATCATGAAATGGCAATTGAATACTTATCTTTTATTTGTTTCCTGGGTAGACTCCATCTTGATCATTCTGCTTTATCATCTTCTTCATTCATGAAATCATCATTTCTTATCCGAATGATAATATGAATAATAGGTTCTTCAAGAATTGATTTTTTTCATATTCCTCATCGCTTGAGGGATCTTCTTTGAATGGTGAGAGCTTGATCTTCAATTGCTCCCATATTCTTCTTCTCTTCTTATTAGTCGAGCTGAAAGTAATCACTTACTTCTGGCATACATTCTTCACATGAATGAATCCCATGATCCTGGGAGGCCATTCAAGGTGGCTATCATCACTTCTGCATACTTCTTCTTCTACCGCTTCAAGTTGTTCTGCATTCTGGATATTCACATTCTTCAATTGTATTCTCAAAGCCATCTTCTGATTTAAGTTCTTATCTTCAAATAGCTTGATCAAGGAATCAAACATCTTCAGTGTCTTTAGGGAAGACACTTGTGGTATAAGTTGATCCGTGATTGAATCAACAATGATCTTCTTGGCCTTGATCAATTTCTTCTTGTGTAAGTCTTTGAGGCTCATCTCCCTCTAGAACTAGAACCTCTCTACTCATGTAGGTGTCCAATTTATTTTCTTCAGAGAGATCAAATACTTCCATGCTTGGAAGTTTTCAACTTCACCAAGCTTATCATCAAGCTGATGTGATAGATCATTTTGAAATGAGAACCTCAAATGCAAATAACAAAAGATTAGATCTTACCGATTTGAGTTGTCATCCTACTTCCGGAGCTGGCTGATCTAGGGTTTGTCAGAGAAACCCTAATTTTCAAAACTTGGAATATTTCAGATTTGATTGGATAGAAATATATATCTCTTCAAATGGATCTATCCAATGTACTCCTTTTCTGAAAATAGTGGAGGGAAGCTCCCGGAACAGGAAGCCCTAGTTTTCCAATTTCTTCCACAGAAATGCCTGTTACTGTTTATATGATATATCCGAAATTAATGCTCCTCTATATTTGAAATTTCACACTGAGGTAACCTCACATGTCCCTAATCCAACAGCACAAGTTTCATCAGAATTGGTTTCACCAATTTGAATTTATGATCATTTTCCCAAGGTGACCTGTTACAGGACTGTTCAGAATGTTGCAGTTGTACGGCATGCCACGTGTCACTGGTTCATCTTCAGGTTCTGAAATTTGGATCAAATAAATTACAGGCTGTGATATTTCTGGAAAATCTTCATAAATTCCATTTGGACCTCTGTATCCCATGCTACATCAATTCTCCCTAGGTGTCCTATTTAGGGATGAATTTTGGAAGAGGCTGGAACCCTAACTTGGAGGGATCATATCTCCCAGAATATAGAGAATATAAGGCTGAATTTTGGACACAGTGTAAATAAGTATTTTTTCTTTGGCCTCTGTAATTTTCAACTCTTGATCCTTTTCCAATATCAGGATATAGCGAATTTACCAAAACTTATCCGTTTTAGTATTTAGGGTTTCTCCAGATCGAGGTCAAACTAGGGTTTGACTTTCCCAGAGTTTCACCAAACCAAATTTCTTGATCCAGGCCTCTAAACATCGATTTTGATGAGGAGAAAAATCCTATGCTGGGCTCAATCAAAAATTCTTGTTTTGTAGAAAGCCCTATTTTTCCGCACCAAAACTGAAAATGCTCGGAATCGAATTTCGCTTTGACAGAAATATGCGCCCTTCAATGGAGAGTCAGTCTAGCCTTCTTTTGCTGATCAATCATGGATAGAGACCCAAAAAAATAAGAAGCCATAGATTCTTTAGTTGCACAATGTCTTCTTTCAGGGTGGCTCTAATACCATGTTAAATTTTCATATGCTTGGGTAAGACATCATAACTTCATTTCATTTTCATAACAAAAGCATATAAATAGGATCACTGAAAGATAGACAAGCACAACCATACAAAAGGAACACAAAGATTTATCCTGGGAAAACCCTAAAGGGAAAAACCCAGCAAAAGCTTCCTCAATATAGATGCCCCAAAAAGATAAAATATAAAATATAAAACCAGCAAGGAGATCAAAGCCTGATCCTCCTCCTTCTCCAGCTACTTCTCTTCTCCACTAATGCGCTACACAAGTGAGAGTGTGTGTGTCTCAAATGAGGAGCACCACACCTCTATTTATATTCATCCGTTCACTTGAATTAACTCATTCAACATGTAGGCTCGAGTTAAATCATGTAGGCTCGAGTTACACATGTAGGCTCAAGTAACCACACTGGGGTGCTAATGACCCACCATTACAATTAGAGGGGACTACCTCATGACTCTTATTAGTTCTTCCGATTAGAAGCATCGGGATACAAAGTAATACAAGTGGTTCTCCCAGTAGGACCATCGAGGACCACAAAAGATACATATAGAATATTCTTCGAAGTTACAATATTTCAACACACTAAAGTATTCACTACTTGAGAGATTAAGAACCCTTGGAACTTCATTAGCTGCATACTAAATTAACATCCAAATAAAATTTAATATTTTTTTATTCCATGTCCTCAACAAAGGAAATTATAAGTTATAAACATGGTATGATAGTAGCAGTGTTCCTAAAAAGATGGAAATTGATACAATAAGAACGTTAAAACATGATGTAGGTAAAAAATATTTGGAAAAAAAGAAAGAAAACAACCATTGTTGCATTAATTGGCCCAAAAACTTCAAGCTAGAAATTATGAAAGGTAACTAATGCAAACTACATATCACTAGATTACAAGAATTTTCAGGAGAGTACTACTACATAACAAATTTAAGCTACCTTAATGCTCATTGAATATCTTATTCATCCTCCTACCTGCCTACTCTAAGATTGAAAGAACTAACAGGTTAGGTGAAATCATACAACCAATTAAGTCATCTCAACATTTAGTATATATATAAGGCTTATACCTTGATATTTGGTGATGAACCAAGACACAATGAATTCAATGATGAGAGAAACATATGCAATTGTCTTCATATACATTAATCTATATATATAGTATATACACGTATGTGTGTGTGTGCAAGGGAGAGAAGTGTTTTCTCATGATTTTTATGCAATTGAAACTTCGGCAAATGCAGATTAGGAAGCTATCAAATAATATAAATATTCAAACAACAAAGTATTAATTTTTCACAGTGATCTAGGGACTAAAACACGGTCTCATAAAATATTTTAGACAATTAAGCATAAAATTGGCATAATGGTGCTGCAATAGGAGTAGCAGCTCTGTATAATCAATAAAGAATGAGTGGGTGTAGCTTAACTAACTGTAAGCCATAGTGAACACACTAGTTAACCAACTGATCAAAACCCTAATTGACTCAACTAAGTCCTAACTAAGGTTGAAGTGCAATGGATGACTGAGTCTAACTGAAAGTAGCTCAGACAGATGTCATTGCATGCCAACCAACAAGTGGTAGCACATCATTAACTCTAATGAACCCCGATGAGGTTAACTGAAGTCAAACTAGCCATCAAAGGTGGTTGGAGGTGCCCCTGTTGACTCTAGTTCATTAAATATTAATAAAATAATCAATATAATGAATGGAGGTGCCTTCACCACTCAGCTTAACTGATTGTAACTATTAGTTAGCAATTAGGTGCATTTATGACACTCAAATCACCCTCGGAGTGCTCCAGTTAGCCTCCCCAAATGAAGGAGAAGGCTTAGTTGGCCTCCTTGACTGAAGGTAGATGTGGGTGTGCTCATGTTGATGTCATAGTGTGCTCATCTGATTCCAATTAAGTCAATAAAACTTAGGATAGTGGTTTAACTAGGCCAAATTGACCAAATTAAGTGTGCATGGTGGGTAAATGTCTCCAACACCCCCCTTAAGCTATACTTAGGAGAAGTATAAAACATAAAGTGCATAAAATTATAGGGCCTTGGAAGCAAAGGCCATAGGTCACCCTGTACATTAATGAAACTCAAACAATGCTCAAAAATAAATCTAAGTGAGGAAAAGAGGGAAAACCCAGTGGGAAAAAACCCCCCTCAAGCTAAACATTGAAATTAGTTTGATCACCCTAATGAACTCACCCCTAACAGTGAACGGAGGTAATTGAACTTTTTTTTTGAAAATCTCTTGGTGAATATGTCTGCAATGTAATCATCAGTCGGGAAGTATTGCAGAATGATGGTCCTGTCATGCACTAATTCCCTGATATAGTGCATGTGTATCTCTACATGCTTGGTCCTCTGCCCAGTAACTAGATATGTGGATATCTTAATAGCACTTTGATTATCACAAAAGAGGATAGTGGACAAAGTATTACCAATATCAAACTCTGAAAGAATTCCTTGTAACCAAACAGCTTGGATGCAAGCATTCACCGCTCCTCGGTACTCGGCCTCTGCTGAAGACAATGCTATGGCGGCCTGATTTTTGCTAGACCAGAAAATGGGGCCACCACCAAACATGAATACATATCTAGAAGTAGAATTCCTATCAATATAATCACCCACCCAATCGGAATCTGTGTAACCAACTAGCTCTAGCTCGGAGTCTATAGCATAGTGAATGTCGTAGGTCCTAGTTCCCTGAATATACTAGAGGATCCTCTTGGCTACCTTCCAATGAATAGCTTGATTTTGCTACATGTATCTTGACACAACATTCATGGCACAACAGATATTAGGCTGATAATGAGTCAAGTAGAGCAAACTACCTATCAGCTGTCGATAAATAGTGCAGTCCATGGGAGGTGTGCTTTTTCCTTCTTCAAGGCCGATCCCTGAAAGGAAAGGGAATGGAGCAGCCCTACATTCAGCCATGTTAAAATTGAATAATATATATGATATTTATATGGACTGAGTGATCATTATTCCATCATAATTTTGCTCAATTTCGAGCCCCAGAAATTGCTTCAAGAGCCCCAAATCGCTCATTTCTAATGCATTGTGGAGATCAGTTTTGATGGCTGAAATAGAAGTAATTGTGCTAATGGTAATCAGTAAGTCATCAAAATATAAAACAATAATAATCAAATGACCATAATACTTCTCTATATACACATTTGGATATGATTTACACCTTTGGAATTTTTGCAATAGAAGGAAGGAATCCATCTTGGAATACCACTCTCTTGGGGCCTGTTTTAACATGTATAATGACTTATTTAGCTTGAAAACCAAAGATGGATCAGAAATGTATCCCTCAAGATGCTTCATGTATATCTCCTCATGAATATCTCCATGTATAAAGGAATACTTAACATCCATATGATGCACTTCCCAGTGCTTAGATGTAGAAATTGCCAAAACAAGGCAGATGGAGTCCATTTTTGCAACCGGTGCAAAAGTCTCATGGTAGTCCATACCTTGGAACTAGGAGAAACCTTTTTCTACCATCCTTGCCTTATGTTTTCAGGTTCTTCCATCAGTATAAACCTTATTTCGAAACACCCACTTGCATTGAACCAATTTCCTCCCCAGAGGAAGAGAAACTAGCTCCCAAATAGTGTTTTTCTGAAGAGAATTCATCTCTTCATCCATGGAAACTTGCCATCTCGGATCCTTATGAGCATGGTAGTAAGACTTAGGGTATAAAATTATCATCAAATAACAATATTTGGACATCAAATAATCAGGACAAGAGAGCCCAATACCTACTCTTTGGAATTCAGACCGAGTTCTCCTTGGATCATCCGGATTTCCAATGTCATCACCTGCAGAGGAGAGTGTCTGTCGGGCCCAAGTTGGGATATGATTTTGTAATCCAGGTTCTGATTCAACATCTAATGTTTTTTGTTAACTAATATCATAAATCATAGGATCCAAATAAGGTTCATCACCCCCAATCACATCATCCAAATATTCAATAGAATAGGAAGGAAATTCAGCAGTTTTCTCCTTCGCTAGTTCTACCTCCTGAAGAGGCTCATCGAACTTGAAAATTATTTCAATGATGATCTGTTTTGTTTTGATATCCAGCATCTTGAAACCTTTAGATTCATCAGGATATCCAATAAACAGGCATTCTATGATTTTTGGTTGCAAATCCCTCCTTTTATCAAGCGAAATTCGGGCCCATCCAGTGGACCCAAATACCCTCACATTCAACACATCCGGCTTGTGTCCAAAATATGCTTCAAAAGGAGTCTTCCATTTCACAGATGAGTGTGATTCTCTGTTCTGAATATATGATGCAGCATGCATGGCTTCAGCCCACAAATTTGCACCCAACTTCTTTGATTCCAACATACAGGTGGTCATCTCCTTGAGAGACCGATTCTTCCTCTCTGCTACACCATTCTGCTAGGGAGTGTAGGGGACTGAATGCTAGATATGAATACCAATTTTGGAACATATATGCAGTAACTCATTAATGACATACTCCCTACCATTATCATATCTCAAAATCTTGATCATTTTGCCAGATGCATTCTCAATAAAGGCCTTCAATTCAGTGAATTTTTCCACGACTTCTGACTTCCTTTTGATAAAAAAGACCCATGTGTATCTGGAAAAGTCATCAATGAAAGTTATAATGTACCTTGATCCATTCATGGATGTGATAGGCATGGGACTGCTGATATCAAAATGTATCAGTCCCAAGATGCATGATGCTCGGCTTGCCTTCCCTCGATCGAACTTATGCTTAGGGTGCTTTCCAACAACACAACCCTCGCAAATTCCAGTGGTAGCTTTGATGACTAGGAGGCCTTCAACCATATAATTATTTTGTAATTACTGCAAGTATTTAAATTTTATGTGGTTGAACCTCTCATGCCACATTCTACTAACTTCATTTCCATGAGTCAGCAATGCGGTGGGCTTTGCGTCTGCCACAAAATGGGAGAACTCGTAGGCTTTTGCATGATGGTTTGCAAGGCCTTTTGCTACAAGTTTTCTGGATGCAAGTTCTATGATCTGTACATCATCTGGGCTAAGCGATACTCTCTTGGGAACTCTTGTATGTGCCATTTGATAAACACTTAGGAGGTTTGATGCAAGAGATGGTACATACAGAACATTGGAAAAATAACCATGTTCAAGATCTACAGTACCTTTTACTTCAGATATGATTGTGGAGTCATCTCCCATGCGGATGGGAATGGATTTACCAGTATCCAAAGATGAGAAGGAGTCTCTTTCAACCATTGTGTGGTTCGAATCTCTAGAATCTATCAAGAGTGTTTGGACTTCGAAGTGCTTTCCATGAGGGAATGACCTCTTTCATGCTATGGTTCCCGATCTTGCTGATCTCTCCTATGAAAGCTTTCTGAAATATTGATGTGATTTTTCTCAAGAAGAGAAGTAGCTTCATCAAGTTTCTTTTTCATGCAGGAATGTTCAGGGTGGAAGCCCTTCCCGTAATATGAACACTTGACTTTTTCCTTTCCATGATGCCCTTTTCCTTTGTTCTTCTTCGAGCCAGAAGGCTCTGCATGCTGCTAGTTTTCAACTTTAGGATTAGGAGCTTCAACTTTAGTTTTTGGGTTCCTTTGCTACTTTCCTTTACCCTTCATATCTTTCGGCCCCGAGACATAGAGGGCTTGATCACGGGAGGATCTAATGATCCCCATCTGGACAAGCTTATCATGTTCACTTGTTAGGGACTCAATGAAGGAAATGAGAGAAGGAATCTTCCATCCATGGGTTGTGAGATTCCCCACACGGAATGTAGAGACAAACACCAAATAATCAGCTCCAATTTTGGAGAGAATGGCGAGGATGAGCTGATCATCCTCTTTCTTTGCCTTACATTGCTTCAACAGTAAGACAATGTGCTTGAACTTTGTGAAAAAATAATTTAAAGTCTCGAAATTGGAAGGTTGGAGAGACATCAACCCATTTTCAAGCTGGTATACTCTCAAATCATCCTGTTTTCCATACAGGGTTTCCAATTTGTCCCAAAATTCCTTTGGAGTCTTCAATCCCGAGAAATGGAAAAGAAGATCCCCGAAAATAGAGAGGCACAAGAATGTGAATGCTTCATCTTTCTTGTTCAAGAATATAGCTTTGTCTATCACATGAGTAGGCTCTTCTTTAGTGTCCATAGTGACCCAGTAGAGTCCTCTGGAACATAGCTGGATCTCCATGTCTCCATTCCATGAATGGAAATTTAACGGAGTCAAGAGATCTATGGAAGAATCCATCTCAAACTGCTAGAGCGAACGCTTTCACCTGTTAAAACCTGCAAATCAAAACAAAATGGGAATCGTAAGGTCGAAGATCCTACACATTTTAGGCTTTCATCACACCCATCATAGTTGATCAAGCAATCTTTATCAACAATTTCCTAACTTGGGGTATTAAGTGGTAAGCCTTGGCTTTTGGTGCAGTGCTGGAATTTTTTAGCTTTGCTCAATTTTTCATGCAAGATATGTCAGAAACATTGTTTTTTACATATCTAAGCTTCATCTCGCCATGAGATCTGATACCATATTAATTTGTCACATTGATCTAGGGACTAAAACATAGTCTCATAAAATATTTCAGACAATTAAGCATAAAATTGGCATAATGGTGCTACAATAAGAGTAGCAACTCTGTATAATCAATAAAGAATGAGTAATATAATACAATGATCATGCAATGTGCATGAATTCCAAGACAATTCAAATTTCCAAGGAGTTCATTCGAATTGAATGAGTGGGTGTAGCTTAACTAACTATAAGCCACAATAAACACACTAGTTAACCAACTGATCAAAACCCTAATTGACTCAAATGAGTCCTAACTAAGGTTGGAGTACAATGGATGACTGAGTCTAACTAAAATTATTTTAGACACATATCATTGCATGCCAACCAACAAGTGGTAGCGCATCATTAACTCCAATGAACGCCAATGAGGTTAACTGAAGTCAAACTGACCATCAGAGGTGGTTGGAGGCGCCCTTGTTGACTCTAGTTCATTAAATATTAATAAAATAATCAATATAATGAATGGAGGTGCCTTCACCACTCAACTTAACCAATTGTAACCATCATTTAGCAATTAGGTGCATTTATGACACTCAGATCACCCTCGAGTGCTCCAGTTAGCCTCCCCAAATGAAGGAGAAGGATTAGTTGGACTCCTTGACTGAAGGTAGGCATTGGTGTGCTCATACTGATGTCATAGTGTGCTCATCTGATGCTGATTAAGTCAATAAAACTTAGGATAGTGGTTTAACTAGGCAAAATTGACCAAATTAAGTGTGCATGGTGGGTAAATGTCTCCAACACAAAGTGTGAACAATATTTGGTTATTGGCTATTGGAATGGCATCCATGTTTATATGCTAAAATCACCCAGATCCTTGTAACCCTGAAAAACTAAACCAGCTTTCAATTTCAAACAGAACTTCATGAACAAATTATGTTGTTATACCCAGTTGCTAGACTACCTTGTTTCAAGGAATAATAATAATGGATCATTTCATACTCCCACTCTCCTCTACAAGGTATCCACCACACTGCATAGTTATACGTACCTTGAATTACCTTTTCATTGTTGTTAGGAGATTGTTGTGCAAGTGTAACACGAATGCAAGATATACTGACCTAATGACACAAAGTAACTTTAGGGACTTTACCACCTTCTCCACTAGCATTTCATGTTCACTTTACCATCAAACGTCTTCTGAAAATTCCATAACATGCACTATTTGTTAAACAAATGGAAAAAATACCTCCAACACCAATATTCTTCTGACAGCAAACAAAATGACAAGCCTAGCTATAAAAAATAAGGAACAAAATAAAGGCTTACATACCATTCTTTATGGGATCTTGCACCAAGCAACAAATTCAACTTGTGTTATGCCTCGCTTTTCAAGGGCTAACAATTCACCTGATGCATTAAGTTTTTGTAACCATGATGAATATAACAGATGAGAGACATTATTTCCATATTATTTAGGCTAAACTAAAAGATTGACTTAATATTCCCTTTTTTCATAGCTAGAACCACCACATTGATGGAGATTCTACTTGATAGCAAATTTTGTTACACCACAACCAAAAATGTTGACATTGACCTAGTATGACACCTTAATAAATGTAAAAGTATGGATTGTCAAGTGTAACCATTAGTATGGCTAGTCCATTTTTTTAAATTGCTTTTATCAATTGCTTCTTCCCATTTCTACTATGATCACTTGCTAACTATTCCCACATTATTCGGGCTTCAAATATCTGTTCACCCTTCAAAATCTTTTAGTTCCTCTCATTCCTAACTACTAGTAGTCATTATCAAAAGATGTTTTAGAACAACCTTCCCACTTCCAGATGTGCATTGTGATGCCTTCGATAACTAGCAGGTTGAACTTAGAAATATGGAAAAGGAGAAATGAGTTGGATCACACCGTATATTTTCCAAAAATTCAAGCCCCCAAAAAGATCCTAACAACCTTTCCTTCATGCATATTGGTGGTTATTCCCAATCTTCCCTATAGGGAACATAAGGGTCTTAAAATATGGAAGCTTAACCCAATTATATATATACATATAATACATATTTTTTATGCATTTTAAATCATAATTAATCACACATTTATACCATCTAAACATCAACCTCCATGATCTAATTCACAGTTACACAATTTGTAAATTATTATTCAAAATAGGATAATCCCTGTATTTCTCATTGTAAAATCAACTTCTAAATCAAAATGAAATACAAGAATACATCATATAATTACATCCATCATGAATTTGGTGAAGTGTCAAAACTATAATAGCAAAAAATAACAAAAAATAGGAACATGACTAACCTTTCTTTAATGAAACAAAATCAATTTCTGTTGTTTTACTTTTTATTTCTATGTTTTTATAAGGACACGCCCCTATAGGGAGTATCCCATAGTAAACCCAGGTCCCCAAGCACTAGAAGATTCTAATTTCTGCATGGGACATCCAAGGAGAATCCCTAGGTACCAGGGTTGTACAGGAAATGGTAAGGAACATTCCCAATTATGTCCCCAGGTTAAAGGAGCTTGGGAAGAAAGCATAGGGGGCATGTCCTTGACACCTGGAGACATGACCTTGTCAAACATTGCATTTATTTTTACATTCTAAACTCACTACGCCTTGTACAATCAATATTTTAGCGAAAAAAGAGTACTTAAATCACATATTATATTGACCTCTAACATATTTCATACTGTAGATAGTTCCTGAGAAACATAAAAACTCTCGATAAAAAAGGGTATTCAGTATTCAGTCATACAGAATCATTTTTCCTCCTGTCAACTTTCATGATTATATGCAGCATTGCTCACATCAAGCTTAATCAATGATCTAGTTGTGTCACCCAAGTTGGTTGAAAGATTCCATAAGCCTTGACTCCAGAACTAGGATAAAGATGCTAGCAGCCAGTCCCTATCTAATGACCACAGGTAATGAGCAATGGGATGCAATGCAATAAAGTAAGCAAAAACACTCCTACAAACTCAATATAAAAAAGTTAAGATTAATGAAATAGTGGAGCAAGACCTCGATGGATCAAAAGGAATTGCAACAGTGCGAGAGAGCCATCTATGAACTAAATATTGTCACAGTATACATCACTTGAAGTTCAGTTTCCAATAGGATGGGATAATAACCACAAGTTAATGGAAGACATGGATTGTGTCACCACCTCACCTGGGGATGTGACCTTATCGAACATACCATTTATATTTACACTCTAAACTCACTATGCCATGCACAATTAATATTTTAGCACAAAAGAATACTTAATATCACACAGATTATATTGACCTCTAACATATTGCATACTATAGATAGCTTCTCAGCAACACAAAAAATCTAAATAAAAAAGTATATTCAATGTTCACTCATACAAAATCTTCTTGCCTCTTGTAAACCTTCATGATTATATGCAGCATTTTTCACATCATGCTTAATCAATGATCCACTCGTGTCACCCAGGTTGGTTGAAATCTTTGATAAGACTTGGATTCCAGAACTAGGATATGGCTGCTAGCATTCAGTCCCTATATAATCACCACATGCCATGAGCAATGGGCTGCAATGCAATAAACAGAAACATACAGCTACAAACTCCATATAAAGAAGTTAGGTTCACAAAAATAGTGGATCTAAAGGCATTGGAACAGTACAAGAGACAACCATCTACAAACTAAATATTGTCACAGTATACATCACTTGAAGTTTAGTTTCCATAAGGACTGGATGATAAATACAAGCTGATAGAAGATATATATTGTGTCACCACCTCACCATCACCCCTCGAATTTCTCAAATCCGGACTTCTATGGTGCTTAAGGGCAATCCAACAAAAGAAAAATAAGAAGTTGTAAGAGAAGAGTAAATGGATCTTATAAGTTATTGGTTTGACCTCAGGTAAACAAATTATCTGAAGCATAGATTCATCAAGCACTGATGTTGGGTAAGATGACAATCCTCAAAGGAGGGCTCAGGGGTTTAATAACCAAAGGTGACTTCAACATGATCATTGAATTGATGCAAGACAGACTGAAGTTTGACAAATGGATCCTATGAATAAGTAAAATCTCTGACCAAAGGGATTGATCCATCTTCAATGAGGGTACCAATTAATTAATAGGTTGGTTAGCCTGAAAGTGGCCAAAGCTAAACATAACAAGGACCGAGTAGTATGACTACATAAGGGATAATTTTTTCTCGTTGTGCTTATGCAATGCTAACTAATTTAATGATTGGTATTAGGCATTAGGGTCTCCTTTTGCAACTTAATATAACATTCTCAAGAATAGGATGGCCTTTGGGGGTATTAGAACAATTTCTATTGCACTGAACCAAAGATTGGGAAGCCTGAGAGTGACCAAAGGTAAAAAGGTTAAGGATAGTATGGTATGATTCCATGAGGACAAATTATTTTCCATGATGCTAATGCAATGATATATAATTTAATGATTGGTGTAGGGTCATTACAGGCTTGCAATTCAATATGGCATTCTCAAGTGTGGATTGGTCTTTTGGAGTATGCTCGTGATTTCTAAAATTACCAACCAAAGGGAGGAGGAGCGTTTAGATTCCATAAAAGCACTTCCCAAGAAGGAAGATTAAAAGGTAAGGACTGGTTCTAGGGTAGCAGAAGAAAGTAAATGGCAGATGACAACAATTGTTAGATTGAAATCTACAGCCATTAAGACAAATAAAAAATTATCTGCATATATAGCACAAGGAAAATATGAGTCCTTCAAACAAAATGAAATTCATCAGCACAAGGAAAAGAAGACCAAGAAGGTTGCAAGTAGGAAGGAGAAGTTGAGCGATTTTATGCAAGTCACAGGGGAATTGTGCAACAATTTTAAGATTTAATGCAGTCAGGGAATTGATTCAAGCATTTGAAGGATGTCGAGCAAAAATTTAAAACTAACATAATAAAGAATCAGGCAAGTTCAACCCCAAAACCATGAGTATGCTAAACCAATAGAGCTATTACATTTTTCACTTTAAAAAAGAATGGAGCTTCGTGACTTATTGTTGGGGTTTGCAGTCTGGATAGTAGATACCTAGTATGACAGGGAATCAGAAAAGTATATGGTGGGGAATCAGAGAAGCATTCTCCAAAGCATGAAACACCATTCCCTTGGTAGTACAACATTATGGTGGATAGGGAAAGTATTTGGATTAAGGTGATTCCAGGAATATTAAATTAATATTGCATCCATTTGAGCCTTTTCAATATTAAAATTTCAAAACTCTGGAATTCCTTCAAGATTAAAATTTCAGTTGTGTGCTCTGATATAGAAATCCAAATTCACAATGGAAAGGGAAAAAATCAAAGGAACCCATAGTTGCTGCCTCTAAGGGCATATGTAGCTCAATCTGAAACTAAGGAGAGACTATAATTTTGGTGAGAATTCCTTAAACCTTTGGTATGTTTTAAGTTTTGTGTATGGTAGGTTTGACAATTGTCTGAAATCTAGTTCTTTATGTTTTGAACATTGGTACCAAAACAAGCCCATTTTGGTGGGTGATGTTAGACAAACATGCTATGACAACAAGCCTCTATTAGTTGTTATATGTGATAGCTTCATTGAAATTTGAGGGCTTTGATAAAGGAATATACTTTACAGCCACTTATCTAACACAAGTTCCAGTTTTGCAACTAATAATCTGCAAATTTGCATTTCAAGATTAAGAGAAACAAAAAATGAAAAAACTCATAAGCTTTTCTTCTCACTTGTGGAAATATATTTTCTAAACTGACTCGATGTTTATGAAACATGCCTTTAGCAGATGGCCCAACTGATTGAACTAACCGTTAGCGCTTAATCATCCCACTATTTTTTAATACATATGAGCCAAGTTTTGAGAAAGATTACATACTTATTATGTATACAACCATGGGAATATATAAAGTCTAAACTGTGTGTTAAACATTGACAATAATACAACATTTCACGAGGAGATCTTCTGTGCAGATTGTGGACATTGTTCTGGAATATTATGGAAGATGTTTCCAACACTAATGTAATGCATATGCATGTCTCTAGGCCTTAGTGATAGCCTTTCTCCTCTACACAGCAGTGCAGTGGACGGTCCAAACCCCACCAATTCTTCCTATCAACAGCATATTATATACTATTTCCTTCATCCGGCCTCGAATATTAGGAGAGATGGGTCTATTCCCATACAGACCCACCACTTTACTTTTAACTCTCAACCACCATGCCACTGATTGTAGGTGTACAAAAAACTCACATGCTCATTGTATAAATAGAACAAGGGCTATAAGATTTATAATACCCTTGGAAAACTTCATAACATTTATCAGGGCACAAAAGTCCTAAACTTCCCATGTACGAGTACTGGAAACTCATGAAAACATCTCAGAAATACCCAGGTACCCATGAGGGGTGTGGAACCCATAGGAAGTTTAAAAATCCTTTCGAGAAATTAAGACAAATTAATCTCTAATTCATTTCTAAGCCCACCTACAAATTAACCATCATTCTTATTTTTTTGCAAGATAATGTGTTGTTTACTATACACACAAGCAGATGCCATGTTTCGCCAGACATACCAATTTTGGGGGGGTCATTAAAAATCCTTCTGGAAAATTAAGACAATAATATCTAATTCATTTCTAAACCTACCTACAAATAAAACCGTCATTCTTATTTTCTTGCAAGATATTGTGTTATTTATTATACACACACACATGCCATGTTTCCCTAGACATACCAATTTTGGGGGGTCAATTTTCTAGGCATTCCCATTTCCGTGTTTCATGCAACTTAGATCAGGATCTATTCATTAGTAGGTTGAATTTTGAATCACATCAATCTGTAGGTGTCATATCCCAGAGAGATTCAATCTTCAAATTTCCAATAAATTGTGTGTCAATGATGGATCTTGATCCAAACTAGGCATGCATGCAGTATGTACTAGATGACTGATGAATTGGTCTGCAGTGACAATATTTTCTACTTTGCAATGGGGGTATCAGTCTCTTGAATTTTAAATCACTCCAATCTTTGAGTGTAATATCCTAGAAAGATTCAATATTTTGTACTATGCAATGGGGGTATCAGTCTCTTATAGAGTATGAGTGGGATTTTGGTGGTTGGGGTTTTTGGGACTTTGGGACTTTTCTGGCATTAAAAAAAAGTTGAATGGGAATTTGTATTCATAGCAACCTCAGACTCTTCAATATATGTTTCATGGGGGGCGGATCCATTTCCTTTTCCATGGGATATTCCTCCATTACAGATCCTGGGGGATCGAGATCAGATATGCAGATCAGCAACCTATCAATATGTTAGTATATTGTTCCAGATTAATACTCTCCACCTTATCCATTTTTTTATTACACATAAGCTTTTGGAAACAAAAGAACTTCAATTTTTATGTTTACAATTTTTAATGGACAAGGGAGTAATCATGTGGAATATAATCATGATTCCCAACATAATGATATGTTGTTGTAGTAGTAAGACTTGCAATTATCATGGACATAACTACAAACCAAATAGGGACCGCACGTAATGGCACCAAAAATGCCAGTGATGTTAGTACTAGAGTGAGGGGTGATGCTACCATTTCAATGCAGCGAATTTAAATTTGATACCAGTTTCCTGAATATCAAAATTCTGGTGCGGATAATGTCTTAGAAACTATCTTTGTCTCCTAATCATTAACCATGTGGAAGTGTTATCAACATACACAATTAGGAATATTAGTGTGGAACAAAATCCCAACCATTGTAAAACTAAGACTTGTAATTATAACTAATTATGGACATCATGTAGACAACCAACAACATGCCAAAGAAGTTGCATAGTGCATAAAACATAAACCACATATGAGGTTAGTACTAGAGTCAAGGAGATTTCTATCCAGGATTTAATGCCAAAGCCAGCTTCAACATTGGAAAAAATTTTGAAGCAGGAAATGTATTATAACCCAGCTCTCACTAACCTATGTATTACTTACATAAACTGTTTATAAAGCACATCTTGTCTATGCTAGATAAATATCCAAGCATTCAAAATATGATAACCTTCCTTATAAAGCAGTTCTACAAGATGGAAAATTGTCACTTCTTTGTATATTTGAATATCAAATGGATGCCAAAAGGTTCAATACTTTTCATATTAGCATATAAGTTATGCTTCATAATAAATATCTTAAAGGCAAACTAAAAAATCAACCTAGCTTAAAAATCTCGGCATACCAATTAACAATTTCACTATTGGATTGAAGGCGGAATGAAGCTAGGAAGACTCAATGCGGCTAGGGCCTAAACACTAGCTGTCCTCACTCTGGTTTTGATTGCAAGGGCATGTCTTCATCTGTAGCAGCCGATCAGGGTTTGCTGAGTTTCTTCTTTGCATATAGGGCTACGGATCGGCGTTTTTCAGAGCATTCTTTTGGCTCCTATCTTCTAGTGGTCGCTGCCCTGCTACGATGGCCCCAGATCTGATTAATGAGATGGGAGAAGATCCTTTGGAAGCTTTCAAAACATTAGTGCGTTCAGTAGGACCTAAATCCAAGCCTTCTCTCTCATCTAATTTTGTTAAGAAGATGGAGGAGATCCCTTCTCTAGAGCTATCTCTAGAGGAGCCTTGCAATCTTGCCCTCCTTCTAGCAGAAAATGCCCTCATTGGAAAGTTTACGGGGTTATGGCCTAGCCCCAAAATGGTGGAGGCATGGATGGAAGACCATTGGAAGCCGCTGATGCATGGAATCGTTTCTCTGTGTGCAGTAGGCAGGGTTTTTTTTGTCTTCAACTTCTCTAGGAAAGAGGACCGTGATCTAGCTTTCAAATCTGGACCCTATTTCATGGGGTCGAGGGGGCTGTTCTTAGCCCCCTGGACTCTTGATTTCAATCCCGGAGCTGAGATCACCGTAGCCCCTGTTTGGTTTAGGTTACCTCATCTTCCCTTACATCTCTGGGGGAAAGGGTCTCTGGAGGACATTGGAAATAAGCTTGGGCAGTTCCTGGACAGTGCGGAGCCGAAAGGGGACCAATTTACTTGCACTCGTATTTGTGTTGAGGTTAACCTCAAGAAAGGTCTTCCGAAAGCCATTCATCTCTCCCTGGGGAATGGTTCCATATCCAAGAGTTGGATTACAAACAGATACCTTTTAAGTGCCTCTGGTGCCATGCTTACGGTCATTTCGCAAAAAGCTGCCCCAAATCCCTTGAGGATGTGGGACCAGTCAAAGAAGGTGATTTTCAGCTAGTAACTAACCGGTGAAGGCAGCTAAGGCAAAAGGAGCCAGCCCAGGCTCCGAAGGCCACTCATTCAGCAGAGGCAACTCTAGAAAATAAAAATAGCTTTGATGCGCTGAAGCAAGATGAATCCCTAGATCCAGAAGCAACAGCAGTTAAGGAAGATCCTCTGGCAGATGAAAGCATCCCAGATCCTGCCCCCCCAGAATCAGTAGTAGCGAGGGAAACTTGGGCTTCAGATCCTGAAACCTCTGCCCCAGTAGGTCTGGCTGTTTCAGTCCCCTCTAGCGGCTCTGTGGAAATTTCTGAACCTGAAGACCTTTCAGTCCCATCTCCACCCCTTACACGAGGGCGAAAGTCCAATAAAGCGTGCAGAGAAAAGGAGGCAGCCTCCAGCATGAAAAAGCTGGATCCTTTCTTTAAGGGGAAATTCATCCCACTCGATTTAATGCTTTGCTTCTGTCTTCTACTTTGCTCACAGTTTGTGAGAATTTACTCATGTAAGCAATTTTTTTCATTTTCTCGAATTAGCTCTAGAAGCAGATGGGATTTGTCTCCCAAGACATTCACAAGAAGGTTGGCAGCACTGTTAGAGGTCACCAACTTTCTTCATATTTGTAACTTTCTGATTCTGGCTTGCCAGAATGCCACTTAATGCAACATAACCGTTCTTGTTAAAAAAAAACAATTTCACTATAAAACAAATTTGGAACATTTATCTAGATAAAAGTCATGGCATGCTTATCATTTTGAGCAATAATAAAGAACTCACTGAATCAAATCTAGTGCCAACAAAAGGGAAATATTTGTAGTATGGGGATAAATACTTACAATGCACATCATCCAGGTGCTTGACAAGCCTTGATGGACTTGTAAAAGTATTTCCACAACATTGCTTTGCGAAAGGATACTTCTTCACCTCTCTGGATTTCATATTTTGACTCTGCCATGAATCACCCCTCTCTTCATCCTGCTTCACATGATGCTTCAAATTAGACATAGATGATAGCTGTAGATTGCAGTCCTCTTTGGGGCACACAAAGAACTTTCCTTCATGCTTTACCAAGTGATGATTTCAATGGTCCTGCCTCTTGTAACTGCAAAAGAAACCATGTACTGGGAAAACAAGTGTTCTCTGCAAAAAAAATTAAAAATTAAAAATTACACAAACATTAGGTGATACTAAGATAGACATGGTTACCACATAGTATCATATAAAACAGCATTGTGCAATAGATGTCAAATGTTTCTAGCCTAAATAAATATAATTCATATTTTGAGATCATTTTACAGTAACATGAATCATATGAATTGGTAAATTTTAGTTCAAGCATGGTTAGGCAAACATTAGCATTTTCTAGCCATGATCACATGGGAGTGGTAATGTGTGCACTACAAGGATACCAACTTGTCAAATTGCACCTAAATGTAGGCTTGGTATATGAATGTAGGCTTAAGTTCATGAGACCACATCTCTGATACCCATTCATAATATTTAATTGAGCAATCCGAGGAACAAACATGCTTTTTGTCATAAAGGTACTATAATTAAATTATCAGGAATTATGAATTACTACTCAATAGCATCACACGATACTGTACCATGAATGTCAATATGCTCAAGAGGGAAGTTAGAACTTGGAGCCATAATTGGGAAATAATTTAATAGTACATAGCAAGGTTAACAATATATTCAAACAAACAACAATTAACACAATCTGGCATACTTAATAAACAGAACTTAGCAGATGTGCCTATACGAAAGACTAAGGGACAAGATTTACATCCAAATTTCAAGTTTAAACTACTGCAAGAAGACACCATCCAAATCATGAAATCACTTCATCTAGCTCATGAAAGCATCACAGTTTGGCCAATCTCTGTCAAAACAGCAGATCAAGGCCTCATCTTTGAAGGATTTAATGTTATTACAAACATATTTTGATAATACTTTATGAACCTGGATAGAGCCTGATATCTCCATTATGAATCTTCCAGCATGAGACAAATTTTGGGGTTGAGAACCATTTATTCATTGATATATATAACCACATATTTAACTTATATCACTTAAATAAGAGAAGCACCTTTAATTGAAGAACCTGGATTAATACCCTCCAAAGATGGAACATTGGATGGAGACTTTGCAGATGACTCCCCTTTGGAAAAGGAGGGAATCTAACATCCAGAATTTTCCTTCAAAGAATCTTATCCTTAGTGTAGGAAGGAAGGACCTAAGGCCAAGGAGGGCACCTTTATCACCACAGACACTAATCTCCTGTGGGTCATGCAAAACTTGCTCATTGGCATACAAAAGACAATGACTAAGATCTGTTGAGAATAATGTAAGCATATTTATTGTTCCAAGTGATAAGTAAGTTGCTCTCCAAGGGATCTATCTTTTTTTGACACTAATTAAATATATTCTCAATATTGCCTTGAAACTGTTATCTATGTGATGTTGCAAACTATCTCACTTCAGTGGCATATCCCTCGGTTGGGATTCCGTTCAACATTAATACCCCTCCTCTTCAATCAGTAAAAAATAATAAATTCGTCAATAACTTTCCAAGCACAATGGTAGAGCCACAATGTAGGTACAATTAAAAAAGTCCCAACTCAAACATTAATACCCCTCCTCTTCAATCAGTAAAAATAATGAATTCGTTAATAAGTTTCCCAATGCAATGGTAGAGCCACAATGTAGATATAATTATAAAAGTGCCAACTCAACATCACAAGTAGGTTATCTCCCGTTTCTACCCAGATCCATCATAATAGATGAATACATTATAAATTGAAGTAGGGATGACCTTGACAGTTCATTGAAATACACAATCTAATAAAAAGTACAAGATACTAGACTACCGATGAATTGGGGTTCGGATTCTGTTTGGCATTCTTTAGGACTCCATAATAATTGAATTGATAGGCGAAAAATGAGGAACAGAGAGGATAGGTACTCTGAGAACAACAACTGAGAGACAAATTTAGCCTGTCCATCCAGAAAATGGTCAAGGAGTCTTAATCCCATCAAAAATCAACCCCCCCACCACCACTTGAACAAAAATTATACATTTGTCGGATCCAATAGTAGTTAAAAATATGTAGAGAACCCTAGTTTATACCACCTATAGTATTTTCCTTGACTTTCCTTATAGCTATTTTATAGGCACTTAATATGCTATAGGTGCTACAAGTTATGCTTAATATGTACTTGTATCAGCAACTAATGGTGTTGGTTCTTTGACTAATGATTATCATTGAGGTTCCAAATATTGGACAACCACTACAATATCTCTTGATCAAGATTTGTTCTTATGGATTTGTTCTTATCTATTCAAATCTGATTAGTGTGCTAGAAAATTTGTTGGGAGTGCAATATTATATAAGTTTTGCATATTATGTTTTTCCACCCAATAAAACACTATAACTATGACCATATAAGCACCAAACAATGTTCCCAATAGCTTGATATATGACATCCCACAACAACAAGAAATATCCAAAGTGTTCAATTAAATATTGCAGCCAAATCAACAATAGAAATTTGTCTAGAAGTCATATTTACAAGAGAATAAACCTACAGCAGTTAGTTAACAAGGTTATAAAGGAGATATAAAACAAGAAAGTGAGGTAAACCATGCCCGTAGCCAAGATAGAAAACAATTAAAATTGTTGGGCAGTATCCTTCCATATCTAACTAATGAGTGGAGGATTTCTTGATTGGGAGCAACTGTGGGGTGTATATCACATTGTTGGGAATCATTAATATATATTGGTAAGCATATACCTGTTGTGGACAGCTTGTTACTACTCTTGGGAGACCTCTACAGCAAGGGAGACTACATTACATATGTGTTGGGAAAAGTTCCATGCTTTAAATCAGCTAGTGTCACTTCAGGCATATTCATATTGCTTCATTAATAAATACATCAAATTATATTCCTTGCTGGTCTTATGCATTTCTAGTTTGTCAGGGTATTTGCTACATATATTATCCTCTTGTTAAATGTACATGAACTTTATGATTGGGTGTTGACACAAGCATGGTAAAATATCTTGATATACAAGCAAACATATTTATAATTATAATAGAAATCCCAAGAATCAGATCTGAAGTGCAAATAGTGAATAAACAAGTGGGTTTAGGAAGTGTTTGAAGGAAGTACAAAACCAAACAAGTCAACATATCAGGAGTAAAACTTAGCGAACTTTCCCTTTGTAGTAAGAAGGATATTACAATCTTGGAAATGATGATTGCATAAAAGCATCCAAAAAGGAAGGACAAAATAAACTCAACTTGTGCATAAATGTAAGAGTGTGTGTACAGGTAAGAAACTTCCTGAAAATGTATGGATGCCAATTATGAATGCATGTCCAAAAAAATTATACTGTTGGAACAGAATCATTGTCTCAAAAAAATAAAAGCAACAACGTCAACAATATACAAGAATTAAACAATAGAGAAGCAGTACCATCAATGAAGTACAAACAACCTCACAAGCTCTTTGGTTGATAATGACAGTCTTCTGGAAGAATAGTTGTCATTGGAGGCTAACACAATTATGCACTGTAATTATGCCAATCGATTATTTCATTAGATGAATGTTGGTCTCATGCCAATAGGTATCCTACGATCAATTCATAGGAACCTAGTGCATAGACCATTTTTCTCTTCGCTTACCTATGTAGATCTCTTTTCTTTTTTGAATAATGATAAGGATTTACAAATAAAATATACAATGAACATAAAAGAATAGAGATTCAAAAAATTGAAGACAATTAATTCATGCAACTAAAATGTAATAAAAATATCTTTTCTCAAACCTTGAATCAATGGAAATCGATTAAAACAAATATTGATTCAAGCTACAACAAATGGCTAAACAAAGCATCAAATTAGAACTAGAATCATTCAAGGGACTAACACAATATTTAACCAAAATACACACAAACTTCAAAAAGCGACAAAATGCTTCAAACAAAAGAAATAAACAAACCATACAAATTTGTCAAGATATTCCCGTTAAACACCAACATGGTTTCATGTACTTGAATGAGCTCATTCTTGCTTAGCAAAAGTGTTGTCAAATTAGTTATTTATCCTTTAATGTTAGGACACTATCTATGCGAAGAGATAGCTCCTAGGCCTATATTTCTCAAATTCCATCGTCACTTCCTGTCACATACAAGAAAGAGACAATGTAAGAGATGAATATCAAAACATAAATATTAAAATAAGCTTCATGAAGGTAATGTAGCTCAAATCATCAATGTTACAACAAAAAAGTACAATGTAGAATCTATTTTTACCTAAAACATGACCTCAAATTCACATATAGTGATCACCTCCAAGGGTACATAGAACATATAGACAAAAATAAGACTCAAGTGTCCTTAATGTCTAATAGATCATATACAATCCTAGGTGAAATCCAATTTCCAATTCACATTCTAGCCCTGGTCCTCATTTTTTACATTTTTGACATTATGGCTCTGGTCCTCATTTTCCACATCAAGTTTATTAGAGATATTTGTTATATTGTTTTCTCCCCTTCTTTCATGATCTGATCACCAAAGAGCTAATGCTCTTTCATATGGAAAATTGTCAACCTCATACTTTGTTACATATAATCTTAAGCATATATCCACATTTTTATCAAGCTTGTTCCTCAACTTTGAATTCAAGAATGTCAATGCACTAAACATTCTCTCATCCTCCATTGATCCCAAAATCATGGTTTGACATAAATCCGCTAATTTGAAATATTCTGACATTCTTTCTCGTAGCATTTCGCTACCACTAAGCTTAGTCCATAATCTTGTAATTGCACCATATTCTTTACTATCCAACAGAGAAAATTGGCCCCACATTCTTCTAGAAAAGCATTCAGATTGATCTATCATTTTTTCTTTATCTAAAATACCTTGAATATCTTCTCCTAGTATCTCAGCCTCTCGACAAAAATGGATCTGCAAAATATTGATTTTCTTTATAAAGCCATCTTGTACAGTTTTTGAATTTTGACTATGGTCCCAATATTGAGGGTATACGATAGACATGGCCTCCAACAATTCATCTCGAGAAAACCGTTCTCTTATCTCTGATGATAGTCATTTTGTAATTTCTTTCAAGTTGTCTCTCACTGAAATTACAACATCGTGAAATTGTTCTCTTGAGACAGGGCACTGTTTGGTGGATCTTCCTATCTTTTCATTATAATAAATGGGAACCATATGCCCATGAACTGACATACATAGCATCCCTTTTTCATCAAACTTAAAAAAAAAAATCATCATTTTCTATATTGATTATCTTCCTCCAATTTGTAAATCTAAATATGTAAAAGACTCTTCCATAATATACCAATTATCCAATGTAAGACATGTTAATTTTCTTTCTCTTGTGTATTCAGCAATATACATTGTGCGACTCTGAGCCATCTTCACGAGGTTATTCATTTCATGAAGCATAGGAAGAATTCCAGCCAATGTTAATAATGTCTCTATATCAGTTAGTAGAAATAGAAGAGTTTGAGCTTTTTCTACACTTGAGCGATGTTCATACATCACCGCTACCAAGGATGCATATTCATTGAATAGTCTTTCAACTGGTCCCTCCAATGAAATCCCTCTTGTATCAACATCTTTTAATAGTTTTTTTCCATTTGTAACACCATCAGAAGAAAAAAAAAAAAAAAATTAAACTCTAAAAATTGTTTGGGACTCCGACAAAAGTATGCATGAACCTCACGTACAAGATATTCAACCTTCGAAACCAATGAAAAATTGCTCACTATTTTAAATGCAAGATTCATCCTGTGAGCCATACAATGAATACTAAGCATGTACATTGAAGCCGAGAGTTGCATTCTAGACCAAAGGCCATTCCTTTGTCCTTGGATTACTAATGCTCCATATGCTCCAACACATACTAACTTTTTTGCAATCATGGAATGATCCATACCACCAATTTCCTTCAACTATCAATAACAAGTTCATAAATATTTTCTGTTGTAGAACTTTTGGTCATTTTATGAATTCCAAGTAGGTAGGAATGCCTAATATGGTCACTGACCATATAAATGCTCATGCAAATCCATGAAGTATTATCAATAGTAATAACTTCATCTAAAGACAGTGACAAAAATGTAGCATTTGCAATCTTCTCTTTCATATCGTCCTTTTCTACTTGAGCTAGATATTTTCCCCATTCACAACCACTCGATAAAGACCAATGAGAAGATGGAAAATTTGGCAGTTGAATAAAAGATAGGTATTTCATCATTTTTGGATAATCTGTCATAGGACGAACATTGGATAGGAGGTGAAATACGATGCTTAATTGTATTGTCTTTGATAACAAATTTGTTTCCATCATATTTCCAAATTGAGATGTGATGGTTCCCCCACTTTCCTCGATTTTTTTCTTATTTAGTAATAATTCATTATATTCAAATTCAAATTGGAGATGTCAACATTCGCTAACATATTTCCATATGGAAGTAGATTTATTCTCATCATTTGCAGTTTTCTTATCATAAACCTTCCCAATATGCTTCTCGATTGTGTCTAACTTCATCTCCAATTTCACTACCTTGCCAAGTTTCCAACTACATGAAATGCATTTAACTTCTCGTGAGGTCTCATTCTCATTTGCTGGAGGTATTGGTTCAATACATGGGTATCTTGATACCCAATCAACTTTGAATTTTCTCCCTGCGTCCCATTGGCCCTTTTTCCTTTTCAGTGAATGCATTGTGTCACCTTGCAATGAAAAATATTCAACATTTGAACTACCGATTTCAGATGGAAATGCATTTGTCTCACTTTGATCATTAGAGGAATGTATTCTACCATCCATTGTCTAGGTTGCAGATGCATTCTCAAAAGTGTTGACATCTGTCTCACTGATACCTTGCTCAAGAGATCTTGAAGCATGAATAGGATGTGGATTATTGGATTGAGGCTTTTGAAAACATGATATTACATCCTTTAGGTTTGATGCTTTGTTTTTCTTTCCACAATCCATGTTTTACATCTTACTTAATATTCCAAAATTGAAATTCCAAATTGATATAGAAACCAGAAGTGAAGCTTGCATGAGAAAAATGATATAAAATTAATACAATGGCACATTATCAATTTATATTGACCCAACTTACACTGAGTGTTTACATTGACTCTTTCAATGACTTTTAATTGAATCTTTCATTGACTCTTTCCCTGAAGGAGGTATAACACTAATACAATTGGAAGGTGTCAATGAAACACAACTACACCGACTAGATTCAGGGAAACTGGGGACTCCACATGTTATCTCATCCCTTAATGGTCCAGTGAACTTGTGGGGACCTGAATCTTAACAAAACGATAATCTAATAGAATCATAAATTATGCTCCACATTATTCTTTTGGAAAAAAATCCACAGAATTCAAACAAGCATGACATACATCATGCCGTAAAATCCCAACATTCATGACATACACATATGTAGACTTTGTTCTATGTAACATAAAGGATCATTGCCTTATATGATGACAAATGTCTCCAATGGTGTGTACTGAATAGGTATATAATGCCCCATTTTTAACACAATTTCTATAATTTATTATTCACCGACTTGAAATAACAAGCATTGACATCACATCAATGAAGAAATGAATAATATATCAATGAATTCTAAGCCCAAGTTGTACAACTTGCAAATGATCCTTTGTATATTTATCCAAGATTCCTAGCTTTTGAAAGATCCACTAAATGAATCTATGTATTTAGCATAACCTATCCTTTTGACAAGGAAACTGCGATGCTCTATCTTCATCAAAACACATTAGATAGAACACTTATCCTTCATATTTTCTTTGTTATACAAAGCTAACAATGTATAGAAATTAGAGTAACAATGTCGAGCATAATATCAATCACTATACATAACATAGATTCTATACATATAATCCCTTCAACATCTGCGCACACAATTCTCATGTTTATAGAATCCCATTGATTATCTGGATTTCGATTGCTAAACTCAAATATAATTCCATATAAGATAAAGATTTACACAGATGACTTACTCTTCCATCAGATTAAAACAAGCTAATATATTATATTTTCACTGTTATTCAACTCAAAGACTTCATATAGAAAATCACTATGTTTCTTATTTTATTTTTTGAGCCTGTAATACAATGTAGAGATCGAGCCTGCCATATTTACTTTAAGATCTGGGCATGAATAACAACAACAAGTAGTCTTAAATCCCTAATTCTATGAGCTTTCTAAGCATGAAAATTTTGAAAAGAGACCTGTAGCAATTTTGGGAATCATTCATGAGGTAAACACTCTTCATCTTTGGTTCTTATTTTAATTCCACCATCAAAAATTCCCTAGTACTCAAATCTAGGCAGTTTTGAGCACAAATAGTGGCCAAAAGCCATATTGCAGCCACTGAAAAGCAATGACTAGAAGGCTATAGCAAATTCTAGGTTGAGATTGAAAGTAGAAGTACCATCAAAAACCAACTCTGAGCATAAACAAAAGTAAAAATCATCTAAACTTTATGTCTGGCTAGTTCTAAGTTTTATGGTACAAGAGGCCCCTTACGAGGATAAATGAAATTAAAAACATGTACATGTTTGAATAAGTAATCTACAAATTTCTATTAATTTGTGTAAAAGGGAATAACTAACAAGTTTTTAAAACATCACAGGAATAATGATTTAGAAAAGAAGAAAACACACTTCTAATCATTCTTTGATAACAAATTGTACTTCTTCCATTTTTTATGTTCCATATATCCTCTTCACGTTTACAATGTTTCATTCTGGACAAATCTTTAATTTGTGCACATTGTGATTGACTTTTTCCTAGTCTATATAGCACCAATTAAATTTGGTTTGTTTGCATTCTACAAGGCCTGCAACATCTACTCATACAGCTTAGTCATGACTCATGTTCAACTAGAAAACATAGATTGGGACACAATTTAAATCTTACAAAGACTAGACTCAAACCACAGTTCATAATCCTCTATTTCCATATTTAGCAAGAGTTCGACACTAGAAATACCAAAAATATTCTTACCCAGGTAATTTCTAGGGCCCAACATACCTTGACAATCACCAGAGCAAACAAGATTTGAGAGAATTACACATCAAATAAATTGATTTAGCTTTGTAAGCATGTATCTACTGCCAATCCATCTACTTCAAATCAATTGGACATCAAAGTTCAAGTTGGAAGTCAATGGTACTTTGATAAGGGATAGGGTCCATTTGTTGCATAGGGACGGATTCATGGAAATATTACTCAAATAAGTGTCAAGCTACTAGCATAACCTGACAATCATTAAAGAAAAAACATATGGTCATAATAAAACACATAGTACACACTATCTGAATCAAACCCACTAATTAATGAATTTAATTAAATATATTCCTGCATCAATCCACTCAGAATTGGATTTTCTAATATCATGCGGCAAGCCAAATCGAATTGTCATTATCTACAGCAAATGCCAGCCCTTAACATATATTTTTTTCATATATCACTTTTCTAGCCATTTGACGTGTGATGATCCTTGAAGATAGGGTGTCTAACCACTAGTTTCCCTCTCTTATCAATAATCAAATGCAAAACTATGCAAATTGCTCCATTGCAGAGCATCCTCACATGAGTGATACACATGCTAGATATGGCCACAAATCTCCTTCTGTATTTCTCCCTCTAATTAGATCCTCAATCTCCTAATAATTATATAGGTGAAATATAGCACTTTCCAGTCCTTACCATATTTGTTTCCTCATATATCCATTTCCTGCCAATTAATGTGTGATGGTCCTTGAAGATAGGCTGTTTAACTACTAGTTACTCTACCTTATCAATCATGAAATGAAAAACTATGAAAATTGTTGAATCATCCTCACATGAGTGATACACATGCTAAACATGGCCACAAATCTCCTTCTGTAGTTCTCCATCTAATCACATCCTCAATCTCCTAATAATTATATAGGTGTGTTGCAAAATTCTTCTCATGTTCAAATTCTTACCCAGGTGCCATTTTATACTCTATGCAATCACTTCAACACTTTAATTTATGTCGTAAGTGTTTCTTGTTGTAACATCAAAATGATTCCAGTTACTTGCCATAAAAAACTAACCACATGATTTATTGATTGTCAACATCAATGCATGATACAAGGAGTACCTGAATTGGTGGATGATGAAATACAGTCTCGGAATTCATACAAAGAACATGTAAACAAGATCCTATGATCTATTGATGCAATTAACTAGGAGGTCAGCCAAGGGAAATTGATCCTTATGCACCTTGGATCCTAGTTGCAAACCCAGTACCAAACAATAGGCATCGCTAGGGTGGAAGGCTAGGAAATTTTTCCTCTTAAACATAGGGTTTCCTCCTATTACCCCCCTATTTGCATACAGTGTTCTCTATATCAATTAGTGGGAATATGTGCCACCATGCCATCTTCTGACCCTTCAATGTGATGAAGGGTTCACATCTAATCATTAAAAGGCTTCCCTAAACAATGTTAGTCTTCCTCCTTCCAGTATAAAGTAGCCTTAACATGTGTGCAAAGAGAGGGTGCCATGTCATTTCTAAATGCCCCTAAATATGTAGAAGAGTTCCAAGTCACTCCAACCTATGCGAAAATTATCCTTAGCCAATTCAACCCCATACAAGGGCAAGTGCCATCTCTTCTATATAATCCTTGTATGCCATGATTCCATTTTCAAAGTATTCTTAATCAGAGCATTGGAATAGAATGTTCATATCATCCCTTTAACTGATTGTTTGGTGATGTAAAGTATGTACATATTATTATGGTTCATATTATATAAAGAGTCCTCAAAAATATGATATACACAAAACTACTATGAAAAATATGAAGAAACATTTTCTAGGAAGTAAAACTCTAATCAAATTGATACCAACAAATTTAACGTAGATTTTAGAAAGTTGGAACTTCCGAAAAAAATTAACAATAAAAAACACAGCAGTTGCATCAATCTAGAATAACAAAGACACAAGCCACAATAATTTTTACCAATAAAGTAGTTTCTAACAAACCAATGCTAGCAAAGTCTGACAAATAATCATTAAATTCTTATAAGTATATCTGCTGGAGGTGTTCAGTAGTAATGGTATTATTAAATTGTTAAAGTAAAAGTGGCATTCTCCTTATATTTCTTTTCTTTCATTTTACTTAAAGTTTTACCATTACCATTAATTGTTTCGAGATGTTTAAGAGTGGTTCCAAACTCATCGAGTTCATATGCAAAAAGTAGAATTTTAATCCCATCCAGAATTCAAGAGACTTAATAGTTTTCAGGATCAGACATGAATGTTGGACAGATGTGGTCTCACTAGATATTAAATAATTACTTGAATTTCTGTTGTAAAAGAAAAAGAAAAACATATGTATTGGCACTAAAAGATGAAGAACTCTAGGTTTCCAGCTTCAAGATTATCTTTATTAAAAGTCAAAATGGAGACAACATCCTGTAAATATTTAATGTTTCAAAGATATAACAGAAACAATTACGTGGCTTCGAATCCCTACTCCTCCACAATGATTGCATTACTACTATCTAATCCCAACCCATCAACACAAAAATAAAATACTAATCTTATCAGAAACCACTATCCATGTTAAAGATATAAACAAATGGAACAAAGTAGAGAAAAATAGAGGTCAAGAACAAAAAAGCTCATCCTAAATACAATAGAAACATAACCCATAACTTAGCATAATAGTGTTTCTAGACTCTTCTAGCAATTTGATGACCACCAAGATCAAAGGCCTTAAACTTGATCTTACCAATACTTAGTTCCTCTGATGTAGGATACTGAGCAGGTTGATGTTGGACTAACCTCTACAACCAAAAGCATATAAAACAAATTAGAACAGAGAGAGAAATCAATAAACTATTCCAAAACTTCTCTACAAGTCATATTATCATTCAAAATATGCTTGCGGAAAACAAATAGAAGATTTCAAAGGAAGAAAGTTTTTGGTATTGATTAAGGCGAGGATTGATTTAAATAAAATTATACCCACTGTAAGAGGCTATCAAAATGTTCCCCAATGTTCCCCCAAACCTTAATATAGATTGCATATTCAAGGAATTGATTTAAATAAAATTATAATCACTTTATTACTCCCTCTTAAGAAGAGCACACCAACAACCACCAATATAATTCCACAAGTTTCCCTACTTATCAAAGTGTAGAGCTCATTTTTAACCATCAGAATTGATAACTTACTAAAAAATATAGTTATAAATAAATTTGTTAAGTTTTTAATCAACCAAACTTGACACAACAAAAACATCACTCATAAACACCCCAAAGTTCTATTTAAGTTTTATAGGGGACTGTAGCGTGTGAAAACAGGGTTGACATTTGGTAATATAATTATCACTGCAGAACATGTGATGGTAATGTCTCTCTCAAAACATGAGAAAACAAATAATGAAAATTTACTTTTTCCAAACCAGATGCTCTAATCCTTCTTGTGAGCACTAATTTAGTGCATTGAAGGTAAATAAGAACATGAAAAATGGACAACCACAAGTTTTTAGATACTCAGCCAAGGAAAACAAACCAAAAAAAGAAAGTAGCTAAGAATGACACAAAAATGAATGAAAGTTTAAGCTACTAGTAATCCAAAAACTACAAGGGATGTATCACAATTAAGACCACAATTACCTTTAGGACTAAATGGTTACCTTTAGGACTAAATGGCCTCACAGTATAATAGACTAGCAACCAATGTATAGAAATAAATCTGGGAACCCTATCTATTGAAATGTCCAGTTTGGGAAGGATTGGAGAAGGAGAAAGAACTCTCCAATATCAAGACACCAACTCCCAAAATTTGCAAAGTAAAACTCAAAAAATCAAATACTAATCTTATTAGAAACCACTATCCATGTAAGACATATAAACAATTGAAACACAGTACAGAGAAAAATTGATTTGCTCACTTGATTTCTACATGAATGTTGGACAGATGTGGTCTCACTAGATATTAAATAATTACTTGAATTTCTGTTGTAAAAGAAAAAGAAAAACATATATATTGGCACTAAAAGATGAAGAACTCTAGGTTTATGGCTTCAGGATTATCTTTATTAAAATTCAAAATGGAGACAACATCCTGTAAATATTTAATGTTTCAAAGCTATAATAGAAAAAATTATGTGGCTTCGAATCCCTACTCCTCCACACTGATTGCATTACTACTGTCTAATCCAAACCCATCAACACAAAAATCAAATAATTATCTTATCAGAAACCACTATCCATGTTAAAGATATAAACAAATGGAACATAGTAGAGAAAAATAGATCTCAAGAACACAAAAGCTCATTCCAAATACAATAGAAACATAACCCGTACCTTAGCATAATAGTCTTTCCAGACTCTTCTGGCAATTTGATGACCACCAAGATCAAAGGACTGAAACTTGATCTTACCAATACTTAGTTCCTCTGATGTAGGATACTAAGCAGGTTGATGTTGGACTAACCTCCGCAACCAAAAGAATATAAAACAAATTAGAACAGAGAGAGAAATCAATCAACTATTACAAAACTTCTCTACAAGTCACATTATCATTCAAAAGATGCTTGTGAACAACAAATAGAAGAGTTTAAAGGAAGAAATTTTTTGGTATTGATTTAAGTTGAGGATTGATTTAAATAAAATTATACCCACTGCAAGAGGCTATCAAAATGTTCCCCAATGTTCTCCCAAACCTTAACAGTGATTCCATATTCAAGGAATTGATTTAAATAAAATTATACCCACTGCAAGAGATTATCAAAATGTTCCCCAATGTTCTCTCAAACCTTAACAATGATTTCATATTCAAGGAATAATCTGTATCGAATACTCCAAATTTTTTTGTTTAACCTATATAATGATCCTAATCTTAAAATATAAATAGTCGAGTTAGTTCTTTTCCCTGGTGGCCTTCCAAAACTTACTACTACAGATATCCCTAACTTATCTGAATCTCTTACAGACCCATTTTACTAAACCCACTTGTATTGGAATCTGTGCCTATAAATATTTACAAGTTCATTTCATAAAATATGAAGATCAGATCCTAAAAATTTAACAATAAATCATAAACCCAAATTAAGGAGCTAAGGCATCATACTTAGTCTCACGCCTGAACATACAAGAAGAAATAGTGAAAATGTACTTTTATATATCCAAATGTTTATCAAAAAGATTGTGTATGCAGGATTTATATAAAAACAAAATAGATACCATGCATATTATTAAGTTTTTGCCTCCGAAACTCATTTTGATCTTCCGCTACCAAAGCTCATGGTTCAAACGTAACTCTATAGGAACCACATTATCACCATTTCATGCTTCAACGATGTGGGTCGCCCACTCATGATTTTGCTTCTAGTAGTCCCCATGGGTATCCAATACACTCTCGAAATCACCTCGCTCATGGGGATGAAGGGTTACTACCGGATTTTTATCTAGAGAGATGAATGATAAGAGTTATAGCGATGTCTACCTAGAGGGACAAAATATTGAGCAAAAGAACTATAGGGATGAAATTACTAAATTGACATATCTTAGCTGAAAATTTGTCATGAGTGTTCCACACAGACCTGATGGTATGCCCAATTGAATTTCTCAAATATAACTTTGCTACTAATAAAAAAACACCTATTAGAGGTCAGTTATCACATCTAGATTAGGGTGGTTCAAAAGCACAATCCTGCATCTGGTTATGTTTGAACTAAAGGGAGTACAAGGTGGATTCATAGCATCTTCTTATTCTACTCCAGATTGCAATAGTACCATTAATGTAATGGCATTCATGTTGGTTTAACAAAGATCAATAACAATATATTATGTTGATAAATTTGCTTTAACATGGGATAGAAGGGCTGAAAAGATTCACCTCATCTTTCAACATATGCAACAAGGTAGTCTTTCCTGCATTATCTAGGCCTAGAAAAAGAATCTTGGCCTCTTTCTGCCATAGCCCTAGAGTGGCAAGAATACTATAAAACCAATCGAACAGAAACATCTTCGATCCTTTCGAGAGTTTCGTACCCAAAACCTACAGCTGATTTTGTAGAACCAAGGACACCCAAATGGGATGTTAGATTTTTACCATTCAAGCTAGCATTATCTTAGGATCTTTAACTGAGAGAATAACAAGCACACCAATCAAACACAAGAGACAATAGACACAAATATTTTCCTCGGGGAAACCATAAAGGAGAAAACCCCGTAACTTCCTCATAGATAGAATCAACACCAAAAGTAAAACCCAAAAATAGTAAGATGATCTCCCGACAGCAGTAGTCTCTCTCTCTCCCTTGTCCTAGATTCTTCTTTCTCTCTCAGTTATGCACTACAATAGAGTGTGAGTGAATGTGTGATAAATAGAGAGGCTCACTCTCTATTTATACTAATTCTCTACTTGACAATAACTCACCAGGGCTGACTTCTCTAGGAGAGTCTAATAACTCTAGGGCCCGACAACTGCGGGGACTTTAACCCTTGATCAATAAGGAGGGTTACCCTCTATGACTTTACATGAATTGTTTACATTATTGAATCTCCTGATAGGAACATCAGGGCATGACATGACTCAATTACATTACAGATAATTCCCAGAATAAACATCGGGGTACAATACATAAAATATACAAGTGAATACATTCTAAAGTTACAAATACATCAACACTCCCTCTTAACTAGGAAGGTATTATCTCGACACAATTTATCAGCACAAGTATTCTTCGTTGTATCATCTGGATCATCATCAAGTTATCTTCATCTTCAATTCATCTTCATCTTCAAGTCATCTTCATTATGGGATCTAGATCATCACTAGATTTGGATCATCACTGGGTCATCATCACTAGATCTGGATCATCACTAGGTCATCATCACTAGATCTGGATCATCACTGGATCTAGATCATCAATGGGTCATCATCACTGGTGCTATCTCTCTATTCTTCTCATCATAGGAAGTTCTACAAAGCCAGCCCTTTTTCATGTTGGTTGTAGGCCTAGCCTCCATGTAGGTCTTCTCCAGTGCTTATATCTGACCCTTAGTCAGAACAACCCGCCCAGCACTTACATATGACCATGAGAGGAACACATCCAAAAACCATGTCAGAAGGGCTCAACACTTATATCTAGCTATATGGGGAACACATCCCGCATCCATGCTAGAAGGGCTCAACACTTATATCTAGCCATATGGGGAACACATCACGCATCCATGCTAGAAGGGCTCAACACTTATATCTGATCATGTGGGAACACATACCACAGTCACATCAGAATGGCTCTGCACTTACATTTGATCATGTGGGAACACATCCCACAGTCACATCAGAATGGATCCTGCACTTATATCTGACCATGGAAGGAACCAATCCTACCATGTCAGAAAGGCTCTCAAACTCATCACCTCCCCTTGGAGGGAACCTCGATTTAGAGAACACCAAGCTTCTCCCTGAAGTACTCAAACTTCACTCTGGCTAATGGCTTGGTCAACACATCAGCTATCTACTCGTCCGTCACAACATACTGGAGATTCACTACTCCTCTATGCACCATATCCATGATATAGTGATATTTGATCTTGATATGCCTTGACTTGTCATAGAACACTGAGTTCTCAGACAACTTCAAACAACTCTAGTTGTCGCAATATATACAAGTAGCATACAACTGGAGATCAAACAAATCAAATAGTATCTTTCTAAGTCACACTGCCACATAGCTAGCCAAACAAGCTATGACATACTTTGCTTTGGCTGTACTCAGTGCCACATAGGACTGCTTCCTGCTAAACCAAAAGATCACACCTGATCCCATACTGAAGCAACACCCTGAAGTGCTCTTCCTATTGATGGCACTGCCTACACAATCTGAATCAGCATAACCTTCCAGGTTAATCTTCTGATTCAACTCATACTTGATCCCATAATAAACTGTACCCTTCAGGTACCTCAGAATATGCTTTGCAGCAATCAAGTGAACATGTCTAGGATCTATCAGGAACTGGCTCAATGTGTTCATAACAAAGAAAATATTTGGTCTCGTATTCATCAACTACATCAAGGACGCAATCATCTGATGATACATCATAGCATCAACCGACTCTGATGAAGCATCCATTAAAAACTTCAAGTTCGATGCCATAGGTGTGGTCATGGCCTTGCATCCCATCATCTCGAACCTCTTCAGGATCTCTACTACATACTTCCCTTGTCCTAGGGAGATTCCATCTGCATTCTGCCACACCTCCATGCCTAGAAAGTAGTGCATCATACCCAAGTCCTTCATCTCGAACTTGGTAGCAAGGTTCCTTTTCGTATCAACAATCAACCCATCCATACCTGTTACAAACAGATCATATACATACAGTAGGAGTATCACTGGGTTCCCGTCTTCAACCTTGCAGTAAAGGTTGGAATCTACTTTACTCTTGGTAAATCCCAAACTGGATAGGAGGCTGTCAATTCTGTCGTACCATGTCCTAGGTGCCTGTTTCAAACCATACAGGGATTTCTTTAATTTACACATGAGTCTCCCTCTCATGTGTCTCAAAACCAAGTGGCTACTCCACATACACTTCCTCTTCCACTACACCATTCAAGAAGGCAGTCTTTACATCCATCTAGTGTATCTTCCATTTCATCACTACATCCATCTGGCTACAGGTGCAAAATTTTCTTCATAATATATTCCTTCTTTCAGGGAGAATCCACGAGCCATAAATCTTACTTTATATTTCTCTATGCTACCATCTGTAGCATGCTTGACCTTGTCAATCCACTTGGAAGTCATGACAGACTTCCCCTCTTTTCTAGCTACAACATCCTAGAAATCATTCTTCATGATCGAATGGTACTCCTCGATCATAGCATCCTTTCATTATTTCTTCTCTACCGCTTCTTCATATTTGGAAGGCTCTTTATCAATAATGTCACATAGCAGGGCCGCATAACTGGAGTGGGACCTAGTTCTTTTCCTCTCTCTGTGTATTTCTTCTGGAGCCCCATATCTTTCTACACCTTGGATAGCCTCTCGTACCCATGCAAGTTTCCTCTTGTGAGGATTATTTTCTTGGGGTGTATTTACAGTTTCCTGTGGTTCTTCTATTTCTCGATCTTCATCTTGATTTGCATCATTCATAATTGTATCTTGAATTCTGGTATTTTTGTTTCTTCAGAGTCTTCAAATGGTATCTTTCTGGATTTTTTGTAAGTTGAATCTTCATTGAATGTTACATCTCTGCTTATGTCGATCTTCTTGAATCATGGAAAGTATATTCTATAAGCTTTCAAGCTTTCACTATATCCCACAAATATACCTTTCTTTCTAAAAGGATCTAACTTTGTCCTCTTTTCTTTTGGAATGTGTATGTATACAGGACAACCGAATATTTTGAGATGGCTGACTTCTGGTTTCTTGCCAAAAAATAATTCTTCAGGTGTCTTGTTCTCGAGCACTCTATGTGGAATATGATTCTATACATACACTATTGTTCTAGAAGCTTCTTCCCATAGATGCTTGGGAAGATCTTGATCATGAAGCATTGCCTTTGCATTTTCCATGATCATTCTATTCTTCCTTTCTGCAACCACATTCTGATGTGGATTATATGGAGTGGTTAACTCCCTCTTAATCCCTGAATCTCTGCATAACTCTTTGAATTCATTTGATGTGAATTCTCCACCATTGTCTGATAGAAAGGTATTGATCTTCTTTTCTGTGTGGTTCTCGATCAAGGATTTGAATTCTTTGAACTTGTTGAATATGTCATCCTTATTTTTCATGAAGTATATCCATTTCTTGCTAGAAAAATCATCAATGAAAGAAACATAGTACATACCCACTTAATGAATTGGATGACATCGGACCACATACATCGGAGTGGATGATTTCCAAGATTCCTTTTGCCTTTCTCTCGCTACTTGCAAATGTATTCTTTGTGTTCTTTCCTTTCACACATCCTTTGCAGACACCGTCATGTTTTGTCTGTATTTCTAAAAGTCCTTCAACAACTTTGCTTACAAGTGGTAGTGCTCTATAGTGCACATGTGCAAGCATTCTATTCCAAAGTTCATTTGGCTCTATTGAGTTATGAACCAAAGCTTGTTCTGGCCCGGCCCTTCAATTTGTATAGACCTCCTTCTTGTTCCCCAATCAATACTACATCATCAATAGTCTTTCCCTTTGGCCACATAAGAACTTGGCCATCTACAAATGCAATCTTCATGCCTTTTGCATCCAATGCAGATATGGAGAGGAAGTTCTTCTTTAGTCCTGGTACAAACAAGACATCCTTCATCTTCATAGACTTTCCAGAGTCTAGCTTATAGGAGGATTCACCACTACCTTTTATTGGATACTGGTAGTCATCCCCAAGTTTCACCTTGTAAGGTGACTCATGTTCAGATAGTTTCACAAAGGATTTTTTGAATCTCATCATATGTTTGGAAGCCCCATTTCCTATAAGCCAATCATTGCTTCCATGTGTGATGGTTCCCGTGAGAGTGGAAATCAGAACATATTCTTCTTCACTTGAAGAATCATCACTTGAAGAATCATCACTTTCTTGTTTGATTCTCTTTATGGAAGGTTCATCATCCTCTGCAGCATGAGAATGATGTCTTCTCTTGTTTCCCTTCTTCTTGTGAGAGCAATTTTTGTTTCTAGGACAATATCTGGCAAATTTTTCTCTTTCATCACATGTATAGCATCTAAATTTAGATAAAGCTCTGTTATATATTCTAGTGTTATCTTTCTGGTGGAAGTGCTTACCTTTGGGGTGATGAAGGTCTCTTCTGCTTTTCTTGGAGTGTACTGTGAGAGCTTGATATTCACTTCCCATCTTTTCTTCTCGGGCTATTATTCGAGCTTCTTCTTGTGAGAATTCTTCCCACAGCCTAATAAACTTGAATAACTTCTTTCTTGCACAGATCCCTTGGATGAAGGAGTCCCATGATCTTGGTAGACCATTCAAGGTGGTCATCAGAATTTCTGCATTCTCCACTTCTTCATCCACTGCCTCAAGTTGTTCTTTGATCTGGGAGACCCTTGTGAAGTATGACTGTATGGTCTCTGCATTCTGGATCTTTACATTCTTCAATTGATTCCTCAAAGTCATCTTTTGATTTATGTTCTTTCCTTCAAACAGTTTGGTCATGGGATCAAACATTGCTTTAGGTGTCTTTAGGGAGGACACTTGTGGTATGAGGTGATCCTTGATTGAATCAACAATAATCCTCTTAGCCATGATCAATTTCTTTTTGTGTAAGTCCTTAGCCTCATCTCCCTCTAGAACTAGAACCTCTTCATTGATGTAAGAGTCCAACTCATTTTCTTCCAGGACCAAGGAGATCCTATACTTCCAAGCTCAAAATTTATCGTCTCCTTCAAGCTTTTCATCAAGATTGGTATGATGAGACATATTAACTGAGAACCTCAAATGGAAATACAAAATATTTAGATCTTATCAATTTAAGTAGCTAAAAACTGGATTTGGAGCTGATCTTCTGCAGTGTCAGTTTTTTTGTTCCAGGGAAAATTAGGGTTTGACTTTCCCAGAGTTATACCCAACCAAAAACTTTGATCTTGATCTATAAACTTCGATGTTGGGGAGGAGATCAATCTAGGACTGGGCTCATTCAAAATTTCGACTTCTGTTCAAAGCCCTAATTTTCCGGCAGTAGTGTAGGGTCAAAAAATGAAAATGCTTAGAATCAGATTTTGTTTCGACAGAAAGATGCGCCCTAGAGATGAGAGTCATCCCAACCTCCTTTTTCTTAAAATATGTGGAGAGAGATCCAAAAAGTAGGAATCCCTAGCTTTTGCAGCTACACAGTGTCTTCTTCTCAGGTTAGCTCTGATACCATGTTAGATTTTTATCATTAAAGATAGCATTATCTTAGGATCTTTAACTGAGAGAATAAAAAGCACAACAATCAAACACAAGAGACAATAGACACAAATATTTTCCTTGGGGAAACCATAAATGAGAAAACCCTGCAACTTCCTCAGAGATAGAATCAGCACCAAAAGTAAAAATCAAAAGTAGTAAGATGATCTCCTGACAGCAGTAGTCTCCCTCTCTCTTGTCCCCACTTCTTATTTCTCTCTCAGTTATGCGCTAAAACTAAGTGTGAGTGAATGTGTGATAAATAGAGAGGCTCACTCTCTATTTATACTAATTCCTGACTTGACAATAACTCACTAGGGCTGACTTCTCTAGGAGAGTCTAATAACCCTAGGGCCCCACAACTATGGGGACTTTAACCCTTGATCAATAAGGAGGGTTATCCTCTATGATTTTACATGACTTCTTTACATTATTGAATCTCCCAATAGGAACATCGGGGCATGACATGACTCAATTACATTACAGATACCTCCTGGAATAAACATCGAGGTACAATATATAAAATATACAAGTGAATACATTCCAAAGTTACAAATACATCAACATGGGAAATCAAGTCCAAAACAATAATATGAAAATAGCCCACTTGATCTTTTACCAAGTTTCTGGCCCTTGGGCACACATTTGACTAGATTCAACAATAAAACTCCACCATGTTAAACTTTGGGCACACTAGGGATCTGGAAAATGCAAATATGGAAAGGGACTGATTGAATTCCAGGGATTCCATAACTAATGTAAATAAGGCTCCTTCTCATATCACTAAAGTCAATAAAGTTCCTTCTTATGTCACTTTAGTTCAAGGCCTTTGTTTTGCCACAGGAAAATGGTCTAAAAAACTTCTAGCATGGACCCTGGTGGCAACTGTGAAAACCAAATGGCATAATTCTTTTATAAAGGTTTAGGTCTGGGGTGTCTAGTGGATAAATTTTCAAGGGCCTAATCATACTGATTATATGAACACACTATGATTATGACAAATATCAAATCAAGTGGCAAATCAAGTGTTCCTAGCTCCTCTTCCTGAAGTTCTAGAAGACCCACCATACTATTCCTTTTATAGGCCAAAGGGAGCCATAGTCACCATTAAATACATGGAATTTGAGGATCCCCTAGATATAATATATGCCTCAGTGAACTCAAATGGATTCAATAACCACAAAAGAGGATCCTATTAGAAGACGAAGAAGTATCCAAAGAAATAAGAGGTGCTCTACTTTGATCTTCCTCAAGATCAAGAATTTAACAAACATATGATAACCTTCACCATGATGAAGAGGAATATCCAAGGATGATGATGATGGAAGCAATTGGAAAAACAATTCCTATGGTAGAAGTAATAGGGAAGGTAGAACAAGAAACTAGTGAGATTCTAGAAGAACCATAGCCAAAGGACCCCTTTCCTTACCTTAAGTCCCTCCCAATAATGCAAGCCATGGGATACTTAGAAGAAAAGGGGTTGGGAAAATAGGGCCAAGGAATTAGAGATTCCATCACCTTATAAAAAATGTCAATACTATTAGAATTGGGGGAATATCCAAATGCAGCTTTGGCTGGGAAGATAGCTCTGTTTGAATCATTTACCTTCCTTGTCTCATGAGTCACATTACCCAACAATTGGGATCAAGGTGGAATTGATGGCTCTAGTCATGGCTATAGACATTTTAAGAAGATAGGAGAAGGGAAGGTCAAGATGTACACGACACATGCTGGAGAGTGAGTACACACACCGCTCAGTTATTTCCATTCTTGTAAGGGATGAAAACAAATCAGTTTGGGACTGCTTCAGCTCTGATCTATCACTATTATGAAGCTACTAATTCATTATTACAGATCTATATCAGCATGTCAAAACAACCAGTAGTCATAGCCTACTCCAAACAGGCCTATTCCAAAACTTCTCTACAATTTACATTAATATTCCTGTGTACTGCGTAATAACTAGGACCCCATCTATATGTTCTCTTCTATTTGGTCTCCAAAAGGAGGTGTGCTCAAATTAGAAAACTAATAAGAATTCCCCTCCACCAAAAGCATTACCCATGCACCTAACAAAAGCATCCACGTTCGCATATAAAATGCCCAATAGAGAACTGAATCATTCTGCTGATGTTGCTGGCAGGAACGTGTGGGCAGAGGGCCCATGGGATGGAAGTGAAGGAATAATAAATAAAAAGAGGAGGTGAACCAGTAATGGAAGGGCTGCACTGGCCTAGCTATTTACTTTGGACGGAAGCCAAGAAACCCCAATTACTGAAAAACAACAAAGTCTCCTAGCTATTGTTTTTAGACTGAAGCTATCTGGTGATTGCTACAAGGAACCAGTGTGGAGGTTGTGATTATGCACGGTGGGAATTGAGAAAGGCGCAGGATCTCAATCAGCAGGAAATGGCTATATAACAACTAGCTTTGAAACTAGAAGATATAAGACTGGAACAGTAGGCTATTACATAACACTTTTGACTGTAGGAACCCACGCTAATCCTGGAACTATCAAACCTGAACTACTCCCTATATATAGTGCATGAAAGGTTGTTGATGGGACTCTTTCAAATTTAGATATTTTGTATATTTTACTTTAGTTATAAAGTGAATGAACAACAACCAGTCTATACTAGGGATTTAACTTCATACATTATCATAATAGCTTTATAAAAAAGAAAATGAGTTACGATAATTCCTTCCTATATATTTTATATATATTCTAGCGAAATGGGACAAGGGTAGAGGGATTGGAAAGCTATCTCCTCGTATTCGTCTCCACCAATATATTTGGCAGGGATGCCCCCTCGCACGCTATCTATATGTTTTTTCTGTTTATTCCCTTGGCTTTTTGTTAGATTCAGCCTATCCCTAAGTGAGAATTCGAGGCATTTCACTTCCAAATGCTTTAGAAAATTAGAGATGGTGAATAGATTTGAGATATTCAAGTATATAATCAATCATGGCGAAGTACAGTGGGTGAATGCATGCCAAATATTAGATGATTGTGGACGAGTGTGAATCGTGATGGTCTGAGAGTCAAGACTAGCAAAATTTCATGCTGATTCAGCTTCAACCTTCTACTATAAACCAAAGAAGAGATAATTTAAAGAAGATTAAAGAAACTAACCTATAAAAAGTTTGAAGATAGAAGAAACCTTGTGAATTTACTTTCCATGAATCCACTCAGCCACTATAAAGACACGATTTGCAATTGAAATCAAGCTTGATGTTGAGCCTTACTCTTGCAGCATTATATAGGTAAAAAACGTCCTGACTTGACTAAATATATCCATTTTTTTCTCAAATAGGGACCAAATCCAATAAAAAACTTCCCCCAATTGACTAAATCTCCACGTTTTTCTCAAATAATTGTCAACAAACCCAAATCCAAGACGAACTATGTCCAATTTACCCCAATCGAGGTCAAAGTAAGACCAGTTTACCCAAAGATCCATAAATCCCAGCGAAATATCAATTTCTTAACATATTATCCATAAATCCGGGGCGAACCACCTTCATTTCTCCTCCCAATCGGAAAAATTCGACAAATGTGGGAAAATATCTCCTCCCAATCAGAAAAATTCGGGTGGATGTGGGAAAATATCTCCTCCCAATCAAAAAAATTCAGGTGAATGAGGGCAAATATCAGTATTTTCTTGGGCTAAATTTCATTTTCCAATTTTTCCCTCTTTCGTGATGAAGGCGATTTAACTTGGGCCAACTATATCTAAAATAAATAATTGGCTAATTTATTAAATATAATAAAAACATTTTAATATAAAAATTCACCCACCTTTTTTTGGCTACCCCTTAAAATTCGCCATTGGGCTTCACTGAAAACATGCATAAAAGTCGAGAGAGAGTATACATTTATATATGGGGATGGATCGCAAGTCACAAGTGTTAAATAGGGTGGACTCGAAATCAATTTCATTTTGTTTAGGTGTTGCTTGCCCCCGCGCCGCCACTTGGTGCATAACTATTTTTCTAGGGTTTCTTGGTTAGGATTTATTTGTAAACCATTTTGACACCGACCTTCTGTACGGTTCTTCCAGAATCTAACAAAGTAGTTCCCTCATTCTCGTTACCCCAACAAAAAGAAGGTAATTGTGGCCACCAATTCTTTCTTAATTGATTGTTCAAGCTTGGACGTCGAACAAAAATGAATTGTCTTGCTTGCAATAGTGAATCCCTTGCCCAATGTAGTATCAAGGTATATCAATCACCAGTAAGTATATGAAATGCTAATTGGTAGAGGTGGAGGAAATTTCAATGAGTGCTCCATGAACAGTTGAAACAACTTGGTTACTACAAAACATTTCAATGGGTTATGCATGATATGTTGTGGCTTTCTCACACAAATGTTGCTCTCCACGTGCGATGCATGCAATCAAAGGTGTGGCCCCCGCTGTCAATCAAGTGAGGTGGCTTTTGGATGCACCCAATATGAAAATACAAAGAGTTTAAATGCATTTTCTTTACATTCAGGATAAAGCAATACCAAAAGTTACATCAATATTTTACATTCAGGATTTCATAAAGATAGATTGACCGACTAAAAATAAGTCACTCATTGTATTCTAAAAATGCATTAGACAAAGTAATTCCCTATATTGTTTTGAGACAAAGTAATATCGATGTCATTGAAATGCAGACACCTTAGTGGAGAATGGATTTTCTTTCTTTTGATGTTGTGATCTAGTGGCCCTCTACCTATCTTCATGCAAATGCAAGGAAAAGTAGGAAGTGACTAGAATGTTTCAAGAGCAGTTGTTGAACCTACACAAATTTCAGTTGTATAAGTCTTTTACAAAGGAAAGTGACATTTGAATCTTAAGTAGAAAATATGCAGAAAAATATTGAAATTTGAATAAAGGAAAAAACAATATAAATTGAATCAAATAGAAGGAAATTCCCTTAAAAAATGCAAGCATCAAGAAACCAAGCATGAAAAGATAAAAAAATCAGCAATGTAAAAGGACTAGTATAGATTTTGTTGGGGTCACTTATGTCCAAAATAAATATTTAATTATTTTAAAATGATACAGATGCCATATAGACTAAAAAACTATAAAAAATCCAATGTAACTGGAATGAAGCTGTATTTGTCAACAAACCAGTAAAAAAACATTCCGTAACTTGAATGTGATGTAGAGAATTTACATCAACTTTATAAAAAAAAATTATTGCAAACAAATACAGGCTACCAGTAAAGCTCAAATGTATGGAGCGTGAGAACTTATTAATGCTAAAAATATGATGTAGGCTGAAACACTAGAAACTTGAATGTGATGTAGATAATTTACATCAACTTTATAAAAAAAATTATTGCAAACAAATGCAGGCTACCGGTAAAGCTCAAATGTATGGAGCGTGAGAACAGGCTACCGGTAAAGCTCAAATGTATGGAGCGTGAGAACAGGCTACCGGTAAAGCTCAAATGTATGGAGCGTGAGAACAGGCTACCGGTAAAGCTCAAATGTATGGAGCGTGAGAACAGGCTACCGGTAAAGCTCAAATGTATGGAGCATGAGAACTTATTAATGCTAAAAATATGATGCAAGCCAAAACCCTAGAAACAACTTCGAAAACTGTATATAAATATACAAGGCGAACAACTATCGATATTTATCTAAATCTAAGTTTTAGATCAAAAGAACTATTTGGTGAAAACATTGTTCAATAATACTTTTTATTTGATTTTTTATTGTTTTGTTATTTATTTGATATTTTGCTAATTACCACATTCATTTGATCTTTTACTAATCGCCACAGTCAAATAAGCATTTGCAATGCCCACTTTGATTAGTCAATTTCCCATCGGTTCAATGACGGAAGGCCACTTATCATGATTAGTCAATTTCCCATCAGTTTAAGGATGGAAGGCCACTTATCATGTTTCTAATGATGGCACATATCGACGTCTTAACAAAGTCACCTACTTCCTAAAAAAATCAAGCCACCTATTAAAAAATATATGTTCAAGTGTGAATTCTACTAATTCTTGAGAATTATGTAGATCTTGAAGCAGAACTGCAGCTGATTGCATGCATAGAACATGGAGAGTAGCTTGCATGCATAGCACTGGAATCATGCAACCATCTTCAATGAATACTATACTCGCATACAACATATCAACACCTTAACAAATTCACCTACTTCCTAAAAAAATCAAGCCACCTATTAAAAAATGTATGTTCAAATGTGCATTCTACTAATCCTTGAGAATTATGTGGATCTTGAAGCAGAACCATGGATGATTGCATGCATAGCACATGGAGAGTAGCTTGCATGCATAGCACTTGAATCATGCAACTAATTCTTGAGAATTATGTGGATCTTGAAGCAAAACTATGGCTGATTGCATGCATAGCACGTGAATACTTATGTCCATAGAAAAACTATATCCGAACTTCTTTAGAAAGAGTCTGACTCATATTCATCCTACAATGTTTTTCTACTGAAAACTTCAATGGGTGCCAAAACAAAAATTCTGCTCTAAAATATCTTAGCACTAATCATATAATAGTTGATCATTACAAATTCCTAAAACTTGAAAATTAGAGACCTATTCTTCATGATGTTCTTCAATAGCCGGTAAGAGAGAGAACTTCATGAACTAGTGTTGTAACTCATCATCATCTCCCTCACTATCTTCTAATAAATCAGACCTGGAACTGTCATACACAGGTTCATTGATGAAAAATGTAATATGTATTGATTCAGAAATTTGTCTTCATCATCGAGATATCCATCATAAATAGGCTTACCTACATGACTATCAAGATGATATTCTACATTATTTACTTAAAAAATATCCTCCATAATTTCATGATGAAAAACATGATGAAAATCCTCTTGCGCAATGGCATGATCATCAAAAAAATTAGGGAGCAACCATCTTATCATTTGAAATATCATCAAAAGCAACAACAATCCGATTGTCATCAAAACTATTATTGTTCTGGAAATTTTCATCTTGGATAAAATGGTTAGAAAAATATTTATATGAATTTAAATATTCCTTGATAGAAAATCTCTTTCATCCTTATAATCACAAGAATGACCTATTCATGCATGTTGGATGTGATACTCGAATTCCTCACAACAATGTTTAAAAAGTAGCTCATTTGAGTAAAAATTTTCACAATGATCATGAAAAATTGCATGGAATTGTTGCAATGAAGTGCCTCTAGAAAAAGTCAAAGATCTATACCACTCACAAGCATCTCCCTCAAGTGAAAACATGAACAATTTCATCAATACATCTTCATGATGAATATTTATTTGCTGCATCAGCTCATGAAATTTTGATAAATGCTCGGGTTAAATATTGGTTTGATAAAATAATCAAGAATAAATCATTGGACTTGTTAGACTAAATTTTGGGGTGAAAGGAGATTAAACAAATGAAAGTACGTAATGTCCCAAATTTTTCATTGGGTCACAATGGCCAAATCACATTTTCCATATTCATGAAAGTTGTCAAATGGATGCTAAAAGTCAAATAATTGCCAAGAAGGAAAATCACTAGTTTCCTAGATTGGGGGTGGAAGCTTTGAGATTTGGAATAAGGGGGATAATAAATGATATTTAGACATTAGAAGGGGATAAATATTTAATAATGTAGCTTATTAAATAAATACAAGAGAAAATTGAAGTGGCAATGGATCATGGAGACACATTGAGACTATGGTGCCCTCACAAGCTAGAAAATAGGTGCCACATGGCATCCTCCTCTTGCAATCTCGAATCTATGGGAAGCCTAACATTTTTGGATGGATTATAAGGTTAATATACTTTTCCATATACTTCATAGGTTGAATTTTGGATGAATTGTAACTTACATTGGAGAGGAAGATCCAAATGGGAGTTTCATTGACACTTGGCTAGATTCCCCTTACATTTATGACATATGTGACACCAATGATGGAGATTCTATGACAGTTATGACACGAGTAAGATATGAAGGATGGAATATTACATATATAACATGTCAGGACTGAATAGATCATATTATATGGCGCTCATGGGAGTTGGAGAAGGCCAAGAGGCTCGTACTCGAATTTGGGGGAAGATGGAAGAGGAAGAGAGAGGCCACATGGCAAAGCATGAACAACCACACCAATTCGACTTGGATTCGGTTTATGGATGATCTGGGGAACCTTATAAGGCTAATTATATTTATAAAATAGAGGAATAAACCAATATAATTTCTTTTTATCATTTGATGAATTTGGGTTTGTGAAGAGAGAGCCAGTGGATGACTAGTTCCTTGCTTTAGCCAATTTCGAAGGTGAAAGATTCCCATCCTAATTGGTGATTTGGAGAGGAAACTCAGGTATTTAAAGGATATTAAATGGAGTCATAAGTTACAGTTTCAACCTACAGGAATCTCATGGACATATCAATACTAGTTTGTTCTTCCATTTATCTCAGGTTTTCTCACCATATTTCAACTCTATGGAGTGAGGTGCACTTGGTGAGCTATCCATCTATTTGAGGGAGCTTATATTTCTACATTATTATATATTCTGATGTAAATGTTATTTTATTTAAGTTCATAAATCTCTTAGGTATAAAGGCCAATATATTTCATGTATTATTGTCCAATATTGAAGAAACAGTGCCATTTCCCCAATACCTTGTTGTAAACTCTTGCAATCTTGATGGAATCGAATATATGTGTGCACCATTGATAAATTATAAATGAATGAACTATAATTAATGTATAATATTGGTTTCATGTTCATTAACTGAGAATTTTTGGACATTGGGTCGAATTTCATATCATTTGGATCAAACTACATCTTGTTTCCCCAAGGGTCCAAAACTAGTTTTTTATATCTGATTGAAGGAAGTGATAACAGCCATGGGAGGTCGATTGGATATGTATTTTAGTATCTGATGATGTATTATATATATCCCATACTTCAATTTTATAATTATTTTGGGTCGCAGCACACTTCGGAATCCATTTCTGTCATTCACCCCAGGGGGGATTTGAGCCCCAAAATTGCTAGTTAAAGCGTCTATCTTATTCATAATTTGACATAGACTTGTATAAGTAATTGGAATGCCATAATACATCCCTAAAAATTATAATTAATTTATTATATAATTCATACATCTTCTGGTACAATTCCAGATCATATGGAGTTATTTGGAGTCATCTACCATTGGGGGTTGGAACCCCAAAACTACTAGTAAATTCATGGAGCTCTCTTGGATACCTATTCGAACCCAAAACCACATATTATGCTTCAAATGTAATTTAATTAGTTTCTTATAAAATATCCAAGTATCATACCCACCATTAGTGAAGGTTGTACAGTGTTGTGAAGAGATTTGTTCCAAGACCCAAGGGGGATTTCCACCTCCCAAATTGACTAGTCTTGTCTCGAAACTTCTTCCCTTGAAAATTGTAGAACATGGTTGGATATATCATTTGATTATATGTCTGATAGATGTGCTAATATGTCCTATCACCCCTCAGGACCTTCCTCGCCAATTTTGAAAGCAATTGGAGGAATTTTGGAATCAATTGAATCCATATAACTAGAGTTGTAAGAAGATGAATTTGAGTAATCTTTGAAATAATTGAAGAATTGGTCATTTTGATAAAATTCCAAAAAAGGAGACATTACAATGGCATCATAGCATGGTCTTGGCACCTATTGAAGATATGGATGGTATAGATGAATTGAATAGAGTCATTAAGTCATGTGGTGATGATATGACCAGGAAGGTTAAGCAAGAATTCAAATTGATGGCTAGCCAATTTATGGGTAGTAGAAGTTTCCATCATGAAGAGACACATAAGACCATTTATTTTGAAGACCTTAATTATTGGTTAAAGGAAGTTATGAAAAATAATTCAAATAAGAACTCATTAAGGAATAATCATCAATGCACAAGTTGGGAGGAGACCAAAGAGCTACAAATTTATGTGGGTGGTGAGGAAAAAAAAGCATTACATCAAGAGGATCTAAATTCACTCCCAAATGAATTTGGAAAAGATGAGGAAAAATCACATGAGAAGGAAGAAGAGTACCTTGAAACTATTTAATATCATTCTAAAACAAATTTTACTATGGACATGGACCAAAGGGCATCTACAGATGGATGTTTGAACTAGGAAGGAGTACCTAATGATGGGTGCTCACAACTCTATGTTGGTGACATAGAGATCATATCTAAAAATTTTGCTGCAATCCAAATTTCTCATGATCATATAGATGAAGACCTCGTAGCAGAAAATGAAGAACCAAGATCAACTTCCCCATCACCACTTGAGCTTCAAGGATTTGATCAAATCCAGAATGAAGAAGAAGAGGAGTTTCAATCCCATGAACCATCCTTCATTCAAGGATACTTGAAAATGAGTGAAATGGATATCCAATAATCCCTTAAGATACTCCATGACACTCAAGCTTTAGTGTCAAATTCTTGTTGGAGATCTACTTCATTGGAGGAAAAATCCTTCCTTGAAGACATGGAGAATATTCAAAGAGCAATGTGCCACATCAAAGGTGATTTCATGTATTTGCTTTTTCATAGAAACCATTTTTTTGAGCTTAATGAATTGTTGCATGATGCATACTTGAAGAATAATGGGATAATATTAAGCTCACAATTCAAAATGAACAACTTATTGAAAAGTTGCAAGATGCTTGTTTTCCCTCCAATGTTTTAGATTGTCAAATGGTAGATTGTTTGGAGGATTCTCATGACATGGAGGATCATGATAAATGTGTAAATTTGAATGTGCTTGATGTGTTTGAAGTTGAACTTGAAGATATTCAAACACTTGATGTGGTGGAAGACGAACTTGAATTGTCTCTTGATGAAGGTTATGCAATGTTTAAAGGAGAGCATGATTCCTCTATAATGGAACCAACCTATGAAAAAGATTTCACACTTTTGAAGGAGCTACATGATACTACCCATATGGATCCTTGCCATGATGAAACTTCTGCACTTTTTGATCATTTGGGTGAGTTAGTTCATTCTCCTACATCCTACAATTCCATGTTTTGCAGCATTAGTCTCAATGAAGTATGGGTGAAAGGGTTCTTTTTGATGGTGCCAAATGAGGAGTATGGAACTCCTAGATTTAATTTCTATGATGACATGGTTGGAGCACACTCTTATTCACATTTGCAGTAGAATCCTTTGTTACTTTATGATGATGCACATCTACATGGATGCACCTATGATATGCATTTGATTCACTTGAAGACTCATGGTTTTTCTTGCTCAACACACTACAACAAAACCCTGTGATTAGCATCTCTTTTAGCTTCCTTTTTAGCATCCACTATCACTTTTAGTGTAATTTTCATCACTTTTTGGACAAAGTGGACACTTTTCCACATGATGGCGCTTTTAATGGCATTATTTGCATCTTTTTTTTAAAGTTGGCGCTATTTTGGACGCTAATTAGCATCCCAATTAGCGTCCCAATTAGCGTCTCAATTAGCGCCCCAATTAGTGTCCGAATAAGCATCCTAATTAGCATCCCTTTTTAAAAGTTGGAACTATTTTGGACGCTAATTAGCATCCCAATTAACATCCCAACTAGCATCCCAATTAGCATCCCCATTAGAATCCCAATTAGCATTCCAGTTAGCATCTCAATTAGCATCCCAATTAGTGTCCCTTTTTAAAAGTTGGCGCTATTTTGGATGATAATTAGCATCCCAAGTAACATCTCAATTAACGTCCAAATTAGCATCCCAATTAGAATCCCAATTAGCATCCCAATTAGCATCGCAATTAACATCTCAATTATCGTCCCTTTTTAAAATTTGGCGCTATTTTGGACGATAATTAGCATTCCAATTAGCGTCCAAATTACAATCACAATTAGCATCCCAATTAGCATCCCAATTAGTGTCCCATTTAGAGTCCACAAAAGCATCCCATATAGTGCCAAGAATAGCTTAAAAAAAACATCATGAATAGCATAGCACCATATATTAATCCAGGGTTAGGGACCAGAATTGCACCAAGAATTTCGGCAAGAAAAACATTCAACATAGTGCCAAGTATAGAGCCAGGAATTGCACCTAGAAAACATCCAACATAGCTCCAAGTATAGATCCAGGTATAACACCTGGAATAATGCCATAAATTTCGAAAGGAATCGCGCTAGGAATTGCACTAGGTTTAGAGCTAGGAATTGTGTTTAGAAAACGTCTCACATAACGACAGATATATCAATGTCAATGTCAATGATCATGAAAAAAATTTAGATTTGTTTGTTCAAAAAAGAACATATTTTTAATATTGAGTTATTCCATTAGTGTAACAAGTTTATCAGAATTCTCATCCAAAATTTTGTGAAACACTTTATCATAACGTAAGTGCCAAGATTTTCATTTACTCTTTGTTGTAAAATATAGTTTTTCCCTATATTTTCTTATTATATCATTGTTGATTTAAGGTTTAAGTAAAAAAAAAATTCAAGCTCCTCACTAAAGGACTAGCTAGGTTGTCGCTAGGCCAATGCAAAGAAAGACTGGCTACCCCCTTAAATTCCCTAAACTTACAATTGATTTTTAAGTTCATGAATATAGGACCATAATTAAACCAATTGTAGGCTTAGGAAATCAAACAAGGCATAAAAAAAGTCAACAATTGAGTCTAGTACTATTGTCCCATCCAAGTGCTTGAACCTACAATCAATTTAAGTTTGGAACTCTTTATCTCTGACATCTTGATTAGTTTTACATGGACCATGAAAGTTCTAAGGAATACATTGAATTAAACAATTTCTAGAACTATTACCCTATTTTATTTGTGTTGGATTCTATCCTTAACCCAATTGTAGGTTCAAGCAATTGGAAAGGGAAACAACAATGTCAATAGTTGATTTCTAGTTCGCATTGTACAATGATGTATCGATATCACACATCATTATATTGAATTAAGTGGTTTATCACCTCAAATTATTTCACAACGTTGAGTCAACTAGGGAACTATTTAAAGGAGTATAGAAACTAGTGTAGGGATAGTATCAATTATATCCTATTTCTTTTGTTATTGGTACATGATGCACATTATGGCCCAAATAAACTATTAACAACGATGATACCACATTCTCTTAAATTAATTCATTGTTGGTGGTCGTAGCCTGTTCAAGCTCTGTGTATGATTCTTGCATGCCAAAGCAGCTAATAGATGATAAAAATTTTATGAGCTTGAACAAGCTACAACCACCTTAGTACTATGTCTTTATAATATAATATTTCAATGTTTCTAAAATGCTACTATCATGTAACAAGGGTGATATAACTTTTATTAGTGATAAAAACTTTAAGTTGTTGTTTTGTATTCTTTTTTGTTTTGTATTCACTACAAACAACAAATTTATTAATGGGAAGGTATCCTCTAACATAATTGAATTTTGTAGGTTTAATTCACCCTTGGTTGTGTAGATGTTCCCCACTATTTTCTATACTTTTGTCTCTTTATTTCTTTGTTTATGTTACATCAATAGTTATAGTAATAGTTGCAATTTGGATTTAGAAACACTACATGTTAGTATTAGAGCTTCAATCAATTTTCATTTTGTTGTATAGTTTCAAAAACAAAACAAAAAAATGTCAATGAGAAAATCGTAATATATGACCAAGGCAGAGTTGAATGAGAGTTTCATAAAGTTTATAGAAGACATGAGGTACATGATGCAACTACATGAGGTAGTTTCATAAAGTTTATAGAATACATGAGATATATTCATAATCTAATTATATGAAAATAAATGAAGAAAGATTCATAGACACTAGTACATGTGGAAATTTTTCCACATGAAGAAAGATTCATCATCACCATCATTATCATCATCATCATCGACATCATCATCACCATCATAATTATTAGCATCATCATCACCATCATCATTGCCATCATCATCATCATCATCATTGTGTCCATCATCATCATCATCATCATCACCATCATCCTCATCATCATCATCACCATCATCATCATCTTACTGCCAACACGATTTGTGGACTTGAGAACAATTTCAGGGTCAATGACCCACATATTTGCTAGAAATGATATGATAAATGCATATTTCATCATGATCATCATCATTATCACCATCATCGTCATCATCACCATCATCATCATCATCTTCATCATTGTCAACATCATCATCGTCGTCATCCTCATCATCATCATATTCATTGTCATCATCATCATCATCGTCTTCATCATCATTGTCTTCATCATCATCATCAATATCGTCACCATCATCATGATCATCATCGTCATCATGATCATCATCGTCATCATGATCATCATTGTCATCACCATATTCATCATCATCATCATCATCATCTTCATCATTATCATCATCGTCGTCATTACCATCATCATAGTTATCATCATCATCATCATCATCATCGTCATCGTCATCGTCGTTGTCGTCATCGTCATGACCCTCTTCCTCATCAACATCTTCGTCATCATCATCACCATCAACATTGTCATCACCATCATCATCATCACCATCATCATCATCAAATTGACACCAAATTAGCTATCATGATGATGCCCCAGCAAGCTATGGCTTATATCAATATTAAAGGCCCTTTAAGATTGCATATCGATTCAGAGAGCCCCTTCTACCTAGGTGTATCTAGTCAAGACACGCAAGGAGGTCCCTATATTCAGATGTTGGTGGTTGTGTTCACTAGTCGGATTGTCACCAAATTAGTGTTGTGTTTGATCATGATCACAACATCCAATGTCCTAGATTATTTAAAAGTACATACATACATATATGTAGGGAAATAATATTTTAGAAAATCCTGAATCCGAATATCTAAAAAGACACATAAATCCAAATTCTCCAATTTCTTCATTTTTCATTATACATTATAGTCATTTTTCATAGTCGATCCATGACAAGGAAATCACTCGTCATATGCTTGTCTTAGTAGGAAAAAAGTAAAATATTTTAAAAAAAATAAGGGCTTGCCACATCTTCAAAGTTTGCCTAAGTAATTACCCTATTTTCTTTTATGCTCCACCTTTTCAACTCCACTTCATTACATCCTTCACTAGCTCATGTAATTTATTTACCTTTTATGTCTAGGGCTTGTGCATGTTCACGGTTATCTTATTTGTTGTTTTTTATTGTAATGTGTGTAAATAGATGAAAGGAATATAGGTACAATGGTTGAAAAAACATGTCGAATTTGTGGTGGAAGGAATTGGGGATTGGTGAGCCCATTCCTGTGTGATGTAATTCCTGCCCCATCATGAGCCGTGAAAATATTGCCCATTCCTCGAAACCTGGGGCCAGTGGATTCCATCGTGAGCCCATCCCTCCATTTGCCAACAAGCCACGAAAATATTGCCTCTGTAAATATCAATCAATAATTTAACAGGTGCCCAATTGTTATAAAGCATTTACAATATTATGGCGTCCAGGGTAGTAGAAAATTAATGGTGTTACGGAAATTGTGGAAGAGGAGGACTGGGAGGGTATTCTATACAGTATTTGTCATTGCCATTAGTGTTTTACGACATGGCACCGGCTAAAAGACAAGGAGGAAAAACAACTTCCTGCAGACAATGGAGGATCGGAGATCTTGTGCTTTCCAAGGTCAAGGGATTTCCAGCATGGCTCGCTAAGGTACGTCGGTCTATTTTTCATCCCCATTTGTTTTCCCTCATTTGATGTATGCAATGTTTTCCCTTATTTGATTGTATGCAATGTATGTTGTTGTTGTTATTTGCATTTTCCCGCTAGTTTCTTGTTGTCAACCTAGTTCGTGGGTTTCATGGGGTTCGTTTGTGAAGGCAGAACAACTGCAGAGGCATCCATTGATTGAGGTACTGAATGTCTTAGTTTCATTTAGAATGGATAGCCTACTATTTGTGTTAGGACTGCACAGTTTTTTGTTTGAGTGGTCGTATGTCCAATTGTTTTCTGGATTTAAGGTTTTATGTTATAGTTTCATCTTACCAGTCATTTGAGATTTATGTTGTATACTTATGGTCAAATATTTGTATGGGTGGATAGTCGTTACTGCTAGTCCTTTGAACTTAGAGGGTTTCAAAAATTATATTTCAAAAAAAATAAAAGTGCTAAGGATTTACCGGATACACCCTCCTTTGTGGGTTTCATTTCAATTGCTTGCAATTTCTGCTTGGTATATTGTCTACGGCTCCATTTTTCTTCTATAATTATACATTTTTCTAGCTATTCAGCTATCTTGTGCAGGCTCCATTTGTCTGCCAGTGATCCACAAAAATTAAAAAGAAATTAGAGATTAGGGTGTTACCTGCACCCATTCATGTTCAGCCTGCATGCTTATCTTTCCCAGTGTCCTCATTTACCTAGTCCTGGAGCTTCAGATAAATAGAATATAAGCCTGTTTCATCCTTATTGGTTTTGTCTTGTCTGGTCAGAATATGTACTAACCTATGGGATAAAAGTGCCAACTTTAAATCCTTCCTCGAATTCATTGTACTTTCTTCAACTATATCTGCTATCATAATGTTCGCTGGTGGTTACCATAGTTCAGAATCAATTCCTGGGAAATGGTGACATCTCAATTAGAACTACAAGGCTTGAACCCTTTAAATTATGTCAAATAAGTAAGTTCCTATATAAATATGTTTAACGGAGACAATATAGGTGGGTATAAGAAGCTTCAATAGGCTTATGGTAGAGCAGCTAGTTGGCTGGTGACTAGTTCTGGGCTTGATTTCTAGCCTCTCCAATTTTAGAGCGGCTAATCGACTGGTGACAGGTCCCCAACTTGATTCCTATCCTCTCTAGTTTTCACCTCTCAATTACTGAATCATACACAAGAAAATGCACGCCCGGGTACAAATAATATGGGAGATCTACTAGTGCTCTTATATTTACTTAAGCTGGCCAAACAAAGAGAGGATCGGGCCCTGAAGATATTAAGCGATTTTTCCCTAGTGATCAAATTTGTTCATGGAAAATCTCAAATACAAAAACTATCCCTGTCTGCACTAGCTGATCATATTGAAGAAATTGCTCATTCCTTTGGTCGCATTGGAGATAGACATATTTTCAGGGAATTAAACTCTGTCGTGGGTTATTTTATCAAAACAAGGCCTGGAGTTTTCTTTGGATACTTATGTTCTGGAAATCAAGGTTGACAATGCCGAAACCCAAATCTGTGGGAATCTTGGTGAATTTTAATGTGTTTGTTACATTTTTTTATTTCGGATTAGAATGGCTGTTGTTTAAATAGTTTTTACTAAGTTGATTCAAAAAAATTCCCAGTCAACAAAAGAGTTTGGTAACCATGTCAGACGAATGATTTTCTGAGTTAGTTTTTGGTGCACATTGAAAAGATCTTGAGTCTTGACCCGGATGTCTATCATCTAAGCTAATTCTGAACCCTTGTGAAATGTTGGGTTCAAGGTAGTCATGCACACCTTCTAGAGTTACTGTAAGGGCGTCCTTCATTGAAGTGCATGCATCTCACTATTAGAGCAGCTCATCAGCTGTAGTTGAGTGCTAAGTTCTGGGTTTGATCCTTACACTTTCTAGTTTTGGATTTCACCAAGTAATTTTAAACCCCACTGTCTATTGTGTGAGATATTTCCCAATCCATGCTTCACTATTGGAATCTAATAAGCACTTGTTTTGACTTGGGATTTACTAGCTCGAAATGAGAACACTGATGCAAGAATCAAAATCTATGCCTACTTCCTTGAAAACAATGTTGAATTTTAATTGATCTCAAAGGGGACAATTGTGTTGTATGACCATTTGATATAATTTATATTTATTGAAATGCTTGGCATAGTTGACTCATGGAACAACAATTGAATAACAACCTCCATATGTGATAGTGGACATGTGTTACAAAAACACAGCAAAAGCAGCAGCAGTTTCTAGTGTTTATGTGATGATAAACATTGAGATTGTTTAAACGTTGTAAAAATACTACAATAGTACAGCCTAGTACTATGTTGTAAAGAATATTCTCAGGCTTGTTTAAATAAATAATTGTTGCATAAGTGAATAATGAAATACAATGAAGAATGGCCTTGCATTTATAGGTCTTGATGGAAATGGAAAGTATAAAATACATTTCACAACCAAATTGCAAAAGAGTTGCTATCATCCATGTTGTCTGGTCGTTTGAAACCCTTAACTATTTTTCTGCTTCTAAAAGAAATTTCAAGGTTCATCATATTCTCTCTAACTCTTCATTTTTATAACTGTTATAAAAGTGCCCTGATCAAGTGAACTAGAAGATATCCTGGGGAGATTAGTTCCTGCATAAAGTTTCCTAATTAATGACACTATATCAGGTATTAAATTTTAATTAAGGACCAGACATCACTTAGACCTTGATCATTGCAAATTTATGCTGGAATATTCATCTGGAACAAATTGTAGATCTTCTTGATCATTTACCTATGCTCGAATTCATGCTTAACTCTATATAGTGTCTGATACTAGCTGAAACGGGCCCCCAACAGGTCCACTACACTTAGGCACCTCCATTCCTAAATCACCATACTTAGTTGATAGTTATGGGTCATGTGAATGATGGAAAACAACACTTAGGGTTTACTTCCTTTGCTCTTTCACGTGGATCTTCCTCTCACAACGACCTCTTCATAAGATGCAACTCCTTTTATTTAACTGTAGGTGGCTCTTGTATTCTTATGGGGATGAGACAACAAATGAATATGCAATACACACAATGTCCTCAATATGAGTGTTCTGGTTCAATATGGGATCAAAACAACCACGCAATTTCCAACTATTCTTTACAACATAAATCAAGCTAAGTCTCACAATAGGTTACAAACTAATTGGTTGAAGCAGCACTGTGGGCAAGATAGTAGCTCTGATACTATAAGAGATTGCATACATTAGTTTGAATAATAGATTTCATATTGGATTTCCTGATCGCAACGAGTTTCTAGGTTGGTTACATTGGAAGTGTCACATTAATTGATCAATTGTCAAGCTTATTAGAGTGGGATATATTTTGTACAAAATAAGCGTTTTTGAGCAGCTTCAGTTTCACCATTTTAGTTTTCAGTTTCTATGATCATTTTTTGTTTATGTTTGTATAGTTAATGTGGATTTCAGATTGAGTGGATCAGCTTTTAGTATGAAGGCACATGGTCTACAGTTCTCCAAGCCTCGCAAGGAAGTCCAATCCCCATGTGGAGATAGCTGTCAGGAAACATATTTTTCATAAGAATAGGCACAAAAGGAGGACATGCAATCTATTCTTAGATCTTGCCTCTAACTGATTTGGTCGACAATTATGATGCATACTTGCATATATACTAGAATGTTTTCACAAGTTATGGGGGGTGAATCTCCTGGTAGCACTAGGCTATGCAAATTTTGGGAATGTTACCAAGGGTCCATTCCATTGTGATTTTTCCTAAGAAATACATTTCTTGTCTTTTGGACTAGTTTCCAATCTGCAGGGCCATTTTTCTCTTCTATTTGCGTGTTAAGCTTCTTTATTTCCACCTTTATTTCATTCAAACGCAATTTGTATTTAAATTTCAGGCACTCACTAGTTAATGAAAGACAATGTTGAGGTTCAATCCCTCTTTAATTTCTATTTATGTATAAAGATTGTTTTATTCATTTTCTGAATGCAATGAAAGTATTTCCATTTTGATGGCCCTTTTTCCTACAATTGATGAGCGCATCTTTATGTTGTTTTTAGTTTGTATTACTCAAGTATCTAACTGACATTTGCTAACAGGTTCTCAAATCATTCACTTGATTTTTTATTTGTTGGATTAGTTATTAAATAATACCTAGCAAACCATTATTCTGCTATTTGAGTTATCTCATGACATTGCCTTTCCTAAGGTCTCATAGTAACCCATATTTTTGTTTCTCTTCAACTCTTCCATATTCTGCCATTAAATATTTTGTGCTCTATTTACCCAATGGTCATGCCTCTATTTTTAAATGTTTTGTAGTTTTAATTCCAATCAAACTGACCAATCCCGGTTTCAACGTTTTAAAAACCCAATGCCATCTTTTATTTAAATTTGGATTTTAAGTCTATTTGTTGAATCACTTAGACTATTGCTCGATGACAATGGGAAGGCAACTCTCATTTTATTGAAGAGGGATCCCCCTCTGGTCCAAGAGCTAGGTTGGGCCTAAAGTTGGTCTGTGGATGCCTCAACACTATTCCCAGTAGTTGGGAACGTCTTGAGGAATGACAATAACTTTAAAAAACATATTGAATAAGTCATAACAGACATCATATAAGATTAATTATGACTAAGATTCTAATTCAGCCTGCAGAATGAATTTGAAAAACAACTAAAGCATTGTGTAAAACCTCAATAGAGTTTTTGCCAACATGATAATCCTTAAGATGCTTGTACTAGTATTTGAGTCAACTTTCCTTCCAACAGTTTGGCATGAGCAATGGCCTATACGATGGTGGCCAACAAAAATATATGACCTCTTATCCCTAGCTAAATTTTCAAAATCATTCACAAAGCCCGAACCTGCAATTGAGTGAAGCATAATAAAGAACAATAGCTTCCAGCACTATAAAATGGCACAAGAGGAAATAAAAAGTACAACAAACTTGAGATCTTTCCCTCTGCCTCCATAAGACTCCTAGGTCTTTCTTAATAATAATAATTGTTTACCTAATATAAAACTTTATCTCTATGGTGACCTAATGAAGTCATTTCGAACAAGGTTTTACCATGACTATCATATTTTCTAAGCTATTCTAAACGATTTAACATTTTTAATGCATTTCAATAACTGTTCAGTGTTCTCATTATCACTAGATTATTTCACTTTGATGGATTTTCAAATATTGAGCAACTTACCCTCATTGGATGATTAACAGCTACTGTCATTTTTATATTCACTGGAAATTCACACTTACTGAACTTCCACTATATGTTGAATGACTCCAGCTTTTTTTCAACTAAAAAGTGTGGCCAGGAATAAGCTGGTAAATCTACTTTTCAATAATGTCATCCACTCTAATTTCTACTTAACTAGTATGCTTTGGTGGCTGTTTCGAAGCATCCCTTTTTCAAAATATATGTTTTCAAGTTTGTTTTGATTAGAAGAGGGTAAAAGATGTTTAAAATTGTTGATGTTAGCTTGCATAATTGCCAGTCATGTTATTGTCCAAGTTATTACCTGAGATGGAATTAGAGAAAATAGCCAAAAAGGAACAAATCTTAGGTGGATTATCGGGCCTCCCAGCTCTAACTCAAGTTGAGAAATTAAAGGTGAATATTTTCTATACAAAATGTTTGTTAGAATTAACTTCATATATTGTTTTCCAATAGTGTACACTAAGGTATTTCAACTTCCTTTGGTTCAAAGTAGAATAGACATGATTGGTGCAGCTTGTAGTTGTGTTGAAAAAGCTATAAATGATTCTCGTAAAGTCTATGCATTGGGAACTCACCATACTCCTAGAATCATTGTTGTACAGGAATAAACACCTTATAACCGAAGGTCTAGGGTTACCAACATACTCATAAAACTTTCAGGCAATCAACTTTAGAGTACATAAAGGAAACAAGAATATAGAATAGACTCACCCGATTCACGACGGTTGATCCTAGCTTTGTCCTCTTCCGCTCTGCTTCTCCTCCAAAGCTTTCAGGGATGTTTCTCCTTCACCTGTAAAGAGAAAATCCTCAAAGTGCAAGCTTATACATGTATATAGAGTAGGTTAGATAAATAAAACATAGAGTGCTCAATCATAGATATTCATCAAACCATAATACATGAAAGACATTCAAAACACATTTGGAAGAAGGATTATCTTTATTAACAATAGTGAATGAGTTAAGATTACAACCCAACACTTGAGACAAGGAATCCTCTGGAACCAAAGGATTCTGAGTTCCACTGCTCCAAAGACTTCTGAATAGACACCAACAGCATAACTTTGCTCTCCAAGTATCATTCATTAATACCCTCCCCAAGGCCTTTATTTATACTTAGTGAAATAAGGCAGTTTCGAGGGTTGAGGAGGTTGAGAAAGTTAAGATGGTTATATTTAAGGGCTTAACAAATCTCAAATAATCACGATTTATTATTTTTAATGTCAAAGGAAAGCATACGCAGGTCTTAATACTGGCAACCTGTGTATGACACGCGAGTTTCTCTAAGGGAATCCTGCATACAGATCTGTATGTGGGTTGTAATTAAAAATAATCGTGTACAGTACGCGACATGCTGTAGGAAAAGTCATGTATGTACGCGGGTTGTATATAGGCAAAGGCGCGTACAGCAATTGACATATTCAAAAATAAAAAATGGCAAGCTGGATGGATAATGAATGTATTTCATAACATGCCCATCTATAGTGTTTTAGGCAACCTTCAATCCATAAATTTCCTTTTGTGTGCCAACATAGGAAATGTTGGCACTAGGATGGAGAAGTGCCATTTGGGTGGATAACAGATTCCCCCTAATGTGTGAGGTCAGAGGGAAGCGATGGCCAAAATACATTATAATCTTTATCTTTGGAGAACTCAGAAATCCAATGGAGTAGAGGTAGTACCTAAAACAAATACATAATAATGTCATATACAAAGTCATATCTGAGGATGCTATGTTCAATATACTGGAACACTAGCTCCTTTACAATATTTGAGTACATCATATGATACGGGTACAAAACCACGTATATTACAGAGGTGGATCGAAGCCACAATATACAATAATGATGAGTCTTCAAAGATCTAGAAGCTATGTATATAAATGGAACATAATCTTGCACAACTTAGTCCATAGGTGAGGAACTAAGGTCTTCATAAACAATCCCAAAGAAACAGTACAATCCAAGCCATGTGAATAAATGTAAGTTGATGTCAAACATGGAAAGGATTCAACAGTTTGTCAATCAATAGATGATAATCGACAACTGAAGCAAAGGAATCCACCCATGATAAAAGTGAATTCTAAGGTACTATCATCAAAACTCTAGGTCTTTGTCATCAGGAAGTACTAAAACGGAACCATGTTGTGATAAGGAAGGCAATAGATCCTGCAACGGATCACAAGAGTGACTAGGAACTGGGAAAAAGAAGGGAGGCACAATAGATAATAGATACAACAATGATGGGATCAAGATAAATATCAAACATTGGGTTGAATCCTTGAACAGTGAGAACGGCACAGCGATGACCCAAGGCAGCTTTTAACTTACAGATAGAACAGCTAGACTCATCAGTCATGTAGGAGACATGATCAGATTCCCCAAGTATAACGGATAAGAGGAGGAGTAGTAAACTTGAAGTAATAGCTGAACTAAAAGTGAACACTGAGACATGGGTATCGAAAAAAAAAGAGAGTGCTATGTTCAAGGATAACATGCTGCCACTAACTGAAAACAAGAGAAAACTTCTTCCTTACCTTCCCTGTTAAATTTTAACGAGTCCAGGAAAGTCAACTCGGATCCCTCTTCATTTTGTAACAAGGTTGAAGAGAAGAGAAAATAATGCTTGATAGTGTCATTGATTTGTGGATTTTAATGAGCCCGAACTAGTACATGCTCGATGGTGTTTTCATAGTTTAGAGAGTCTGAAAACTCCAAAGAAGACTCCAGGGGGGTGCTTTTTTGTCCAATTTAGTCTCCTGAGGCCGGAAAAGTATAAAACAAACGACAGAAGAACTCTCTTAGCTTCCGAAGAAGTAAGGCACACCTTTTTCGTATTTGGTCAGGAAGGTCCAAAAAAGGTTAAATTACCACCTACTTAACGCTCCTTCAAAAGCAGCATATAGCCTGAGTTTTACGAGTGTGAAGGAAGGCAAGATCACTCAAAAAGATCCATTTGATTACGAGAAATGGGGCTTATAATAATAAACTCGATTCTTTGTTCTTTAGTGTTTAACGAGCATAACAAAGACATAAAGTACACTTGGAATCTTTTTCATGTTTAGGTCCAAAGCACAAAAAAGAGAAAACTAAGCTCATATCGGGGGTTCCTTTTCCGTAAGTTTAGTCCCTCAGGGTTGGAAAAGTGATAAACCTATACCTAAGAATACTCTTCTCAATTCCAAATAAAAGAGAGTGTTCCTTTCTCGTATTATTCCACATGGTCCAAGAAAGAGATAACCTACCACCAATGTGGATGCCCATTCACATATTCTTAACGAGCCTGAATGGACAAGTTTACTCGGCAATCAAGTCTATTTTGAGGAGTCAGACTTGGGCCTAAAGAAACTCAAAATCTTTCCAGTGAAGTTTTAATGAGTCTAAAAAAGTCAACTCGTGACCTCCTTACTGTTTTTAACGAGCTCGAAGGAGAGCAGAAAGAATGCTCTAAATGCGAGGAGACGAGTGTCATAGGCATGCGAAACTAGTTCCAAGCACAAGGAACAAACCTATGCATAATGCAAGGAAAGTGAGAAAGATAAGGACACTCGGGGAACGTCTCCTCAAGGTAAAAGGTGTCAAGTTGCAAAGGCAAAATGATACAAGGCTAAGCGACGATGAGAATAAAGATGAGGGCTTATATAATGAGCTAAAAGCGTGGAAGCCGTCATCAGGATCATAAGCATGAGAAAGGCACATGCAAATGCATTTACAACTTGAACAACAAGACAAGGCCAATAAACAGTTGTGAATCCAACTAAGAATCCTGTCTCCAAGAAACAACAACATCATAATCATATTCAGAAGAAATGATCCGATGCGAGTCACTTTGGTAGAAACACGTGTGACTTTGCTATCTTATATAAAAGGTAAATTCAAGGCAGAATCAACCGAAGAAGAGTATATAGAACCAAGGCTCGAGGGTTTATAATCAATAAGATAAACCTCAGAAGGAGAGAAAAAATCAACAAGGGAGATAGAGTCTATAGGAACAAACTCAATATCACAGGAGTTGAAAAATTCATAAGAAAAATTAAACTCATCAGGATCATTGACTTGTTGTTCGAAGGAAGAGTCCAAAAACTCAATAAGGCCAACATAAGAAGATTGATCCATGAGAAAATCAGGATTACTAGGTAAATCAAGGTTAGACTTAATCACAACTGAACCAACATCCAAAAGAAGGTAAGACTGTATCAAAGACTCTAAGAAGACTTCATCCGAAGGAAGGAGATAATCCGAGATAGGGCACATGTCTAAACTTTCAAATGGATCAACAGAGTGGAGAGCATGCTCCATATTCTGTGTAGGATGACTCACCTGTTCAACTGCTAGGACCAAGTCCCGAGAAGGTAACCCTGAAAACATAGGCTGCTTCTTAGTAGCAATTGAACGTAAAGGACATGAGGCTACATAGATCACCTATGGCAGGGTAGTGTTTATAGAAACATCGGGAATCAATAAAGAAAAGACCTAGTCTCTAGTTGGGTCAGGAGCCGGATCAAGAAAATCTAACTGATCGATAGTGACAATTTCTTCGCCATGATTAAAGTACATCACACGAAAGAATGTTCACACCACAGCTTGCATGGCATAGACATAATCACGTCCAAGGAGCATATTGAAGTCCAAGGGATCTTCTATCACCATGAAGTCAACTAAGATGGTCTTCCCAGCCAAAGTAACAGGTGTTTGAGTAAGAATTCCCAAGGCTACACAAGTTCTTCTATCAAATGCCAGTAACTGACTAGCAGTTGACACAAGGCTGGGAGATCCCATGCCTCGCCAAGCACGAGAAGACAAAATACTAACTAAGGCTCCTTCATCAACAATACAACGACAAATCGTATATGATTCAACTTTTACCTTTATCTGGAAAGGTGCATCAGAAGGAAGGCGCGGCTCAACTAGGCTATCCCAATCAAAGGAAGCAATCCGAGAGCTTGGTGGGGGTTGATCCGAAGTGAGTTCAGTGCCCCCTTGTTCAGTAAGTTTTGAACTGGAAGTGAAGAAAATTTGACTAGCAAACACTTCACTGTCCAAATGAAGAGTGGGATTGATCGATACTGAAATCAATTTAACTGCTTTGTGAAAGTCACTCTCTGAAGGGAGATTGGGATTGGCCAAAGATGACATTGGTTCAATCACATCAGGATCACTCTCCGAAAGAAGAGTGGGATCGACCAAAGATGAGATTGGTTTGACCACTTGATCAACCAAAGGTTGAGTATGTTGTTGAGAAACTATAGGTTGTTCAAAAATGGGATGACCATGAAGCCAAACTCGTCTTACCTCTTCAATAGAAGGGAATTTATAAGTAAGGTGGTCTCCCTTACAAATCTTACAAAAGGAAACCTGGGATTGTGTTTTGAATGGGTAGTCTTTTCAACAGTGTCAACATGACTCGCAGTGGCTGACAAATCATCTTCAGCATGAACTACAGAGGTTGAGAGACTGCCCCCAGCATGGCTTGCATAGGTTGAGAGACTGCCCCCAACATGACTTGCAGAGGCTGAGAGACTGCCCCCAGCATGACTTGCAGAGGCTGAGAGATTGGGTCCAACATGACCTGTAGAGGTTGAATGGGTGCCCCCTTGATTATGTGCCTTCTTCCTATTTCTCCTTCTTTTACTCCTTTTAGACTGTCGGTTACTAGTATCAGTACTTTCACCGAATGAGGTAGAAGGAGTAGGAGAATTAACTATAGGTGAAGGGGAAGTAGTGTTTTTATGCCCTTGATATAAGGAGCTTACTTGAGAAGCATCAGGAGAATTCATGATAGTTGGAGTGGCAAACAACCACATTGGTAGCCCTAGGGTGAATCCAGGTAGATCCAAGGTGGCCATCAAGGGAACACCAACATTCCCCGTGAGAGGAATAGTACAAGGAGTTCCCAACATGGGGATCTCTTGGTTGGTGTTCGAAGGGGTGTTAGCCATAGTTTCAAACCAAGAGACAAAGTCTGATGTTAATAGGAAACCAAAATTACAAAGCACACACCTAAAGTCACACTAAGTACAGACAAACCACACGGCACTCACTAAAAATTCCTAAATCCAAACAGACAAACAGGCATAAGATACGCTTTCCAAAAGAAAGCTGATAGATAGTTACTTGGTGTCCCTATAGATGTTCTTAGGCACAAGCGGAGGAATCACCCACCGCCCTCCCACACCTTCTACCGGGGTTACCTTCCAAGCTCGTCCAAGGTCAACCAGAAATAGCCTTTCGGTGTACCTGTGTATGAACCCTAGATGTCAAAGAGACTAAAGGCCACCTTAACTATATTGATAGTCTGGGGGGACAGTCACAAGCCTGATTCGTATGCATGGGCAGGGTAGCTGAGCCCGAAACTCTGTTTAGGACAGAATCCCCAAATGCGCAAAAACCTTGGTCTACGCTTTGGCAAGGAATCAGATGGTTATCTCCTCATTCCAAGCCTCCACGTGGCCTCGTGCTTAACTCCCATTTGAGAAGAGCTTCCTAGATACAATCAACATAGAAAAGGGTTTACCTAGTGATTGGCCAACTACGTCTAAAATTTAAACACTTGTGGAGAGTTGAAACTCCCTAATCCACAAGTCTAGCCTGAGCTAGTTGGTGTATGACCCTATAAAATAAAACTTACTAATAATTTTTAAATTATATCGTTTATTTTAAGGGTTGTTTTTAGTCAAAGGGTAAATGGGGTGAAACTTATGTGGTGTTTTGACTCAAAGTTGAAACAAAATGACTAAGCAAAGAGATATGAAATGCAAAAAGCAAAAACTATTCTCTTCCTTTTTTCAAATAGAAAACTTGAAAGCCACAAAAGAACAAATTCTTTTTATTTTTATTTTTTCAAAACCCATGATATGCCATGCAATCTAGACTAAAAACCTAATCTACATGCATAAAAAGAAAACATGTGTTTTTGTCTTTTTCTTTTATAAATGCAAAAGAAAACTATGACTATATTTTTTGTAATTTTTGAGATTATATTCAAAAACTGAAAACAAAACTACTATATGCAAATCAAATGCAAAAGTTTCTAATGTTTTCTTTTCATTTTTCAAAAATGATCAAAGATTACTATGCACTAAACTTGAGTATACTTGGATCAAATCAACTGTATAAAGCAATCAAATTGAAGCAAACAGATTCATAAGACCAAAAATCAACCAACAAGGGAAGACTAGGAACCCTAGCTTGGGCGGGTGCAATGACAAGAAATCATTGCAAAATCACAAAGGTAAGTGACAAACCAACCACTATCAAAAGATAGACTGGAAAAACATTTCCCAAAACCCTGATCGTCGATTCGGACAAAACACTTCAACCTAAAACCCAAACAGGCCAACCTACTTCAAAATGCAAACAGAAGACAATCCAAACAAAAGAAACCCAAGGGATTTACAAGAAAGTACAAGGTGTAGCCACAAAGGTCATCAGACTGACTACATAATGTTTATAAAGAGGGCCAACTAAACAAACAGGAATCACAACAGGACCGGGACAAGAAAACCCTAGCCCAAAAAATCCCTATTTCCAGACTTATACGTGACTGTGTATAAGGGAAACTCGCGTACTATATGCGACTGTCCTATAAAGAAACCCATGTATGAAGGCCTCTGTACGCGATTGTGTATGAAAGAAACCCGCATACAGGTACAAAATTTTCTCAAAAAGAAGGAAAATCCACAAGGCCTTCAAACACTATGGTAAGCATGAACTAGGATAAAATACCACACACAAACTCAAGGCAAAGACTGGTCAAGGGTGACAAAAATAACCTATGTCAGTCTGGGCTCCCCAATGGAGTCGCCAGTTCTGTTGTACAGGAATAAACACCTTATAACCAAAGGTCTGGGGTTACCAACATACTCATAAAACTTGCAGGCAATCAACTTTAGAGTACAGAAAGGAAACAAGAAGATAGAATAGACTCACCCGATTCACGATGGTTGATCCTAGCTTTGTCCTCTTCCGCTCTGATTCTCCTCCAAAGCTTTCAGGTATGTTTCTCCTTCACCTATAAAGAGCAAATCCTCAAAGTGCAATCTTATACATGTATATAGGGCAGGTTAGATAAATAAAATACAGAGTGCTCAATCATAGATATTCATCAAACCATAATACATGAAAGACATTCAAAACACATTTGGAAGAAGGATTCTCTTTATTAACAATAGTGAATGAGTTAATATTACAACCCAATGCCTAAGACAAGGACTCCTCTGTAACCAAAGGATTCTGAGTTCCACTGCTCCAAATACTTCTGAATAGACACCACCAGCATAACTTTGCTCTCCAAGTATCATTCATTAATACCCTCCCCAAGGCCTTTATTTATACTTAGTGAAATAAGGCAGTTTCGAGGGTTGAGGAGGTTGAGACAGTTAAGATGGTTATATTTAAGGGCCTAACAAATCTCAAATAATCACGATTTATTATTTTTAATGTCAAACGAAAGCATACGTGGGTATTAATACTGGAAACCCGAGTATGAAACGCGATTTGCTCTAAGGGAAGCCCACGTACAGATTTGTACGTGGGTTGCAATTAAAAATAATCACGTACAGTACACGACATGCTGTAGGAAAATTCATGTATGTACGCGGGTTGTATATAGGCAAAGGCATGTACAGCAATTGAGATATTCAAAAGTAAAAAATGGCAAGCTGGATGGATAATGAATGTATTTCATAACATGCCCATCTATAGTGTTTTAGGCAACCTTCAATCCATAAATGTCCTTTTTTGTGCCAACATAGGAAATGTCAGCACTCGGATGGAGAAGTGCCATTTGGGTGGATAACAATCATCCCTCCAATGTCAGGTTGCAAAAATTGAAGAGCAGGAGAAACTTTTGCGAGCAGCTGCAAATCTTGGTGAAGGTGAGGATTGGTTTCAAATGAGATCATCTATTTCTTTGATTACAATGAGATTTAAGAAACAAAGTAATTTTTACAATTATGTATTTCATTATCTACTTAGTATTCATGAGTTCCAAATAGTTACTTATCCCTTATCAGAAAGAAGAACTTTGATTCTCATTTTTCCTGCAAACTGTTAGCTTTTGGGCATACTCTGAAAGTGATTACACCATGCCTGGGGGTGCTCCATGCGATATGGGGTGCATGGATGACCCTTGGCTGTGTCGTGATGGACATACACATGGTAAGTGACTTGCTCATTGATTGCTTGACCTTGTATGGATGCTTATGTGGTATTCTTCATTGGAACTTTGGTGTAGCAGAAGTGCATAAACTTGGTTCGATAAAGATATCAATGTTTAAATAAATAATTGTTGCATAAGTGAATAATGAAATACAATGAAGAATGGCCTTGCATTTATAGGTCTTGAGGGAAATGGAAAGTATAACCTTTCACAACAAAATTGCAAAAGAGTTGCTATCATCCATGTTGTCTGGTCGTTTGAAACCCTTAACTGTTTTTCTGGTTCTAAAAGAAATTTCAAGGTTTGTCATATTCTCTATAACACTTCATTTTTACAACTGTTATAAAAGTGCCCTGATCAAGTGAACTAGAAGATAGCCCAGGGAGATTAGTTCCTGTATAAAGTTTCCTAATTAATGACACTTTATCAGGTATTAAATTTTAATTAAGGACCAGACATCACTTAGACCTTGATCATCGCAAATTTATGATGGCATATTCATCTGGCACAAATTGTAGATCTTCTTGATCATTTACCTATGCTCAAATTCATTCTTAACTCTATGTAGTATCTGATACTGGCTGAAACGGGCTCCCAACAGGTCTACTACACTTAGGCACCTCCATTCCTAAATCATCGTACTCAATTGACAGCTCTGGGGCATGTGAATGATGGAAAACAACAGTTAGGTTTTACTTCCTTTGCTCTTTGACATGGCTCTTCCTCTCACAACGACCTCTTCAAAAGAGGCAGCTCCTTTTATTTAAATGTAGGTGGCTCTTGTATTCTTATGGGGATGACACAACAAATGAATATGCAGTACACTCAACGTCCTCAATATGAGTGTTCTGGTTCAATATGGGATCACAACAACTACACAATTTCCAACTAGTCTTTACAACATAAATAAAGCTAAGTCTCACACTAGGTTACAAACTAATTGGTTGAAGCAGCACTGTGGGCAAGATAGTAGCTTTGATACTATAAGAGATTGCATACATTAGTTTGAATAATAGATTGCATATTGGCTTTCTTGATTCACAATAGAATCTACTAATAACTTAGCATCCATTGTCTACCAACTTGGCATAGATTGTCTATCAACTTAACATCCAGTGAATGATATGTTAAACGAAGAATAACAAATACAACCTAGATAAAACATACTTAGCAGTGAAGTAGCACTCGTGAGAGACTCGCGAGTACTCGCGAGTCTTCACGAGTCGATTGTTGGGCTGAGTACTCGCTATAGAATCAGCATGCTACTCGTTGAATTGGTCAAACTTGTGGAATCGACATGCCACTCGTGGACTTGATCGAACTCGGCCCAAACTCACTTGGAATCGCTCGCACCTTGAGCCCTGTAGTTGCAATTTCTCTTTCTGTGCCTCAAGCCCTATAGATGCAATTTATTTTTCCATGCCTCTATCCCTATCTCAGCGAGCCCTGTCGACTGGATTCCTACCGCAACAATTTCTTGCAATGTTATCTCCATGGTCCACGGTCCATT
>LPNX010088742.1:157279-174774 GCA_001517045.1 Pseudotsuga menziesii | reverse complement strand
TTCAGTTTATAAATAATTAGAATTGATTAGCTAGATAAGGCATCTGAGGTTATTCTTAGTAGGGAAGTTTAAATTAATAGATAGGATTTTTAATATTTTTAAAGGTAGATTAGTTCAGTCTTCTAAAACTTTTTATTGCTTGAAAAAATTAACCATAATTGAAATATATCTGAAGCATAACTAAAGTGTTTTGTATTATACCTACAATGATTCTTAGAAGGTAACCTAGGCATATTGAGAAGACATGATGCATTTAATAGAAAAATCGATCTAAATTTAAATGGAAAAACATTTTTCATAGAAGTTCAACATCGCAAATGTCTGATCTGTAAAGTATGTAGGTTTTTTAGGAGGTTTTTGGAAGGTTGGGCTTGTCTCACCATGTTTTCTTTGGGCTAAAACATAATGGTTTATATTTACATCTATGTTGCACTGGGGCTGGTGATGGTCTCAACCCAGGGTTGACCCTTCATCAGTGTTGAGGATGGCGAGATGGTAGGGGATGTTTGTTTTCCATGGGGATCTTCACCTATCAGCTGATCATTTCCTAGAAAAAAGGATGTTTGGGGGGTCTCTCCATTGTCACCTGGCATGGCCAGCCAGAGTCCAGACATCCTTCTATCATCACAAGGATGTTTTGGCTTATCCCGTGTGCCTCTTAGCTTCCTGACAGCCTAACTAATAAAAAAATGTAGTTCCTTATATGTTGGAAACCCATGATGATTTTGTTTAATTAAACTTTCTTCATGTCTTTGTAAAGTATGTAGGCTATTTCCATAAATATTTTTAACTGTTTATACAATAATGGTTCAAGTAAAAGGAATAAAAAAGAGGAAGAATATAGAGCTTGAAGGAAATTGCATGAATTTTGGTATAGGGCTTCAGTATGCATCATTTATTTTGTCTCTTACATACTTAATAACCATATAATAATGTACTGATAATTTATTACCACTGTAAAGGGCTTCAGCATGCCTCATTTACTGTCTATCCAACAATTACATTGTTTTATGCTTTTACATATTCAATTTCCAATAACATTTCAATTTATTTTAATATAAATTTGTCTGTGCCCCCATAATGCCAAATTGGGGGGTACTTCCTAGCCATCTCCCAAAGTTGTGCATCAACATATACTATAACATAATATATTTCAAAATTTTGACCAAAACAGGGCCTTTAGACCTAGATCATACTTATCTAGTATATCCTTGGCATCCACACTAAGATAATTGTTGTTGATAGGTATGATATAGTGGTACACTTACGGTTGCTAAGGAATAGTGATTTTTGCAATCCCATTAAGCCAATTTCTTGAGTTTTGTTCAAAATTCCTAGAAAAGGTTTATGGATTTCATAACCTGCTTGATCATATATTGTGAACTTAAACAAACTATCATCTTTTGTAGGCCATTAGATACTCAAAGTTGTGTATTGATCATTTTAACCATTATAGAGGACTCTGTAAATTAGGTTTCCAAATTCTTAAAGGTTTCTATCTCAATGGAAGAGAGCTTGCTTTACTAGCAGGAGGTTGGTGGTTCGATTCCTCCTTGCCCTAATGATATTATAATATCGGTTAAAAACAACTAAATTAGTAAGCAAAAAATAAGAGATAGGTGACCAAAAAAAATGACCAAAACTCGTATATAAAATTACTAAAAACGACTAAATTAGTGTCTAAAATTTGAGATATGCAAAACTAGGAATTAAAAAGGATGCAACATGTGGCGCTAATGATGAATCCAGACATGGCATTGATATGGTAGCAAAATAAGACGTTACTTTGGATGCAAAACATGGCGCTACATAGGAAGCAAAATATGGAGCAACAATAGAAGAAATATTTGGCGTCATTTTGGTAGCAAAACACGATGCAAAAAAGGAAGTAAAAATTGTTGCAAATTTGGAAGCAAAAATTGGTACATAGGAAGTAAAACATGGTGCAAAATGGGATGCTAAAGTGGTAGAAAAAATGGATGCAATATTGGATGCTAATTTGGATGCTAACATGGTGCTATTAAGGATGCAAATATGGCACTAACGGGGATGTCATTTAAGAAGCAAAAACGGACACTCGCTAGGAAGCAAACTAGGAGGTTATTTAGGAAGCAAACCTCGACGTTGTTTAGGAAGCAAAGTTGGATGCTATTCTGGAGGCAAACCTTGATGTTGCTTAGGAAGCAAAGTTGGACACTATTCTGGAAGCAAAAAAAGAGTTGCTATTTTGGACGTCATAAACGATGCTATTTAGGAAGAAAAAAAAGACGTTTTTTGAGATGGTTTAAGATTTGTCCATGACGCATCCGATTTAGCGTCTAGATTGACCAATCAATGTAAAAAAAAATTACACTAAAAAGGGACGCTAAATGGGATGCTAATTCCAGGATTTTTTGTAGTGACACTTGGTTCATTTGAGGTTGGAGGAACTTCATCCAACACTGGGGTGAATATATTTATGATTGGAGAACATTTTTGTTGCCAGCCACATACTTTGTTATATCTTTATGATTCTCTCATTCATGGATGTATTGATGAGACTTCTTTGAGCCACTTGAAGTCTTCATGTTTTATTTGATCCTTATTTGGTTCATATTTTGGTGGAGGTTCTTCATTCACTTCTTGGATGAAAGAAAAAATGGCTGATTATTATTTTGATGCATATTACATTCTTTGGGAGCAGCATTATAGGACATGGGATCCTCACCTATGTCATTGGAGCAGATTTGATTGGTCACTTGAAGCATGTATGCACTTGGAAAATGGTAGTCTACTCACTTGGAGAATGAATATACTAAAATGGGATCCATGAATTCTCTTTCCTAATGGTATGAGTTAGAGAGCACTCTTAATTGTTGAGTGCAATGCAAACAATGGGACCCCAGGATACTTTTTAGTCCCATTGATTTCAAATTCTTCGGGACACAAGCAGTATGGGAGATGGATTCCCCAATTAATAAGGTGATTTTAATCAAATTAGTGAAGCAGCAAGCATGCTGGTTCCTCTCTAAAATCTTCATGGAATCTCAAAGACTTGAAGTGGGCAGCTCAGTGGCAACTTCAAAGAATCATCCAGAAAACGGGTTCTTCAACAACCATGTTTGAAATTGCTTGAGGAAAAGAAATATTGGTAAGGGAGAATTTATAATGTCCCAAATTTTGCATTGGGTCACAATGGCCAAATTAAATTTTCAATATTCATGGAATTTGTCAAATGGATGCTAAAATTCAAATAATTGCCAACGAAGAAAATCACTAGTTTCCTAGGTTGGGAGTGGAAGATTTGCGATTTGGAATAAGGGGGATAATAAATGATGTTTAGACATTAGAATGGGTTAAATATTTAATAATTTATCTTGTTAAATAAATATAAGAGAAAATTGAAGTGGCAATGGAGCATGGAGACACATGGAGACTATGGGGCCCACACAAGCTAGAAAATTGGTGCCACATGGCATCCTCCTCTTGCAATATCGAATCTATGGGAATCCTAATGTTTTTGGATGGATTATAAGGTTAATATACTTTTTAATATACTTAATAGGTCTAATTTGGGGTGAATTGTAACTTACATGGGAGAGGAAGAGACAAATGGGAGTTTCATGGACACTTGGCTAGATTCCCCTTATATTTATGACACCAATGATGGATATTCTATGACAGTTATGACACAAGTCAGATATGAAGGATAGAATATGATATATATGACATGTCAGTCCTAAGTATAGAATCTTAGAGGGATATAATTGGATTTGGAGAAGGCCAAGAAGCTCCTACTCGAATTTGGGGGAAGATGGAAGAGGAAGAGAGAGGCCACATGGCAAAGCATGAGCAACCACACAAACTCGACTTGGATTGGGTTTATGGATTATTTGGGGAAACTTAGAAGGCTAAGGAAATTTATAAAATATAGTAATAAACCAAGAGAATTTATTTTGATCATTTGATGAATTTGAATTTGTTAAGAGAGAGCTAGTGGATGACTAGTTCCTTGCTTTAGCCAATTTCGAGGGTGAAAGATTCCCATCCTAATTGGTGATTTGGAGAGGCCACTCAAGTATTTAAAGGAGTTTCAATGGGCTCATAATTTACAGGTGAAAGATACAGGAATCTCATGGAAATCTCAATATCAGATTCTTCTTCCATTAATCTTAACTTTTCTCACCATATTTCAGCTCTATGGAGTGAGGTGCACTTGGTGAGCTATCCATCTCTTTGAGGGAGATTCTATTGCTATAGTATTATGTATTCTGGTTTAAATGTTTTTTTATTTAATTTAATAAATATCTCAGGTCTAAAGGCCAAGATATCTCATGTATTATTGTCCAATATTGAAGAAACAATGTCGTTTCCTCAATACCTTGTTGTAAACTCTTGCAATCTTGATGGAATCGAATATATCTGTGAAAATTTGATGATTTATAAATGAATGAACTGTTATTACTGTATACTATGATTTTAATGTTCAGTAACTGAAAATTTGTGGCCATTGGGTCGAATTTTGATATCATTTAGAGCTAACTACATCTCGTTTCCCCAAGGGTCCAAAACTAGTTTTTTATATCTGATTGAAGGAAGTGATAACAGCCATGGAATGTCGATTGGTTATGTATATGAGTCTATTATAATGTATTATAAATATACATTTCTTAAATTTGATAATTGGGTGGGGTTTAATCACACTTGGGAATCCATTTCTATCATTCACCCCAGGGGGGATTTGAGCCCCAAAATTGCTAGTTAAAGCATCTGTCTTATTCAGAACTTGATGTAGACTTGCAGAAGTAATTGGAATTCCATAATACATCCCTAAAAATTATAATTAATTTATTATATCACTCATACACATTTTTTTATAATTAGAGAGAATTTGGATCTATTTGGAGTCATCTACCATTAGGGGTTGGAACCTCAAAACTACTAGTAAATTCATGGAGTTCTCTTGGATGCCTATTCGACCCCAAAACCACATATAATGATTCAAATATAATTTAATTAATGTATGATAACAGAGCCAAGTATAATACCCACCATTTGTGAAGTTTGTACAGTGTTGTGAAGATATTTTTTCTAGGACCCAAGGGGGGATTTCCACCTCCCAAATTGACTAGTCTTGTCCCGAAACTTATTCCCTTGAAAATTGCAGAAAATGGTTGGGTATATCAGTTGATTATATGTGTGATAGATGTGATAATATGTCCCATCACCCCTCATGACCTTTATCACCAAGTTTGAAAGAAAATGGAGGAATTTTGGAATCAATTGAATCCATATAACTAGAGTTGTAAGAAGATGAATTTGAGTACATTGTAAAAGAATTGAAGAATTGGTCATTTTGATAAAATTTCAAAAAGGGGGAAATTACAAAGGACACCTCAGAATGCTTCTCAAAATAACATATTGGAGACAAAGGGAAACTAACCAGGTTGACATGAAACTTGAGGCTTGGCAAAAAATACTGGTTATTTTGAACTAATGCAACACCAATTGAGGTCTCGTTTTTCATGCACAATGCTGGGATGTAAAAATTTTGATAGAGAATATTCTAGTACCAACACCATTCACATTGTTCCTAAGAATAGTATGCTCCCCCATGTTTGTGCATGCCATTATAATCCCCGTCATAATTTGGAAGCCATGATGTTGAACCCCCATAAGTGCAAGGAATTTGACTTCACTTTAAATGATCCACCCATAGTTCATAATTTCAATAGTTGGGCATTTACTCCCTCACCTTCAGTAGTGGATGCCGTCAAATTGCTTAGCACATGTTACAATTTAGATTCACAATTGTACATTAATACCCCCAATGAGAATTTCAGCATTCACAAATATCCCTCGTACCACCATGACCCCTACAAAGATAAAAATGGGGCTCCCACCCTCTGAAGAAACCAATTCTATTTAGTTATTCCCATAGGAACAATATGCATTGCATTGATTCATAGGGCACTCATATTTGTGTTTGAAAACAACCATCACACCATCATGGAAAATTTTCCTTGGATCACTCCAAACAATGTGAACCACATCCATAATAAATTTGATTCATTGATTTTCCAAAAAATGCAGGAATCCCACCCATCATCAAAATGGTCCCTTGAAACACCCAAAATATTGGGGACCCCACCAATTATTATTTATGTACAAATGGTTCCCCATTTCACTAAAAAATGTGGGAACCACCCAATTATTTTCACAACAACCTTGTGGTCACCTTTGATCGATGTCATTGATCCTTAATATCCCCAACATTATCAATTGTTTCGATCACCATTTCCTTAGTATTGTGTTTTCCACAAATCCCTTCATTTGTAGTTTGTCTCCCTCGGTTACACTTTGTCCCTATATTTTGAAGAATGTTGTTTTTAATCAATCCCCAGGTTCACATCGATCAAAGGAAGTTATGACCCCCACACTTATCAACCAGTCTTGTGTCAAGTCGATTAGTCCAATAGTTGGTTACAAAATGATCTTGGTTCATAGGATAAGACCCTTATTTGACATCAACATCCTTTATTCTGAGTTTTGAAAAGGTTACAATGGTAGCTTGGGATTCCTTTCAATAAATATAAGGGATTTCCTTGAACTAAGTAGGGATATTCATTAGTTCTCCCTAATTTAGTGGTCTCCCCTATGCTTGACGTAAACAAATCTATCGCATCAAGGGGGCTCGTACATTTTGATGGTAGCAATGTTCACATTTGTAAATCATGGTAGCAACACATATGATACAATGAAGTCACCCATTCAAATACTTCACCAATATTCTAATCCCGTACCCCCAATAGAATCTCATGATATTCAATAGTTCAACCTCTTCGACACCAACAATATCATTTTCAGGATCATTTACTCTCACATGGATTGGATCCAACTTCATCCATTCCCCAACATTTTTATGAGTTGACCCCTCAATCTCCCTATATTGTAGTAATATTGGAAGATCTTCACGAGCATAGGTATGGTTGTCTCATTTCTATAAAACAACATTCTTTGTTACTGCTTCACCAATAATTCTCCCCCATGGGAGGAACCTATTCGTCTGCACATGCTTCAGAGATTTCAAGAACACATGAGAGATAAAAAGAAACTATGATGCATTATCGTCCCTACAATACCCTCCAAACCTCATACATCATGAGGCATCTATCAATACTAAATTTTCTCACACATGCGACATTTTTTAAATTTACATAGCAAGGCATCATCAACATATACCGTGCATCCCACCAAAGACATCCTTAGTAGATATATAAAACAATATGAGAATTAGAGTACTAAAGGAATGAATTTTGGGCTACCCACATGCTTTTCTTCAAAAAACGAGCACTACCCATGCGCTTTTATTCAGAAAAATGCATTGCTTGCACAAATTTTCCTTCAATATCTGTGTGATTACCAAAACAATGGGATTGTTGCTGCCTTTCACACACCTAGGTTACGTGGAAGAAATATTCAAGCCACTCTGTGTGTCCTTGGGGGAAAGTCTCGAGTCAAGGCTATCACCTTGTTATTGAATCCTCCATTCAGGTTAACTCCTAATTAAGCCAAGGGGGATAGACCCTATTAAAATACTAAGGCTAATTACTTAGTGTGATGGTGTTATATTGATTAAGTTGTTTAGGAGTTTTGAAATTTACCAGTAGAAAGAAAAGATAACAAGATGCAAAATTTAAAGCAGATAAGTACAGTAATGACACTCAATATATATATAATCGAAAGAATTGATCAAATAAATCACCAGTGCCTTAAATGGAGTCAACAGAGAAAATAATGTGCTTGCATGCACTTGAAAGAATTTTTTTCAAATGTCTCTTGGTATATTTTAAATTAATGTGGAATGTGAATGAATTAGATTAAGCGAAAAGGGGACTCAAGATATACCCGATGGGGTACTTGGAGTATGTCCAAAAGTGAACTTTCGTGGCTGCCCGCAAGGTGTTTGTGGGTTGGAACGGAGTCTCGAAGACTATTTTTCATAATGCACCCATCAAAATGTGACAGAGATCAGTGCCTCGAGGTCACTTTCCAGTTGTTCCCACTCCTTTGGGTATTTTTCAATCGCTTACAGTTTGTTCAAGGCATTGGATTTTCGCCTGATGGTTTGTCAATTTGGAGGCGAAGACTAATTAATCTAGTCACTCAAGTGATTTTGATTTAGCTTGACTGATCAGATGAAATGCAACCAAGTACAGAGCATACACACTGGAGTCTTTGTTATTTTTAGTAAATTTTAAAAGAGGTGTTCTTATTAAAAAGAAAACCCTCTAGGAACCTCTTTCGGTCCAAGTGGACCTCAATCGGGGAATCGAGGAGGGGTTTATTTTATTATTATTATTAAAACAATTAATGATATCATATGAATCATGAACAAATAAGCAAACCACAATTTTCTAATTAGACTACCACGACCCTTTCTTCATCTTTCGGCTCAGAAGGAGGCTCGTGGGGTAAGTATTAACATTACTTTAAAACCACTAGATATGGAATATGACAATGATTATAGGTCAAATTATACTACCCCTACATATTAGAACTACACTAGATTGAAAAAATATGAAAAAATGTAAAAAAAACACGGACGCGTATCCCCCCAGGGGGGATGGTGAATAGGATTGAAAGAGCCTATTCGAAGAGATTTTTATTTTTATTAGAAGCAATTAAAATATCAGAAAACTCAAATTAATCCACTTGGTCCTTATACGGAATGAGACCAAAGGTTTACAAATTGCGAAATTTTGAAATTTTGGGAAGACAGAGACCCCCTTGGGGGTTTTGAATGGTCCAAAAATGATTTCCGGAAAGCACCTCCTCCTATTTTATATTACACCTGATAATAATAATAAAATATTATCATATTTAAATATTCCCAAAAGTACTTTGAAAGTACTTTTGGATGAACACACTTTTTACCCAAAAATTCTAAGTTAAAACTAGTTTTTAAAGAAGCGGAAAAAGAACCAAGGAAAGCAAGATTTACTTGGGATCTTGGCATGATTTTGGTGAAGCCAATATGAAGAAATTAAATTTATGAATATAAATTTTTATATTATAAGGAAACAACCATGCATTCAACAAGCTTTAGATCTACTTTCACAGCCTTGAAAAATGACAATTTTCCCTAAAACTAAATCTAGAAAGCTTGTAAAATTTATTTAGGAATGAGATCTAGTTTACGAGATTTAAGGCAGAAATATATATGTAAAATGAATTCTGGAATTGATAGATCTAAACAATTTTAAAGCTGCAAAACAAGTAACCGGATTGATTTTAAAAAATTTGGAGGAAGAGGAGAAGAAGAGCGCTTGTTGCTGGAATGGATCTGCAAAAAAGACTAGTTAGTGGAATGTCGAGGAACAATGGCTTCGCAAAACAGTCGGATTCCTAGTGGAGTCAAGATATATCCACAGTTCGTCCAACCCCTACTACCTAAAAACTAACAAACAATCCTGCACAAAAACCTTATGAGATCTGGATATAGATATATGAAAAAAGAGAGGGATTACATGCAAATAAACTTATTTAAACATGTATAACCTAAATCTTAAAACATATATGCTATGAGATATTGAGAAATAAGTAATCTTACTTGCCCAACTATACTCCTATTGATTCAGCTGAATCCTTCAAGCTAGACAAGATTCAGATGCAGAAATTGAGAGAAAGACACCGGTAACAACAAAAGCTATAAGACAATGTTAATTCCACACACATAAGAGCATTACACGGTTTTGGCCTCCAAAGCTTCACATTATTCCAATAGCAAAAGATATTACACGGTATTACAACAGTAATAGCTCCTCAATCCAACTCTAACTAACTTGAAAAGGAGGTAACCATGCTTTATTTATACAAAAAATTGAAACCCCAGCCCAGAGGGGGCGCAAATCCCAAGGATATAGACAACTACAGCTGAAGGAGACTTCATCAATGCCTGATATGAAGCTGAATTGAGCTTCCATTGAGCCTAGCTGTCAATTGGGGGGATGATTGAGCTAACACATCAACCTGCTGACTGAATCATCAATCACAGAGCTCCCAAAAGAGCCCACGCATGTGGAGGAGAGAGAGACGGCACAATTCCCCATAAAGGAGGCTGAAGTTCAACTCTGGATTTGACCTGATCACCTCCTTCAGTCAGGGAACTTAATCTCTGGTTAATTTGGTGCTGATGAGACTGATTTCAATCAAATCGATTGAGAATCCATTGATCTAGGATTTTGGATTTGCTCCATTATTCATCAATTTATTAATTAAAATAATCAATAATTGATTTTTTGGGGCTTTCTGACCTAAGTGATGGAAAATCACTCAAAACTAGGAAATAGTGGGTCTATAGGTTTACATGGTGCTCTTAGCTTGAAAATGAGCACCCCCATGGCTGAAACTGATTATTGAGCCCACTTTTATTACAAAACCAATTTTTCCAATTAGACTATTAAAAAATAGCCTAAATTTTGTGGAAAAAATAAAATTTAAAAATTAAAAAAAAAAAACCTAGGGGGACTTAGACATGTTCATATGACTCGACCATGATGCCTAGCATGTTTATACATTGACACATAGACTCTAATAACCTCAATAGGCCTAAATTCCAAACCGACCACCCCAACTTTGGAGGTATTGAGTGAAAAACTCAGAAATTATCAGTCGTTTATTCAACAACCAATAATAACCAAGGGGAAAAACACCCTAGGATGATCGGATTGACAAATAAAGTCTAAGAGACCAAGTCTTTTACAAACACTATCATGCTATAACATCTTATTACAACTCCCCCATGGGGTATGAACATGTGATATAGTACAACAAGCACTTCCCAGAAGCAATTCGGAAGGTCTTCTGAAGTCCGAACAAATCATGTTTGTCCGGCTCACCAAGCTCACTTGATAAAAAACCACTAAGTACAACTTAGGTGGTAACAAGGATCTCAACTGCCAACCACACATTAAAGGCTCATGAATGTCACTCACCAACAAAAATTCAAACTTATCTTCTCAACATGATGGATGAGCATTCAATAGCACCCATTGTGTACCTTGAAGTTAATTCATGAGGTGATGGGGTTCACACTTGGATCTAGTTATTTCTTGGCCACCTCTTGGCTTATTAAATGAAGTCATGGGAATTCATCTTGTAATAAGAAATTATAGAAAGGTTATGATGTTGGAATTGTGATAGAGCTCCCTTATAACTCACTTCTTCCCACTTGTTAGCATTCCCCAAGCTCCCTTACCTCCTTCCTCCAAGGGGAAAGTGTTTCTCTCCATTGGTTATTTCAAGTTATTTCATGTCCCCAATTTTGGCCTAAGCAAAATTGGTCAAGGTTACCTAGGAAAAATTCATAAAAGGTAAAATGGTGGCTAAAATATTTAAACTTCCCAAGTAAAAGTATCCTAAGGTTATCAAAAATAATTATTATGGGATAATTTTGCCACATGAGACCCCTAATTATAGTGGGGGATAAATAGAAGAATGTTTTCCCACTTAATTAAGTCAAAGAGACAGTTATGAAAGTAGTTGGGAATTTAATGAGTAAAATGGGTCAAAATGGCACATTTATGAAGATAGTGGAACACTAATCATTCAATGCATGGTTTTGGAGTGTCTGATGGTATTTCTCCATGGTATTGGCTAAAGGTGATTATGGAACATGGTTTTCATTATCCCATGGTATTGGTGATTTCTAAAGTATATTTAATGAGACAAAGGTGAATGGAAAAAGCATGTATGATCATGTATTTGGATATTGTGTAATGCTTTGAACTTCCTAGTCTTGGGGGATGCTCCCCTTAACAATAGTTGGGTGATGGCACCCTTATACATATAATAGCTAGGTAAATAGTGAAGTGGAGTTGAGCACCATGCTCTTCTCATAGAGCTAATGAGATATTTTTATTTTATTTTTATTTCATGTAGGTGTATTTGGGTTCTAGCTTCATCATGGGTCCATTGTGTTGAGAAGAGGAATTTGGTCTGGTATTCTCTTTTATCTATTCTCTCTCTCTTAATCTATATTATATGTTTTTCTATCATTGTTTCTCTTAACCCAAATACACCTACCGATGTACATGTCCCATTCTGGCCCCTTCTAATAATAAGAAGCTCCAGTTGGTTCCTCTTATGTCTCTTTATTGTCTATTGTGCCCAAACGTTAGTAAAAGGATCTAGATTGCTTATGTTGGTGTACCCAGGTAGTCTTGGAGTAGAATTCAGTGGTATATGATCTCAAAACATACATGGTTCTGGTACGTTGTCCAGTGTATTATTTATCTAGTGAAGCTCAAAGTTTTATCTTCCATCTCTCTCTATTTTAATGTGCACAATTTCATGTCTAAAATTGCTAATCCTTTGAAATAAGCTAATTAAAGGACATTTGTTTCCATACACTTCTTCAATAATTGAATACAATAATTGAAATATGTGTTTACTTGTACATTCCACTCTTACATAAAATTGTAAGTCTCTTGTTCCATTTGGAAGGCTAAAAACACACACTCTCTTTCCTCATCCTTGCTACTTTATCTCACTCCCAAATCACCTAAAGACATCCCCATCACTTCCTAAGAATTTGTGTACCTTTACATAGTAAAACTACTACCATACCCTACAAAAAATCTCATCCTACCCTTCATATCCTTCCCCTATCCTTGTTTCTTCCCCTCCCTTGCTCTTTCACAAAACAAATATGACTAGTTTTGGAATTTCGATAAAAAATGTGACTTCTGTTCATCCTATCACACATATGATACCAGATATAGAGAATAGATAGAAAATTATTCCATATAAAACCTTCATATCATAAATTTGTTCTTATTTTACCTGGTTAAAATTGGGTTGAATACAAGGAAATTGTGGATTCCCAAACTGCAAAATTCCACTCCCATAGTCCCAAACAGAAAAATAAACCTATGCATTATTTTGTATACATTCCTATGACATACCCTGATATTATAGATATCAGATACCCCTTCCATAAGCCTTACCTAACTTCTAAAGTCCCCTACCCTCCTGAAACCCCATTTCTAACCTTTCCTTTGCCCCCTTGAGTTAGTGTGTCTTCCTTGAAACTCGGAAGTGGAACATAATCCTGAAGAAATTTATATAAGAGATGTAACAATAGGCCAAAGTCATTATTTCATATATTTTGAGTAGGTGTTTCAGGCCATCCCTGGTTGGAACATCACAGTGGTATCAGAGCTTAGCCCCTTTGGTTGAGTTTGATTTGGTGTGCCTAGATTCCTATTTGGGTACATCATAGTGGTCTCATAGCACTTTCCTCTAATCCTATGGAAAGTTTAAGAAAATTGCAGCCATTTCCTACTCTAATGGTGATTCCTGTTGGGAAATAGGGCAGACCCGGGTTTAAACCTTTTGTGTCGCACCAACAAAAGACCCACAGTGTTGGCCCTTTCGGCAAAAACCTGCGCACAGGTTGCAGTCTCACCCGAAACAGCTATGGGGTGCCACAGAATCAGGTTTCTGCAATCCAAGAGGGAGATTACTGTACCTTATCCTTAATAATCTTATTAAACAATACTATAAAGCTTTACCATTCATTTACATACAACTTCGCAGATTAATAAACAGTCGTTACTTGCTCAACCCACTACAGGGAATTCACAGCGAAGCTAAATATTAACAGCGATCTAATTTATCAGATGTATACAGTATTAATGCATAAAAGATAATAGAACAGAAACATCACAAGAAACCACAACACCAGATATAACGTGGTTCACCCCCAGTGTAGGGGCTACGTCCACAAACTGTGTTCTATTCAACTTGCTACAAAAACCACAGTTTGATCTGTGCACTCAGCTGCAGATCCTTTCAGTCCTCAAAAATCCGCGCACACAGCAGCAGGCCCCTGCGCACACAGCTGCAGGTCGTTCCTTAATGTTCCTTACACAAACCCTCTGCGCACACAGCTGCAGAGGTCGTCCACGCACACAGCTGGGACTTAACCTTTTCTTACAAAAACCGATCTTAGCTTCACCTTAATCTTTCTTTCATCATAAAACCTAACTTATATTCTTTACACAAGCGCTTATTTATACTGCACATTTTTACAAAACCATGGTTTTAAACCATGGGCACCCAAAAACCCTAAACCCTGGATTTAAACCACGGGTTTATTACAAAAAAGAGGTTTTTGACTTACCCTGACACCCCTAAGACTATTTTGACCCATAACTCCGCTTACAAATTTTCTAATTAATCGCGGAGTTACGCAAACATGGAGTATGCGCCCCAACAGGCCCTTAAGACTCACTAGTGGCCCGTCCCGGGACACTCTTCAGTTTCCCTGGTAGCAAATTTCTGCTGACGAAGCATAGTGTACTGCTTGCTGAAGCTCGCCATGCCATTTTCAGTTGCCTAATTCTATTCTTTGGAAACTGTCGCGATCCACCTGTAACACCATTTTTCACTCCAATTGCTGATTCCTGACCATCGACAACTTTGGGGTCCCCTGGGATTGCATGTCGCACTGCAGAAGGAATATAGCTGCCATGGTTCTGCTACGTCGACATATTGCATGGCGAGATTCCCCAAAGTCTTTCTGCTAGGCCTTATGCCCTTTGTTGCTCTACGTTAGAGAAAACTCCTATCCGTCTTTGCAAATTTAGAGCAAACTCCTGACTGTCGATGTACTTAGCCAGGTAAGGTTGTACCGGCGGAGTACTCAGCAGGTGCTGCAGACCTCTGTCCCTTACCTCGCGTACTAGCTCCTGAACGTTACAGTCGTTCGACATGGTTCGGGCTAAATATCTCACAGATGCTTAATGCAGAAAACACAGGTCGAGATGGCTCCTTATAGAATCCCAAGGCAGAATTTATCATCATGGTGCAATGATGTCGCCAAATCTGACGGAGTTCCAGAAATCTTCTCCACACAGCGCCGGATCTGCCCAAAATCTCATTATGACCAGTAATGAGAGCAGCTCTCGTGCCAGCGCCGCCGGTTGCGGAATGTCCCATCCGTCACAATTTGGGCTGCAACACACCTTGACAACCCTCGACTTCGACACAATCTGACCCTGCGACCTACGATCACTTGCAGCTTCGCATCCTGTAGACAAAAAAGACTACGATAATCCATAATGCGACAAGCGGCTTCGCGTATTTGCTTATTGCTACCTCCTATTCTGAATACGTGGCCTGTCCCTGTACTTTTTTAAGCGGCTCCCATTTATCATAGAGGGGAAAAGCTCACCATTTAACTTAGCTAGCTAGACTGCGCCCCCGTCGGTAACTTTCTGTACTACATACGGTCCTTTCCAATGTGTCTTAAACTTTCTAGGGAACTTCATGAATTTGCTGTCATAAAGGAGCACAAGATCACCCTGCTGAAAATGTTTCCTCTTGATGTGCCTGTCGTGCCACGCTTTTTCTCGAGCTTTCTGCACCTGTTGTTGGAAGCCTGCGACAAATCTATCCTCTTCAAGGTCTAATATCTGTTTCAGTCTCTCTTTGATTATGGCTAGGTCATCCATCTTGGTGAAAGCAGATATCCGGAGGCTGGGAACAATGTATTCCATGGGCATGACAGCTTCTTTCCCATAAACTAGTCAAAAGGGTGTATGGCTTGTCAACTTTTTGCAAGTAGTTCTGTAAGCCCATAGCACTGCTGGAATTCAAAGATTTGTTAACACCCAAAAATGTTTAACTACCTCATCTACCCCATTACATGTCTCATTTGTCCACTTTCCTACCATATCTCCATAAAAAACCCATAAAACCATCTAAAAGGTCACCAAAAAAGCTTAAAATGCCTCCAAAAGGCTATAAAATCCTTTTTTCCTCCAAAAAATATCCAAAAAGGAATAAAAAATATAAAATAATGAGGAAAAAAGAAGAAACCCTAATAGCTGAAACCCTAAAACAGCTAAAACCCTAAAAGCTGACCTAAACCACATGGTTTTATAAATAAGTGATGGAGACCCATCATTCCATATCCATTATCATAAGCATCCTGCCTCTGCCGAAATTATTCTCGAAACCCTAGCTTACCATCAAGCTACTTTCACCATTGAGAACTCTTTTGGCCCATTTCCACCACCGGAGAAGGAGAAGAAGCAGCTTGGAGCTCGAAGCCACCGACATCGGACCAGCGCAACGGACTCCACCAACCTCCTCATTGGAGGTAACATCAATAAAAATCATTATTCATTCCTTTACAGTTTCTGCTCTATATTATTTACTTTTCACCGTATTGTTTCATGTTAGTTGCTTTTTACTGCTTTAGCTTCAAAAACGTATTCAGATTAGTCTTTGTTTCAGTTTATCTTTATTTAATTCATACACATCATTGAATTGCTACTAAGGATTCCAGATTCCTTAGTAGGTGCTCATCAGCACAAGCTAGGGTGAAAACCCTAGCAACAGTTTTGGCGACTCCGCTGTCTTTTTTAATTTTATTTCTTCGTACTGTACTTTCAGCTGTCGTTTTCGGCCGTCGACAACCGCACTTTTTTCTTCCGCAATCGCGGCCCGACCGTGCATTTCCGGCCCTAACCTGCGATCAGCCCGCCGTTGTCAGCCATTTTCCTGCGTCCTGGACGCGTTTTTGAACTTTTCCAGTTGCGCCCCGACCGCGTTTTTTCAGCCCACAGTCGCGATCCGACCGCGCCTATTCATTACACAGTCGCGCTTCGACTGCCGCTGTCAGCCAGAACCCCGCGACCTAGACCGCGCCTATTTCCTTTAAACCCGCGATCTGCACGCGACTGTTGCCTTCAAACTCGCGGTCCGACCGCGCGAGTCCGCCCCATACCCGCGGCCCGCGAACTGTTTTTTGCCCTTGTTTCCGCGCCGAAACCCAGCCACTTTGCTTCCATTTTTCCTGCACTTGCACAGCCACCTGTTCCACTTGCATCCCTACAGCCATTCCTGTCCCTTGTTTACAGCATTGTTTAGCAAATTTTTAGCATTCTTTATTTCAAAAAAAAAAAAATTCGCATGGTAAAAGTTTTTACAGTTTTTCATACATTACTATTGTTATTGAGTAACTATTTTGGATTCACAACCTCACATGCACACAATCTATCCCCTAATTCAAGTGAGACCTAACATCTACTTAACTCAACCAACACTATAACCTCATTTGAGGAACACAAAAGAATCTTGTAGTTAGGTAGGATCGGGGGGATAGGCTTCCAATAACACCCCTCGGTTATTTACACGTGAGACATAGTTGTTGTCCATTAGGGAACCAAAATCCCTTAGTATTTTTTGACACGGTCACCACCGGTTTATCAGAGGGCCTCTCCCTTAGGAGGGTTGAAGTCATGAGATTGGTTCCGGAAGTCTGAGTGGAATACCGAAATCCATTCAGTAACTGAAGGGCTACCTTTCGCAGTTCTCGGAATATCCCTGTATAGGGAATATTGCGGTTAAAGGACCAAGCGGCAGATTTACCTTTCTGGACGTGTCATGAACAGGGTATCTTAGTTGCCATACTTCTAGGTTTGCGTACCCGGTGTCCCTCA